>VZSV01000147.1:430779-492502 GCA_013398735.1 Nothocercus julius | reverse complement strand
TTTTTTTTTTTTTTCCTCCACTGTAACTGTGTCTACTAGCTCTAATAAGCCACAGCTTATGCTTACAGCCAAAGGGTAGTGAGCTTTTCACCAAACAAACTTTTCCTATTTCATCTCTACGTTTTTGCTTTTACAAAAAAAAAAAAAAAACCAAAGAAGTTATGCACTCCTGATACTTTTAAAAGCCAGACAAAATCTTGCAAGCAGCATAGGGTAGGACATGAATAAATTATTAGGTTAGGAAAACTACAAGAGTAGAGTTCCTCTCCCTGACAGTTACTGTGCACAGTTAAGAATAAAGCATTACGGACCTTTCTTGGGAGCTGATAGGGTACCCAGGTCTGATTAATACCCATTTAATAAGATGTCTGGGACAGACTCAACATGTAATGAAGTCAGAGGGCTAAGAACTGGGGAGATCCCTTGATTACTATCTCTGATGAAGAGTTAATCTAGGTTCTTGCTCAGATATTGGCTTTTATCCTATTCCTAGCCACGTACAAAAACCTCAGACTTGAATTCAGTGTTTCTTTCAGTTTGAGTTAGCTGGCTTGGATGGGATAGAAGGCAGAGAAAATCACCCTGCTTACAAGATAGGAATGATCATCCCAAAGATCTCTGGCAACATCAGATACCCTCCAAGTCAGCATTTTTTTGAATTTTGGGTGAAGGGGGCAGAAGCAGTAGGAGGAAAAAAATCTTGAAACCAAAGCAGGCACTTTGGATCAAATACCTAAGCAGATTTGCTGAATTTAAGCAGGATTTCATATCCAAAAATTACTGAACACTTATATAAATATCCATTTAAAATGAAAAAAAAAAAAATCAGTGGCCTTAGCTTTCAGCTCTCTCAGTATACATATTTGAGGATCAGAAAAGGGTTGGATTTTTGCTTGCTCTTTTCTGAACCTGAAAACCAAACCACTACAGCTCCTTGGTAGCAAGTAACTTAAGTCCAGCTTTGTAAGGGGGCTCTATATATTTAGTGCAAGTCAGCTTAAATATGAATGAATTACTTTTATACTGTATTAAATCATGAGCTGGCAATGCTGTGTGTAACCACTCTTGATGGCAATGTAAACCATGGGAAAAAAATCCACTACAAAGTATGAAAGAAGGGACAGGCAAGTTGTCTAACATATATGTATGTATGTATGTATGTATGTGATAATGGACTGACTCCAGAACTTTAAGCACAATAATAATTCCTAGCAATTTTAGAAATCTCAAGATTTCCAGGAATTCTAGAATTCTAAAGGACAAAATGGCTAGTGCATTTTTACACAGTACTTGTTTTGTCATTTATTGCTAACGAAAAAAAAAACAAAAAAAACGGACATTAAAAGGTTTGTCTCAGTCACGTCAGAGAGATATGTCAGTGTTGGAGGGTGTATTAAATCTAATGACAAACTGAATTTATCTGAGTTTTTTCTTCCCTCAGGTCTTAAACATTGTGACTTAAACACAATGATGACACAGAAAAAAAAAAAAATCACATCAGTATAGGTGAGCTTTTACACTCATCCCACGGTTCAGTTTGCTCCTATTGATTTATCTTTTTGATTTCTCTTTTTATGACCCCATTTTAAGGTTTTGATTGACTATGAGAATTTTGCTTAAACAAAAATTAACAATGATGAAATAAGGCAGCAGGATGGGCTCCAGTCAAAAACAGTGTTACAAGATTTAAAAGGATGTGTAATTATTTAAAATACTTCTCTGAATTTTGCCTTAGTTTATGATGTCATTCACCATATTAAAAAAAAAAGTTTTCTGTAAGCTTTAAGGCGTCTAAGTGTATTCACATCTAAAAATGAGTGTTTTAAAGTGAATCTACAATTCAGAATGAAATTTTCCTTAGATGAAGGGCACCCACATTTTCTGACAGAGAATCCTTTTTTATGTGTACATACCAAAACGTTATTACCCACAACTGTTCTCCTAGTACACTGTACTATTTGCCAAAAAAATACCCTGATACAACAACCTGTTCTATATTTAGTCTGTAAGGAGCAGCTTTGCGGACCTCACTGGATCATATCCCAGCTGAAAGGCCTATAAGAGGACATATTTGATTCTTTCAGAAATTTGTGATTTTTGCTTGCTGATACACATACTAGTCACTTCATTTGATGAACTGTATGGTGTAAAGCTGAAATTTAAAGACTAAGATTTTACCTTCTGCCTTTTCCGGATGACCCAGTTCTTCCATAGCAGAAGTCTGACTTGCCTGAAGAAGCTCATCTTCTGCATCAGTCCTGGTTAACCTGGCATGAGGACTTGTTACTTCTCAGCCGATAAGTGAAATAGACTTCAGAGCAAAATAACAGTGTTTAGTTTCTGTTTTAATCTTTTTTAAGATTATGTTTTTATCATACAGATCAGTTCCTTTCATTGTCTGCACCATTTAATCTTACATTTGATACACTTTTGTTTGGAGGAAGTTTCCTGTGACACATTTAGCAGTGTCAAAATAAGAGAGGAAATGTATCTCTTGAATGAAAATAAGGGATTATCATTCATTCCAATTATTATCATGAACTTGCTAAAAATGAACACAGTTAATTGCTGCATCACTTATGAGATTAACTGTGCTTTCAAACTAATGTTTCCAAGAAAAGATGGATTTACAGCTAGGCATTTTTATATCAATTACATATTATAATAAAGACAGAATTAGGCTTTCCATTTAGACAGTATAGGTCTAAAATGACTAACACAGTTTTGAAACCTTGGATATAATATATTTTGCAAAGGAAAATTCACTTTGTTGTTATTTTAATAAAAAAACAAGATCTTGGATTTTTATGCTTTTAAGTCAGCATCTCCCAGGACATTTAGGTAGAGATACAATAAAATCTAAGATCTGGCAGATCTAGAATTTAAGATAAGATTTTATACTCAGTTTTCTAGGTTCACAACTCAATTCTAATTACCCATATCAGCTTTTCTCTTCGAAAGGAAAATCATGATTGGAAACGTAAGTCTAAACATATACTTGCCAGACACAAGTGTCTGCTGAAAAACGAAGAAACCATTTTAATTTGCTGCCTGTATTGACTTACTACTTTATAACTGCCTTACAGAATTTAAATAGCTGAACCGAATAACTGTCCCATCTGCCAAGCAGGCTTTAGCTGACATAAACATCAGTAATAACTCTGACTCTTTCAGAAAATCATTTTAGGTACACATTTTATGGTCTGGAAAGGAATTTAGACCTCAACCAGGGAGGAAGAGGCCTGCACAGGGGAGAAGGGCTGGCACCAGTCCTGACTAATCCTGCTGCAAAGTGTTCCTAAAGAATGTGTGGATTTCTTTTAACACACACAGCATGGAAGAGATTGAGGCAGAATACTTGAGGTCAAACTGAGCTAGAACTGGCTGTGGTGCTTATAAGCGATCAAATAACAACTGATAAATTCTGCAGAAAGATTTTGCATACAAGACTGACACTGCCAAAGCCTCTATCCTTCTCCTATTTCATAGGTTAACAATTTTTGCAATTTTCAGTATCACTCTATCAACTCTTAATAACTCAAGCTACACACAGAGCAATATGGCAAGACTGACCAACTACAAAATCTACTGCTGTCATAGGGAGTAAGTGGATGCATTTGATGGATCCGTAGGGATCAGGAACCTCCCATCTTCAGTAGATATAAGCTTAAGGGAACAAAGAGAATACATAGCTTGGTTATCTTACCCAATACCATAATAGTACTGCAGTTGAAAACTGGTCCTAATGGCTTAGATAATATTGGGGTCCTAAACATGCATCATGACAATGCTGCAATGGAAGAGATTTGGCTGGGAGATCTAGTTTCACATTGATGGAATTTGAAGCCTATTTCAATCATACTGGAAGGGATATTAATTGAAAACTTCACACTGAGACCAAAGATTAGAATATAGAGGATTGAGAAAGAAATTCTGTATCAAGATAGCTAAGTTTTAAATCCTTCCAAAGTTGGGCACTCTATATTTGTGTGAAAAGCAAACATCCACACAGTAACAGAAGCAAATATTTCAAAAAATTAATGCCAGAACACAGATACATCCTTTTCACAAAACTGACACTAGGAAATCAGTCAGGATTACTACAGTGTGTACTTGGGAGACATGAAAGGCTAAATTTAGAAAATAACAGCCATATTTTTTTCCCCATCACTCAGGGCTGGAAACGAAACATGTTTAGTTGTTCTTCAGATATTTACCTAATCCAAGGCATGTTTGATCTATTAGCTGTTGGAAGGGAGCCTATAGAAGAACATTGGTTGAACATCATCAAGAAAATGGTAAGAGTTACTGTCGCTAGTGACATCCGAGCATGTAAACTTGCTGACAGGCCATAAGAACGTTCTGGTTTGAAGCCACCCTAGGTCTGGTTGAGGGCAGCTCCAGCAGGGAGCAGCCTTTAGCAGCCAGCAGCTCCACAGGAGTTTCCAACCAGCCTCTGAGGCCAGCACTCTCCGCCTGCTGCTACTCTGCAACATGAGTCCTGGAGCTAAACAAGTGGGAAAAAAGCTAATTCTAGGCTCTCTCGCCTTCTACTAAACACACTGGATGGGCACTCTGCAAGCTCTCTGGGACTGCTGTAAAAGAAAAATCATGCCCCTGTGACAAGGTTGTACAACTTGTACGCTGACAAAGGCCTCCTCTTCCTCCTGGCTCTTTATTGAAGCATCCATCATATTGTTACTATCTCGGTAAGAGATCCTCTAGTAGTACACACAATCTAAGTCAGCCCACAAAATCTCATTACTTGCCATCCTGTAAATTTTGCTACTATTGTTAGCAATAAAAAAATTGCAAATCAAGGCCATAAATGGGATTAGGATTGCCAGATTAAATGGCTGTTTGCCCTGGATATACTAAGTATTTTTTCTGGGACTCAGAATATATTAGCAGAAAGGCCAGGATTAATAGCCTCAGATGAAACAAACAAACAAACAACAACAACAACAACAACAAACAGTAAGCAAGGTTACTCAGATTGTGCTTATACATTAAAATTTACTAATTTGTTATAGGGAGAGATATTCCTTACAAGATGAGCAAATTATTAATGATGGACAACCTAATTAGTAAGCATAAATTGCCAAAGGAATCACTTGAAGAGAAAGACTAATTATTTGATTGATTGTTGCTAAGATGTTGTTAAATGAATCAGAAGTTAAAAACATTTTCCTTTAGGCACAGGACTATTGAAATTATAGCGTTAATCCTTAAAGTAAATATAAGGAATGTACAAAGCATTAAGATATATATTTGGCTTGTCAGACATTTTAGAATCATCTCTAATTTTAGAATGAACAAGAATACCTTTGTATTTCCCCAAACAGCTTTGTTTAGGGAACCTTCACCAAGATTTAAAAAGAATGAATCTTGTTTTCCTAAATGGAACAGTTTCACATATGCTTGTGACAAATTATGTTAACCTTACTATACTTATGGAATTCAAATTAGACAGGTTAACTTAAGACAAAAGTGAAGAAAAAAAAAAGAATTTAAGTACTGTATTCAGAAGACAGTGGAGAGAGAGGCCTTGGATTCTGTGGCAGAACAAAGTAAATTTGAAATAATTCAAGTCCAATCCCTAAATATCCTTTCCTGTCTGGAATTCAGCCAGCCAGACTAACATAAAACTGCATGGTTAAATTGAAGTCCTAATAATTCGAGTAAAACGTTATAGTAAAATCATGGGCTAGGTCCATGATAAAAATAGTACCTTGCAACAGTATGTTGACAGCTCCACATGCACTCAGGGCCTACATGAACTTGCAATTAGTCATGGTGTAGATCAGCAGCACGCTGCTCACAAATTCAGAAGTGGCTTGAGACAGCTGCAATTAAGAATAGCACAGATACTAGAAGAAATGTAGTTTCCCAAAAGTTAAGGGTATTAATACAAATATTAAGCCCCTTTGCCTAAATTGGAAGAAACTCCACACTTAAAAATTGTTTATTCCATTTTTCATAAGAAGCTAATGCAAATTATGCATCTGTTACTATTTAGAATGTGATGCACTTCTGCCTGAAGATACCAGACCCAAGAGATGTGCCTTGTATCCCTGGCATAAGTAAATCGAGTTTTATAATTTACCTTTTGCAGGAAAAGATTTGCCTTCCAAGGGCCTGAGTGTTAAGGCCAACAAAAATAAATCAGCAGCAACTAGTGAAGTATGGGAAGACTCTGACAAAGCTCCAGTTCACAAAAAAAAAAAAAAAAAAAAAAAAAAAGATTGTTTGAGCAGTAGAGCCTTCCTGATTTCATCCCAGAGTTTAGAAAAACTCTTCCAGCCTCAGGATTGCCAAATGGTTAGTAAAGTCTCTTTACTTTGCTTACATCAATTACACTTTATCAAAAGTTATCAAAAATTTCTCTGGACTCTTTAAGTCATCATCTTGTGCATTTAATTATTATCTACAGAATGTTCCTGCCTTTGCTGAGGAACCTGAACTCCAGGGTACTGATACATCAGAGATTTACTCATTACCATCAGTTAAGAACAGTGCACTGTAGTCTTTAATTCTCATGCTCTTTAATATTATAATAAAGAATCAGCGTCCTCAGTAACTAAGCTAGCAAATTACTTCACTTTTATGTCTGCTAATAAAACCTTGGGAAAGCAGAAACCCTTCTCACTACTTACAGAAACAACAAAATGCCAGTGCGCATGTCAGGGTCGGGCCCTGCGTAGCATTATTGTAACTTCCTTCACTGTCTCACTGCCAGAGCCCTGTGACTCTTCTTGCAAGTGGGAGCTCCGTGCCACTCCAGCCTTTATTTTTAAAAACAAAAGAAATCCCGTAACAACAAACAAACAAAAAAATTTTTTTCCACTAGGCCTCAGGGAAACCTTTCAAAATCACCCATGGGTCGTCACTTCACTGCACTTAACACATACAAACGTGCAGATACCAGACCACACTACAGATGCCAGGCACTCAACTAAGCACATTGCTTCCTTGCTTAATGTAATCTCAGGACACTCAAGTCTTTGCACAGATTTGCAGCTGAAGTATTGACTTCAACCTGTCTTGCTTCAGAAAGGATTACGAGGCAATCTGATCTTTTCAAAGTGGCTTTGATCTAATTTCTGCTGGACATATGTTCATACCACAACGGATGCTCACCCTTCTGGAGTCTCAGCAGAGAAATGAAGGACTTCAAGTAACCACAGAGGTAACTCTCCTCGCTGGTTAATGGCAGTGCAGAACAACTGTGTTTTAAGCAAAACTGCTGTTTCCAAGGCATACGATATTTTCAATCAGCAAACATTTTAACACTGAAATTCAATTATTTCAAGAAGACAGATTGTTTCTTGCTGCCCGCATGTACACAGCAAAGGCTCTAACAGATTAAACTAATCTCTCCTAATTAGATTTTTGCATTACAATTGGATGATGGTAGGGCACATTTGTTTTCTAGTTCATCTATGTCAGCAGTGCTGTGACCCACTTGTGCTTTGAAAGTAAACACAGAAAGCTTGTTTGGGGCCTGTCAATTCACATGTGAGGGGAGAATGTGGTTCAGTTTATGGAGAACATAATTTATGCACAATTTCTCTGAAAGCTTCTAAGGATTTCATGATAATCCTTACTTTGTTACTAGCAGTAACAAAAAAAGGAGGTATTCAACACATGCATCAGAACAAAAGTAATTAATGAAAATACTGATTTGATAGTAGTTCTTGAGTTATGTGCACAACAGAGCTCTGATAACAGAAAGCTGCCTATGATATACATAATATGCACAAACACCTACATGCAATAAAGTTGTGATACACGTGTTATATTAAAATAGGATTGTGTGATTGCCACAACAAAGCCACGAATGAGTCATGATAGTCACTGTAAAACTTAATTAAACCCTCACCTCACTTTGTTTCTCCTAAACATGCCATATTTTAACAGCTACTTTAAATGTCAGCATTTTATTAGTCTTCTTATTTCCTGAATCTGCAAAGTCAAATTTAAGTGCTGTAATGCAAGTTATAAAAAAAAAAAAAAAAAAAAAAAAATTCCAACAGCACAAGCAAGTGGTTTTCTATTATTATAATTTAACAAATTAGCTGAAAAGGTAGCTTTCATTATGCATATTCACACCTACTGTCTGTGCTCACGGGCCAATATTGCTCATTTTCAGAAACAGTGCATTCCAACAACCAGTCAACGTCTTGGTTGGCGAGTTATTCTCTTACATACACAGTGGGCAATATCCTCACACAGCCTCACTAAAAACTAACACAACGCTAACAGTTTTGCTGAGGCAACTGTGTGAGTGGTCATGCAAACATTTTATATAAACAAATATAGACCTGAGTGTGTAGAGGAAACTACACATGCAATTTCTCAAAATCACTGAATAGCTGATTTTCTAACACATTTCCTAACACATGCATAGTCAGGCTGGAATTTATAGATACAAGGAAATTTTGTGCCTAGCTATCTTAAATTCTCATTAAAAAAAATAGGCTGGAAGTTTTGCAAATGTTTTAAGCATTTTACAGGTTTCCATGGAACATATATGGAGAGACTTTAAAGAAAAAAAGCTTGTGAAGTTGTCACATGTTGGTGTCAAATGGTATTTCTTGGACGTGGTGGCTAGTGGAAAAGAATAAAGGAGAGGGAAAGAGAAAATGAGTTTTGCCACTTAAAGACAGGAAAAGAACAGTATGCGAAGAGGCAAGTGCACAGAAGCAGGAGGAAGCTGCAGCCTTCAAATGATTGCTGATAATAAGATGTAAGTGAAGCGCTGACAAGAAAACTGAGAATTAAAAAGAGGACTGCTGAAACTTCCTTTTGAAAGGTATATTCCTAAAACTCAAAGACAATGAGAATCAAGCAGCCTCCTCCACAGGTCAAAACAGGGAAATGTGGCACCGTAAACAGATTCTTCCTGCTCACGTGTAGACCCCAGTGGCAGCCTAATGACCCCTATCCGCTCAAGGCACTAGACAGTAAAGCAAGCACAGAGCACATCGAGGGCAAACTCTGAAGGCAAGTTGTCTGTATCTGGCACTATCCCATTTACTTCACATAAACACTGTTCTGTCAGCTGGAAGCATGGCCTCATGAGGGCTGAGAGGAATGAGAATTTTCTTAGCCTTCATCCTTCAAATATTTTACATGCTTAAAGATTTAAGATGAATTTTTCTTCTGAGTGTGAAGACTTTTTCCAGGTGCCTACGTAACTCGACATTAAAAACAGAATTTCTGTGAAAACAAACTGGCATGCAGAGAGTAACTTTTGTTGAGAAAGATTTGTAGGTTTGTCTCTTAAGCCCCCTTCTGTGAAATGTGTTTATAACTGTTTACATTTTTATATAAAATAGGATTATTTGTAAACATGAGGATTTTTCCTAGTTTTTTTCCAAAAACAGATTTTTCCTAGTGAAAAATGGATATTACTTGTCCAACTTCCCAGCATACTAAGTCTTGGTGCACACTGACAAGCCCGGTAAAAGCAGCCCTACAGAGTAAAATGCTAACTGTTGAACACCCAATATCAATCCTGTATATGTTTGTGGAGTTATTCCAGCTGAGCTCGTTTGGCTCCACAGACTTAACGTATCTTAGCAGCTGGAGAAAATATCCAAGGAGAATCTGGTTTGTGCGCTCTGAGCTTGAGTAAATAGGGAGTCGCTTAAGAGGTACAAACATGATCTGAACTAAGTAACTAACGTTAGGGTTCACACACAGCATTCTCAGAGCGTTTCCAGTCAGCTTTCAGAAGAACTCAAGCCTTTGCCACATTAGAGAACGACAAGAATTCATGGATATTCAAGCAAAACAAGGACTCCTTAAACAGAAACAACAAAAGTGGAAAACTTACCACACGGGCTTACCTCATGTGTGAGCACTGCAGTGCTATGGGAAAGAAAAGGGTTTCTGAAGGGATGTTCAGCTTGGCTGCAAAGGAGCGCCTATCTCAGATGCAGTTAGCACTTTGCAGAATAACACTACTCAGCTGTAAGCAGATTGTGTTAATCCCCTCCTTGAGGTACAACAGCTCAATCTGAGAGTTTAAGCATTGCTGAATAAAAATCCCCCCTAACATCTGATACAACCAGCGTAAGCACAATAAAGTCTGTACCAGGAAGTAGATACTTCCTTTAAGAATTTTCTTCAGATCTAAACAAACCTTGTGGTTGAAAAGAGGGTCTTGGAACCATAGCTCTGGTGGCATTAAGGGCCCTGCTAAACAAAGAGCTGTCATGACTAATTAGGTCAGGCTCTCAAGGAGTGCAGTTTCCTGCCAAAGCTTTAAGAGGGATGAGGTGAGTGCAACACAACTTCAGAGAACATAATTACCAAGCAAATCTGCCACAGGCAGGCTTCCTCCCCGCGGGCAAGCCGCCGGGGGAGGCACGCTGCATGACCCCAGAGCCCTGTCGCCTGGGGCAGGTGGGTAGAATCGCTGCAGATCAGCTGTGTCAAACACCAGGCCTTGGGAAATCTGCATCACAATCTAGAGAAACAAAAGGGAGCATTAGTGACATTTTCAGTCAAAAGGAAAGCCAAAGACTTTTCCCACCAGGATTAAGGCTGCCCTGCCTCACAGGCAGGGCTCTCCAGGCCGGCCTGCTGCGCGACCTGCGGCTGGTCACGTCCTGCCCCTGCTCTCTGCCCCTGCTCTCTTCGCCAGAGCCCATCTGGCCACAAGGCCCCAGGGCAGCAGTTTCTGCACCGTGCCTGGCGCAGGGAGGCCATGGGGAGCCATTTCCTTGCAGAGCGGAAGGGCAGGCTACAGTGCAGCACACCAACCCACATGAAAGAAACCTGGGCCTGAAGTCACGCTTCTTTACCAGTTTTGGAGGAACAGCAAATAAAGACAAACTCCAAGTTGCAACATTTTCAAAGAGAATAAAACAACACCTTAGCGCTGAGAGAACTGCATGCCAAGTCATCCTGGCCAAGCACCATCCTCTCCTCCTCTACAGCCTGCAGCTCACGCAGGGAAGGTTCTGGAAGGGCCAGGCCCAAGGTTGTGTCCTGCCCTGCCACATGGAGGAAACAGGCACAGCACCTCCCTGCTGTCCCCAACATGGCACCAACTTCTCCAC
Organism: Nothocercus julius; assembly: GCA_013398735.1. NCBI lineage: Eukaryota > Metazoa > Chordata > Aves > Tinamiformes > Tinamidae > Nothocercus > Nothocercus julius. The sequence goes on along the minus strand of VZSV01000147.1, from coordinate 481,430 downwards.
AGAGGGCGAAGAAAGGCTTTTCGCGGTGGCAGCTTTTAAGGCATCCTAGCTGCACAGGTGGGACTATGCCAAACAGGATCTCACCAGTGCTTTCCAGGATTCACAGGAAGGCTTTCATTTTAGAGAAAACACCTTAGCTCCTTCAGTTGTATCACATTAGACAGCTTTAGGATGTTAGAGGATTTAGAGGTTATCCCCAATACTGAGACATACACAATTCATCTTTTAAGAGTGAAGTTTTTTTTTCTTAACATAGTAATATAGCATTATAATATCCAAACCTGGCAAAGCTGTTGAAACATTCATGCACACAGGCAGGTACTGCAGGACACTGCCCTCAAGGACAGGTGAAGCTTCTTCCTCTCAGGCACTGCCTAATTCCCGCAGCCGGTCCCGATCCATAGGCTCGGTGGCCACAGCTGCCCTGTCAGGAACACACCACTCCCTGCAAGACTAGCAGGTGATTTTGAGTCCTATTTCATGAAGGGGAAAGAAAAGCCTCAAGTCTTCCCAAGCTACCTGCTCCCAACCAGAGTCACCCTAATTACAGGAGATTTCACCTTGGCTTCCCACACACTAACCTCTCTATGGCAAACCACCTACAGTACCACACCCGCCACCATCCTTGCTCCTTCTCCACCAAAACATGCCCAGCATTTGGAGGACTTCTTGCATTGTTCTTGGGTCTCTTGCTTGACCCTGAATGTGAGGAGGCAGAGTAGTTTGGGAGGCCCCTGACCAGCCTTCCGCTACAAAGCCAAAGAGCTCATTTCCGACAGTCCTGTTAGCCCAGCTAATAAAACCCAGCCAATTACTTACAATTTATGCACAAATTGCATAGAATCCTTCTACTGGGCCTAAAATTATCTCTCTGCTGTAAGTCAACAGATTCTTAACACACTTATTTTTAGCAACTACTTTGGCTGACAATAGTACCAAATAAACAATGTGGCGACAGCTCAAAGTTGCTGCGCCTAAGGATTCATTGATGCCTGCTTGAAGTTTTCAAGTGAGATTTACTTTTTTCAAATAACTGTTTGAGAAACGCCCAGATGACCACCACAAGCCACACGCTCCCTTTCAACACCATCTGAATGCTTCAGCACCAAAGTCAGGACACAGCAGGTTGCTGACAAACAGACTCACGCGTGGTGGCCTGATGAGAAAGGCCGAACAAAGATCTGAAGCACAATGGAAACAGCAGAAGTGCTCAACCCGAGCGTAAACGTGGAAGCTGGTGGTACGCAAGGAGTACACCAACAGTGTTTAACCAAGTCATGCTCCTGGCTGCTACTTGAATCATGTTCTCACAGATAGTATACATTGTATTAACACTAAACTTAGTAGCCTGCAAAGGGAACTCTGGAGATCCTCCATCCATCTAAACCTAGGAAACCATTAACTGAAGGCCATTAACTGGAAATATAAAACTGAAGTTTTTATTAGACTGTCTTAAGCCATTAGCATATACATAGCATAAAAAGTCTTAAAAAAAATATCAGACAGAATAGATTTAATTGCAGTTCACAGAATTTGACAGCTTGTGGCCCTGTCTATACTTACCAGCGCCATCCTTTCACAGGCTGCACACTACTTCTGCTATGATGCCTCTAGATTTCAGTAGCACTTTTTTCTGCTCATTAAGCAGCCTTTTTTTTTAATTACCTTTTCTTTTTTATTTTTGCAAGTGCAACAAGTTCCCATTTATGTCAAGAAGCCTTCACCTCTCCTGTTACGCAACTTGCAAGAATAGTCTTGCTGAAATAGTGCATACTGTTTCTTCAGGCTTTCCTTCATTATGATACAGCCCCTAAAGAAATGATCTTAGCTTGACCAGAACCATCCAACAGCATGATCTTTCCAAGCAGACAAGCTTCTCTTCCCTGCTAAGGTGACAAGAATTTAGGAGGTCAGCATTATCAGCTTAGTATCTTTTGTTCTAAGAAAATCAGTGTGGAATTCGGAATATTTTGTGTGGACAAGAAGAATTGAATACTTCAGGATGAAGTAAATTCAGCTCTATAAAGCAGGAAAGTGATTCTTTGCTTCCTGTATCCTCTGAGGGATTGGTTCTTCTTTTGGTTCTCATCTTTAACAGTACCATGCTAAAATAACTGTACTGTGTAATATGTGAGAGAGGTTCCAACTAATATTCTGATTATGAAAAGTCTTCCCCTCCCCCAAGACAGATTCATGAAGGTATTGAACTACTGCAAAGGCCAAATATCCATATTTTAATAAGTTATATATAAAAAGCATAGAGTCACTGAAATGTTAACAAGTTAATATATTTTAAAGCCAATATAACAGTGTATACACATAAAAACCATTTAATACAAAGTGAAAACCATTAGATGCACCTACTAATGCAAATTTTTGGTTATTTTCAGGTTCTTCACTGAAATTTGGAAGCCATGCTCTTCATTTCAGTTATACCAGGTTAAATGGTGAAACTGATCTACAGCAAGCAAACACACTGCCTTTTGTGCAGCTGAGAGACAGCACCATTGCAGTGATATTCTCCCAAAGGGCATCCAAACCAAGTAGACCGTGCACGTTTGTCCCACTTAGCAAGCTGTATAAGAAACCAGAAGTGGATTGATTGCTGCTTCTGAAAAGTAAAGCTCAGTAAGTGCATCCTCGCTGTACAAAAAAAAGCATTAAAGTGACAACACAGAAAACTGGCAATAGATGATCACATCTGCCTAAAATGTGCACATATGATACATAATTTTGGGCCATGCTGGCCAGTATGTAAGTCTGGAGCAAAGCTTTAATTGCACAGATTAGAAAACTGAACAAATGCTTTAACAGAGCAAAGCACAAGCTTTGGTTTACGCTTAGACAGCAAACATCAAACTTTCCATTTTTATTACATGGTTTATACAGAAAAATGGCTCCTTTCATGGCTATGCAACAGTTGTTTCTCTATGAATAAACACTTCATTCCATACCATGAAATGAAGCTCAGTGTCTTATCCAATGAGCTTATTAGCTCCATCTAGACTGGGAATGCAATAAATCTTTATGAAAGTCTACTTAATTACAAAACAAAAAACTTATTTCCTTTACAATCCCTCCCTCCCCCCATTTTTAAAATGCTGCATATATAAAAATAACTCCAATATGGCACAAAAATGGGATTCTCCAATGAAGGCAAAGGATAAAGGGGAAAAACGAAGCCTCCACTGGCAAGGTCAATACTTGCATAGCAGTCCAAGAGGAATTTGCACCCTATACAAAGTGAGCTTCCCTGTGTTCTAGCTCTTGGATCCTTTTTGGTCGCAGTCTCTGGTAAGCAGGCTTCAGATCTGCAGGGTGAATATCCTCTGAGCTAGTTTTCTGTTCACTTGTATTTTTTATGGGATCACCTGACAGAAGCACAGAGCTCCTAGCCAGTTTCACAGCATTATCCTGGGGAAGCGCAGCACTAGCACTGGCTAGTAAACAAGCTTTAGCAGAAGAAGCCTCCTCATTTTGTTTTGACTTGTTAGGGGGTGGTTTATAAAACGTCCCTGGAGGAGGCTGCAATGTTCTTGGTGCCCTGAAGGCAGCAAGAGGATGGGTATCAGGACCATTCCCTTCTGTTGTTCTTCCTGATCTGAGAGAAACGGAGTATGGCTTACTAGGAAGAATGGCATTAACTGAATTGTTACCGACGCTGCATGAGGAAGATAAGGCACCTGCAGTTCCACTCTCAAGTGCTCTGTTCTCCTGAGGCACATTAGTCACAATCATTGCTGTCCTTGCTGTTATATCATATTGTTTATATTGTTTGTCCCAAGTCTTCCGCAGAGTCTGGGGGTCGTAACAAGAAAGTCTGCAGCAAGTATTAACAGAAGGGAGTGATTTCACCTCTGAAACCTCTTCAATAGTAGGGCTCCTGCCAAGCTTCTCTGGACTCACTGCTCCTGCATTTCGTGAATTTCTTTCATTCAAAACACATGGAGGAAGTATCCGATCTACAGGTAAGCTCACAGGGCGAATAGCTGGTTTTGTCCTTGGAATCCGCAATGGAACTTTGGTAATCTGACGGTTGGGCTTTGCAGGAAATAAGTTCGTTTTACAGCTGTCTTCACCTACAGAAAGCAATGAGTCGTCGTCTTTCTCTGAAGCTGGATTCACAGCATCACCTAGAAGTACACAAGTAGGTATTACTGAATCTTTGCACCAAGTATAAAGAGAAATCAGACTGACTAATCTTGATTATGATCCCTTGGCAGCTGGTATTGTAACAGAACGTTCCATATGTACTAGGAGTATCCCAGCCTAACCAACCAGTAGCATTTTAGTAGCATTAAAACTCATACTCTACAGATGCAACCAAGAAATAGGCTAAACAAAAAACTTAGACAAAACAACAAAATAAAAACACACAGGTACTTTCCCACCCCTGGATATTTTCAGTTCAGAAGACTGGATAATGTGTTCGGATGGCTGAACCACTTACAGACTTAACTGGTAACAGCAGCAATACAAGAGAAAATTTCAGTAAAATTAAAAGGGATCATTTATAGTTAGTCCTGAATAAAATAGTTATTTCGTATTTGCATTAAAATCAATTGCTGCATTAGCACTGGTAGACTAACAGAGAAAAAACACACGCAAAATTAGGAAATTTATAGTTATCTCAGCAAACCTGACTCATTTGGAGCAGAAGTATGACTATCCAAAATGCTGGCAGCCGATGATTCTTCCAGAGAATTACTCTTTCCAGAGCCTTCTAGTTTAGTCCCACTGAGTGGCAATGATACAAGTCCTAGGGGAAAAAGCAACCATCAAAACACTAATTGCTGGATACTGGTTTATAGCATTATAGTTGGTTTCAGAAATCCAGTGCATAGTCTACAGTGACAGCATAGTGCTCTTGTTCAAAAGAAAAGAAAAAGCAAGTCACTGCTGTGCTTTCTTACTAAATACATTTCAATTTGATTCCATAAACATAGGTTTCTTGAAGGCTTTTAGAAAGATGTAATTTTTTACCCCTCTTACAAAGATAAAGCAGAGTATTAAGCGGTGACAGGTAGTTTCCCCCTCCACTTATGTCTAAGTTAAGAGCTGCTCTTATAATCTAATGCATTCACAATGGTATTTACCCACACACCCCAAAAAATATAAAAACCTATTAACCAGTTCCAGATGCATCTTCTTGCTCTTTTGCATTCTTGCTATTGTCCAATTCCAAAACCGATGAAACTGCTTCTGAAACTCTGCTCTCACTTGGAGCTAGCAGAATACTCTGTGAAAAGTCAGAGCAAAAGAAAATTAGAATGAGAGGAAAAACATCTCTTAATTAAAAAAGGCAACTGACCAAGCAAAAACCACCCACCACCACCCGTGATGTTAAAAGGCTTTCACTGAAGTGTGCTTTGAAACGCTGCAGCGTTTAACACAACACGGCCCAGGCAACACTGCTCTGTTCGAGAAGTCACTCACTTCCTTTACAGCAACCAACGACTTCCTTTGCTGCTGTGGCTCCCTCTCTTCTGTTGATAAAGCAACTCCAGTTGTAACAGCAGTTTCTTCTGACTGAGATGGGCTCAGAAGTGGTTGCAAGGAAATGTCAAATATCTTCTCATAGTGTGTGATGAGCAGCTCTACCACCCGGGCCTGGTAAGGATAATCCACAAGCGATGACAGAGAAACTGTAGCATCTGTCTGACGCGGCCTGATCAGAGTTGGGCCAAATATTATACCAAGGTTGCTGGCTGACATTTTATTTTCATCAGACTGTTCTGTAACCCTGTGCGAGGAGAGAAAAAAAATATGATAGGAAAATAGTTTTTACCAACTATGATTCAGTTTCAGTTTTTTTTTTTTTTTTTTTTTGATAATAGTGACCAGATCACTACCATACTTAGGTCAAATCCTGACTTAAATCACAGCTGCCACAAGTTTTCAGTTGCTGATCCTGATGCCAGCAGACAATCAAGCATAATAGAGCACAGCTCTTTCCCGCCTTCCTTTGCATTTCCCATTTTTACTTCAGCTAAGAATTCATTACATGAAGAAACAAAATAGAAAAACCTATTCTCCATATATAATTTTCCCAGAACAGAAAGAACTAGAGCCATCTGTTTATAGTTTAAATATGAACAATTTTCTATAAATGTCCACCTGCAAAAATTTTTGCCACCTCAATTGATAACTGAGTCAAATGAAATTAGCAAGAACCTTCCATTTTCTAAGGGGAATTTGTGGCAGCCACAAGTTTAGAATGCAAGTGTAGAATGGCAAAGCAATAGCTGCCTAACCACAGCTTCAGGGAAACAAAAACATTTCTGCTGTATGTTATGTGTTGGAACATCAGAACTGGTGCCCGCGCACACACAGACTGGGAAGTAAAGCTTAGAATCCAGGACCTCAACTACAGTTAATGGCCTCAACTCAACAGTATTAAGAGTGACAGAAGCTACAGAGTTACTCTGCTATTTCTAAAGCACTTTGAGATGGTGGTTGAGATGCACAAATACTTCCTTTTTCTCTAAAGGACCAGGAGCCTGGAACAGACTTTAAATGCCTATGTTAGATTCTGGCATAAGTGTATAGGGGCACAGGACCTAGGAACACAACACACCTTTCAAAAACATGTATTTGGGGAATAAAATAAGCAAAAGATGCACACAAACCCTGAGGCTTTTTCCTCTACAAACATCCAACGGGTTTAAGAGCTTCCAAGTAGCATGTAAAAATTTATCTTTCAGCATACAGTTTGTATATAAATCTTCTCACCTGTGAAGGTGTCCTATAAGGTACTGAAGTGTGTTATAGTTTGGAACAGGCAGCTGCTTGAGAAGATCTTTAATTTTAATGATGATCCTGTTCAGTTCAATACAGATTGACTGTCTTTTCTTTGATCTGGGACTAGCTTGTTTAGCATCCAATTCCTCATTAATATTCTGGCTTTCTTTTGCAAGTCCAATAAATTCATTGTAAAGCCGAAACAAAATCAAGGGTTCCGGAAGCTGAGGAAATAAGAACTTGACTTTTAACATACAACAGGCACCGCATCTGTGAGCTGATCCTTCAGTAGAGATATACATTTTTCACAGATCAACTAAGGAAGTAAACTCACTTACAAGACACGATAGAATTTTAGTTTTGCAACATTTCTGAGAGATTATTATGCTTCTTGGGTTGCTACGCTCAGTACCCTCACATCACACTTCAGGCATGTCTTAAAAATTGCATGGCAATCAGATTTTTGTATGTAAAACTAATTTCAATACAATTAACAACATGAGGAAAATCTGTGCCCTTCTTTTTTCCCCCCCCCTTTTTTTAAAGGGAGCAAGCCTATCTAAAAATTAGAAACTGATTATCCACAGGATGTAATAAGACTGGGGGAAATCATTATTTTTTCCTCCAGAAAACACACTGCATAATGGATTTTATTCAAAATAGAGCACAGTGCCTCAACCCACCAAAGCATGATATATATAAAATGCTACCATCTGAAAAAGCCACCAGTTTAAAAAAAAAAAAAAAAAAAATCAAAATTAATCTTTGTAGTATCTCAAAAAGCACTTAACTTAATGGAGATCATGGGATTTGGAACACTCCTAAGAATGCTTATCTGTGACAAGCAGTGTGAGGAATGGGACATGACAGGCCCTAAGGCATCTAAGGATTGCTTCTTCAGGGGCAAGAACTTTCTAGAGTGACTCAGTCACCTCACTGGGCAACAGCCTCATCTTTTCAGATACTTGCTGAAACCCTTTTGGATAACCCATTCGTAAAGCCTTGTAATTGCATTTTCAGAGAAAAAAATGGATAATCTGTTGTAATGAGCACATCATGACTTGCATGAGTGTTTAATTAAAATTTTATTAGTAATGCCTTAGCACCTGCCTGCTTTTCGAAGCAAGAGTATTGGAATGGTTTAAGTTTCACATGAAACAAGCAATAAAGTAACCACAGGGTTTTAAATACTAAGCCTCACTTAAATGCTAGTACACTACACAGGCTAGGCATTTATCAGCTTTAAGAGGTATCCATGCCCAAGAAGACTCCAAATTGTAGCGCCAGTGGTCAGTAACTTCAGTTTTCAGTGCCCCTATCAGTCTCCATGTGAGAATAGCATGCAAATAGAAAACACATTTATTTTATCTTCAGTACAAGAGGAAGATCATTTCTTAAAGTAATTCTGCAACTGAAGGTTATTATGTTACTTTGGTTTTTCATCTGAATTTTAGAGTATATACCTGGCGGAGATATAACTTGAGAACATTGCTGATGTCATGGGCATAGAGTTCTGAGAGTTCGACCAAATCCTTTCCGTTTTCAAAAGCCTGACAGAGTTTTTCAACTCTTGACTTAGCTCCATTCACACGGTAGATGCCCTAAAATTTAGAACGAAAACAGAGTTGTGCTGGTCTCTTAAGGCAAGTGTAAAACAGAAACAGGAGAACAACAGTGCAGTGTTACTGTGTTAAGGGTTCCTCTCCCACACCCGAGATACTTAAATTTTCTAAGTAACCTTAGGTATACCTTTACATTAAGGGCTCTGCTTTCAATTTCAGAAGTACACTTTTTGATGATGAAAGGAATGCCATCAGGAATGTTTTTAGCAGCTTGGGCAAATTCCACTCCAAACAAGTGAAGCCTTCCATGAAGTTTTTTGTGCCCACATTGAATAGCTAAAGTCTCCAAACATTTTTTATGGCATGCAAGTGAACACTACAAGGATAAAAAGAAAAAAAAAAAAAAAGTTGACACAATCTGACATAATAAAAAAAACACCTCTAGCACTCCTCATGCCATATGTGAGGGAAAAAAAAAAAAATTCATTGGTATGTGGTGCTGTTTGCTTTTTATTCATCATTCCATGAGCCACGAAGACTGTACTTAAACATTAAAGTTATGCAAAGTTTCCAAGACTCCCAACTTCACAAAAATCCCAAGCAGCAGTTTGAACTACTTTTCAACTTACCTCCTCACATTCAGCTCCATGAAATACTACTAAGCTGTCACATTCTCTGCATTTAGATGGAGCTCTCAACTTTCGTAGTTTGTGCGTTTGTGCTGCTTTAGACATATTAGCATTTCTAAAAGGTCCTGGAGAATTTGCGTTTTCCAATGTCAGGTCATTTAAACCTAGAGACAGAATTTTTATGTTGAGTGTTCTAATGTTTAGTTAAACGCAATATTAGAGTGTTTTCTTTAAGAAGTATGCTGTAGAACATAGATTTCTAAGTAATTGCAACTAAAAGGAAGTAAATGAAATTATTTCCATTCCAAGAAAGCAAAACAATGTTATAGTCTGTATTAACAGGCATACACTATCAAATAATCTTGCATAAAGGTAGAATCAAACAATCAAGTCCTACATATTTTAATATTTTTCCTGAATGTGGAAGTTTTAGTACATTTAATTCCAACTGTCTCACAGATCAAATAATTGTCCATGCCATGTACTTTAAAGTTAAAGCTTGTACTAGAAGATAAAAGATGACAACATAGCTTGTTTCAGGGATCATTGATGTTTACCTTAGAGGAGGATAAAGGCACTAGAAATATTCAAAGGCTGCCTACATATTTAACCTAAATGTATAAAGACATTCTGTACCGCTTCACAGAAGTGGCCTGACTTATTTTTCAGCTCTCAGCCTCATGCAAATGCACAATGATTTGAAGAACAATACTGCGGCAATCACAACATTAATATATTGAGAAAATTATGTTAACACACAGAACAATCACATTGAGGGCATCTTATAGGGACTTCAGGTATGGAAATGACATTACCACAGTCTGAAGGAGAAGGTGGCTCTCTTTCATCAAGATCATCTGCAGATGACATAGTACCAGTAGAAGGTGTTCGGGGAAGTCGCCTTTTAAAATCCCCTAGAAAATAGAAAAAAAATGGGGAAACTGAAAATTTTCACCTCTACTCAAATGCTCATTTTTAATATAGGCTCTAACATTTCTTAAATAATCTGTGATCTCCCCATTAAGACTCAAATTAAAAAATTCAAATTAGTATAGCTGTGCGTGAGCTTTACCTGGGCTAGCAGATGGTGAATCCATGGATCGTGACTCACTGCTTCCCCCTGCACTTTCAGAATCACTGCACATTCCTCCACTCTGGTTGCCAACTGACCACGATCTGAATGGTGGTGGCCCTCGGATTGCTTTTAAAGAGAAAATCCCCAAAGTCCAAATGTCAAAGACAAAATGAAGTTGAAAATTCTTTACTGAAATTTTACTGTACTCAAAATAGGAAAATATTGCAAAAGTTAAATGAACATGAAATATATATGAAAAAGACCCCAAGCATATATTCAGGATGTAGGAAAATTCATTTTACAGACTTGACATTTGTGCTTTTGCAAAACAGCTTATAAAAATATTAGAAGATTCTTAATTGTTAGTGTTAAACAACTTTTATTCAAACAGCTTAGTACACTAAGTTTAACAGTATTTGCTGATGAGTGACATCTCATCTTTCTCATGGAATTGTAAAGACAGTTTTCCATTTGGTCTTGAAATTCAAGTACAGGTGCCGTTTTTAGACTTTAAACTTAAAAAAATGCAATTTCCCCTGCACCCCTCAACTCTAAGTTTCTGACAATAAGATATCAATAACTTTTTTTTTTTTTTCTTTTTTCTTTTTTCTGATATTAAACACCGAAATCAGCTGAAATAGAACTACCTTGGATATCTGTGCTACTGGAAGATCTCTTCTCTCCAATCTTTTGTGAACGATGATAAATTGGGCTTCCCACGTCATCTAATGTATGGGTAGGAAAATCTCCTGAACACTGAGATAAGTTACCATGTGATGTATGGATGCTGTTTTCTGATTGCTTATTAAAAACCCTGTAGAAAGATGGAAGTAGTTTGGATAATGAATAAAATAACAATAAATACAATCTAATTTTCATCAATCTAATTTTCATCACAGAACACTAAAATGCTCCATATAATTACTTTTCATGACTATATAGATTTGGCATGGAACTATTAAAACCCAAACACTAATAAATAAACAAACAAAAAAAGGATGGCACTTTAAGTAATATTTCCCAATGATCCTCCTGCCCTGCAAAATGAATCAGCTTTTCCACATCTCTGCAAGGTTTTATGACTCCTGCTTTATGGATTTTGAAAACACAGTAAATGTATTCATCTAAGACCTGGAATAATTCATATGTTCTTGCATCCTACTCTCATGCTGTGCTCTGAGAGATGGTCTTGCCAGTCATCAGAACTATTCATCTAGACAAATAAAAAACTTCATGTTGTGAAGTATTGTGGTGTAGAACCAGTTTTTATTGAAAGCAGAGAAAATATTGAGACTTACAGTTCATTACAAAAGTCTGCTCTCAAGACAAGGGCATAAAGCAGTTAACAGTCTAATAAGTGTAAAATGTTGAAGTACCCTGTGGATAAAACATCTTGCTAGCCAAGTTCAGCAGTTAGGAAGTTGTTGCTTCATCAGCCCTCCCCCTACTCTGCTGAAGGAAATAACACAGACTTAGAAACATTAAAACTTGCCTTTGACCAAGCTACTATCCCTTAAATAAATGCAGACCCAAGCAACAGAGTTATAACTTCAAGTATACGTAGTATCATAAGGTTACGTCAAAGAGAGAAGGGATGAGAACCATGCTCCTATAGATCTATAAAACAAACGGCCAGGAGGACACACAGGGAGTTTGAAATTTCATGCTCATCAGTTTCTTGGGGAACTGCATAGTTAATCCCCTAAAGTCAAAGCTTACGAGCACAGTCTAAATCAGTCTTAAAAGGCAGGAAATTTACAGACAAGAGCTAAGAATCTCAGCTTTAATTTTGAGTTTCCTGGCTTTTGTTGGTACAAGTCTGACTCAAGCGTTAAGTTTTTGTATTCAGCTTCCTTTTGAAGCACAATGACGACACTTTCCTGTAGAACTGTGAAACTTGCAGATTGGAATGGATATTGTGGTACTCAAGTGCCAAGTAACTATTTTACAACAAGTTAAAGGTAGAGAAGTAGTTGGCATAATGACACTATAGGTTGTCCTTTGGTGTCCCTTTACTTCCACCTTAGCCATTTCTTCCATATAAAGATATATATATATATCTTCCATATATATATATATATATAAATATGTATAAAACAGTAAAAGCTGCCATTTTATGCAGCTGAAAAAAATAAAGTTTTGCCATGCTCCTCTGTCATCTTTGAAACATTCTTAAGAGACTCTATGCTATAAAGCATTAGACACAAATCAAGCAAAACTTCCTGCCATAAGGTTTTCAGACCTAAAAAAAAAGGAGAATGTACAATAGCAACAAAACCTGCTTATGGAGAAAAGTACTTTCTCACACTTTAAATTGATTATCGAGCAGTAATGCCACACCATGTTTAGTAAACACTATGCGATTAAAAAAGACACACATTTTTCATATTAATATCTACCCTTAAATTCACTTACCTCATTGACAACAATTGTAAATGTTCTAGCAAGTCTTTACAACACAAATTTCTCCTTGGAATTTAAAGTCAAGTTTTAATGGCAACATTACATATTGTGGACTATCCAATAATCCTGTTTTGTTGTTCAACATGTGTGCCTCATCTAATTCTGAAATAAGCGAACACTACCAGCAAGTTGGAACTCACCCATCAACCTGGGAATTCTGAGTTTCAAAAGACGTTGGTTCAATGGCAACACCTTCCTTTGGCAAACTTTTCACAAATTCCGAATACTGATGACCAGGTTCATAGAGTTTGGCACTCTCACAGAGGGACTGGCAGTTAACTGGAAGAGATACAACCTGAGCATGCTGCAGCTGGAACAAGTTAACTACTGCCTGTTAGAAGGAAGGGGAAAAAAAGAAAAATACGTATTTGTAGATTGTTTACTAGGTATTTCACTTACACTGTGCTTGACCTAATAGCAAGAGAATGATTTAAACAATTTGTACTTCAAATGCTGCTATCTTCTAAAATTTGTCTGCACATCGTAGAGACTGACTTTGTGCAGGACTCCTGAAAGTCGGCTTGCCAATACTTTAGCTGTTAGCATCAATATTCTTTTGTGCTCACTGGGTTATTGAATCCTCCAAGCAGCAAAGGCAATTCCAGTATCCTTCCAATTTGGGTACAAGACAAACAGTAAAATTTGTTGCTACCAAAAAGGCAGCTTTAGTGCGTAAGGAAAAGCGTTAGGTGCCACTTCAACAATTAGAGTGGTAGCAGTTCCAAACCCAGGCTAGCTCGTTTCCGCCCTGAAATGAGAAAGTGACCAAATACCTTGTTGCAGAGGTACGCACTAACTTGTGCCTTTCTTTGTTCCGTTATATAGAACTTTTAGGGTCGTCCCCCCCCCCCACACACACACACAAAGTGGGAGGCCAGAAAATAAGGGTACTGCATGACTTCCACTGAAGCTGCAGGACTGCTGGAATATCTACCACTCTTTCAACTTTCTTAAACAGGAAATGTTTACATTTACATATTCTTCCCTACTTTTGTTCTTTAATAAGTCAGTTATCTGACCAGCTCACACTAATATGGTATGATGCACCTACATAAAGGTCTCAGGCTTGCTCACCCTACCCCTCCGAGATGAGGAACACTTCATCTTCACAGTAAACAGCTTAATAGGATTTTGAACTTTCTACAACAGCATTAGCTAGCTGAATGCTAAGTGCTTTTGATTCAGGAAAGCAGAACCTGATTGCCAGTGAAATCCATCCTGCCAGTGCGTTAACTGAAGACAAAGTTCAAAATGGTAGCTAGCTATTATGGAACATTTTTTTCCCCTCAGACTGCTGAGTTCAGAGCACACGTCTACTCACAAAATACAATCTACAGTTTTTGAAATCAGTATATGTAGGACAGTCTTGATAATCTTATTAGTATCTAATCAATTTCCACACTAAGCTAAAATGGATCTTTGAAAAACCTTCTATTTTAAACAGTTTATACTTTAGTTGGGGTTCTCTTTCAGTCTTAACCTCAAGACATATACTTCTTACTGCTAAAAATATTTCAAAAAGGATCCTTACAGCTTTAAGAGTAAGATCACACTGGTAAATAAGCTCCCGAAGCTGTGTTAGGACATCACTTTTAAAGCTTTCCAAAACACTTCTTTTCTCTTCAACTTCTGCCATGCTTGCTTTATAATGCTCCTTGGCTTCTTCAGCCTAGAGAAAACACAAGCTTAGACAGCTGATGGAGTAGAAGGCCTTGGTATTAGAAGCAAGATGAACACAGACACACAGGCTGTAATAGGAGAGTTCCATTTAGGAGAAGTGTCTGAAAGAGCATGGCAGGATTAAAACAAAGAATTATGAGCCAAATACTTGTTCAAATGCACAGTAAGAATGAATAGCAAACACTTATCTTTAAAAACAAACAACAAAATCCCTTACTTTTTGAAGAGCCTCCTCCTCTAGCCTTCGTTTTTTTTCTAGTTGCTTGCTAACATCTTTCACAAAGCTTCCACTGGAGCTAAGATGCTCCTCCTCAGCACGAGCAGTGCTGGATTTTGCCTTTTCATACTCATCTTGACGCTGTATACATAGCACCTTTGCTTTTCTCAGAGCAGCTTCTAGCTCTTGCTGCAGAATGCAAAAGGAAAAAAAAAAGAAATAATGATTTTATTTTTCTAGTTACTCAATGCCATGTTTAAAGAGGCTGTTAGGCAATTCAAACTATATGCACATCTAAAGATACCATTTTACAGATAGAAGTACACCAGGAAGCTGCCCGTTACAAACTACATCCAGTAAGCCCTAGAGGTACTCTGTGTGAATTTAAGTTTGTAACATTAAACAGCCTAATTTGAAAGTCCCTACTTTCTGAAGAATTTTAAATTGAATAATATGAAAAAAATACCATTTTTTTCTGTTCTCGCTGCCAAAGCTCCTTGATATCTTTCCGTTGTCTATCCAACTCATTTTTTCTTCCCAGAAGAGGCTGGATGGAAAAGACAGAGTACATAAAAAGCTTATAGTTGAGAGTTTGTTCTTTTCAAAAATCTGTACAGTTACAAAACTTTTTAAAAATTTGCACAATATCTTGGCCATTTTTTGTAAGCTTACCTGCACAAATTTATTAGACTGGAGAGCAGCAGCTGTTTGTTGCCAAAGCTGATTGTTCTCAATATCATTTTGAAAAGCATTAATGAATATCGATTGGAATGGCATATAATCCTAAAATTACACACACACATTAGCACTTTGGATAAGACATTATAAGAGCCTGTATACTTGAACTAGACTTTCAGTTAAGTTTAATGAGGTAATTCTATATGCGTAGAAGTCAGATTATTTATAAGGGTAGGAAATAGCACTGCAGCTTTTCAGTCAAATTTTATTAAAAAAAGAAAATACTCTGGAAGAAGAGTCTGCAGGTCCATATTGCAAAGCATCCAAGACACTTTACAAAGGAAAAGCACACTGCAAAAAATGCCATATAAGTGAATTCTGTATCAATTTAAAACTCCTTTCCTCGGTGCCCCAACAGTTTCATTTTTGACAAGGCATTCAATTCATATTTAAGCTGGAAAACAAAGAAAAAAAGCTAGAAGTTACTTACCTGGGGTCCAACAACAGCTTTAGCAGTTTCAGCCATTTTTGCCAGGTTTTTAGCACACTCCACTTCTGTTAAAAACAAATTCCACATAGTTACTGTTTACACTAACAACTATACCACATGCTAAATGCTTTTTACATTCTTCCTCTAACAGATGGGCTACGGAGGGATCACCTTCACTTTGTTACGGGCCTTTAGATATAGGAAATGGGCGATAGTTCTGTCCACTTCAGCAGAACAGCTATTAATTGAGAAATCACATTATTGACAGTCTGCAGCACAGGGGCCTGACAACAGATTTAATTCTATCATGACAAAGCTGATTAAATGCCAGAAAGAGCCACTCACCCAAGCTAAGCTTTTTTTCTACCCATGCGACTACGTCCTTGGTATATTTTGACCATGCTTTAGCATAGGACAGAGCTGATTCAATCCCAGTGTCATTTCTCAGGAGCATGCTATCAACCTCCTCGGCTCGAAGATGTCCTGAAAGTAAAGCATCATACTTAAGCAAGTGCGTATTAGACATGACCACACACTAAGAGCAAAGCCAGTATTAGCCAACTGTGAACGCTAAAGCAGCTCTGATCTGGAATTGTTCTTTAATACTAATTGACTCTAAACTGGACTGACAGAGGTTTTAGAACATATTAAAGGGTCACAGTACTTTTCCCTGATTAGTCATATGGTCAGCATAACTTTCTTAAGGAAAGTGATCCATCCGAACATCAACCACATGCAGAAGTGCTTCAGGCCATTTCCTTCACCCTCCCCCCAAAAATTCTGCAAATTTCTTAACAGTATTTTAGAAAGAGAAAAATATAGATACAGCATAGTGTTTATTAACATTAAAAAAAAGACCAAAAAGACCTACCTTGAATATCATCCCTTTCATGCAGTGACCCCCCAGACTCCACAGAAAGGTTCTCAAAAGACTGATGTAAAAGAAATAAAACAGTAAATTAGAGAAGAAAATCTCTCACTCGAACTCACATATAAGTTAAGAGGCATAATCTGCTCCTTACTGTGCTGTAATTTCCTCTTACCCAAGAAGATAGGCTATCCTATTCTATCTGCAATAATCTTACAAACTCCAATAGCTATAGATTGAAACATATAAATGAGCAGGTAATCATTATACATAAGGTCGCGATGGAAGAATTCATCTTTTAACTAATTAGGCTGATATTTTAGGGACTTTTAGCTTTTCTTAGTCTCCTCCCTATCTTTAAGGACAGCATTTCATACAGACCTAATGTCATATACATACAAATTAGACATCTTTCTGCAAGTCATTGGAAGCGTGGATTTCTGCCTTACAGGTATAAGGCTCTCGCAAACTAACTGCAGATTTCCAGGTGGACACAAGCCTGACTTTCTAAAGTAAACACTTTCTAAAGTACTGATAACTGCAGCCAGACAGAACGTAATCATCAAATCAACAGAGGGAATTTAACATTTCATCCCTACCTTTGCCCTCATGCTGTATTTTGCTACCCCTTTAACTGTGCAAGTTAGTACTACTTGCCGGGCTGTGCTGTAAAGCAGGCCACTGAAGACATTTAAGTGAAAAGTTTCCCTAGTTAAACCCCTCAAGGGTTTGTATTTGTTTTCAACTTGCATTATTTTAAATGATTAAACTAATCTCAAACACTCAGAGTCATGAGCAGGCAGAAAACAGAAGCCAAGAAACAGCTACAAGGCAGCATTAAGTTTTACAAGAAGATATTGCTTCCGATTTTGTGCTGTTTTATTTTCAGACTTCAGACTAAAAGCAGGAGGGTAACAGTGATGGATTTAGTTCTAGGATTTTGGTTGGTTTCTTAATGTAAATCTGATGATGTCAATCACAGAAAAAAATCCTACAAGTACTGTTTACTTCATAGCAAAACCAGCATTTTCTTATACTAAAACGGGCACTGTATTAATCAAGTACAGTGGGGATAGTAATGAATAGAAACAGAATCAAATTATATTGCAAATCATACTCCCCTACATCCAGTCCTAAGGAAATGAAGGCTACTACATTTGATATCTAATAAGTGTTTTAGTAAGAAGAAATTACTACTTTGAAACCTCAAGAAATTAATTCAAAGCTGGCTACTATCTACTAGAACGCGCTATGTGAACAAAAGTGACAGTAGAAAAACTGAACAGAGGTTAATATTCTCCTACCTAAAGGTATCAATATTGCGCAGATTTGATTCTGGTTTGGGTAGCAATGTTTGGGTAGCAGTTTTAAAAGTGATATGCATCTGGTAGGGGAACAAGCAAGAATGGGATAAAAAAAGTTTACCTTATGAGCCCATCCTTTACAACCAAACAAAGCACCCTAAAACAAACACTTCCTGTTGGAGAAGACCCAGATCACGTCAGCCCTGAGAACTGCTCACTCCTCTCCAGTGGCTCAGTGCAGTCAGCACAGCTATTGATGCTCATTTGTCCATCCACACTCAAATACAAACAGAGTCCCACTTCGTAAAGGCAAACACAGGGACAGCTAGCGCCACTCCATTACTTTTACTTATATCCTCTACCACTTATCATCACAACTTAACCCAGATGCCACAAAAGGACCAATCGCTCATCCCAATGAGCCAAGCAACAGAAAATCCTGACTTCTAGATAAATTCCACTTCAACTGAACTTCAGCCAAGCTGGCTTCTTCCCCCTCACCTCACCACTTCCCAAGAAGTCACAATCTAGGTAGACAGAAGTCTTTACCCACATTTTGAGGATTCTATCATTCTCCATTATGTTTGCAGATCTATATAGCTTCCAATAAACTGTGGAGTAAAGAAGGTCACATGTCTGCCTCGGTTCTCCTAATATGTTCTCCAACTCTGTTGCTTTTAATTAAGAAATACCTTTGCTTCCCCTGTACTTCCAGTTGAGCTACAAGGACTACAATGAAAACCTTTACAGTTGCTAAATAAGAAGGTATATACACATCATTTAAGCCTCCAAGTTGAATGCTTGAACAAAAGAATGTAGATTCCCTGGCAGCCAAGAGAAACAAGACCATCTCCCACCCCACTTCAAAGTGATCCACAACAGCTTAGTTAGGAAGGCTCCTAACTTACTAGGCAATTTAAATCGCACTCCTTAATTAACAGTCAAAGTGTTTACATGCTAAATTAGACCAAAAAAATGCTCTAATCTTTATAAGATATAGCTAGCTACTATGTTCAACCACAGAGCAAATATCTGTAGGAACAAGAAGTTAATACAGCTACTTAAGAACTTTGCATTTAACTCCTAAGGCTGAATTCCTGCTTGTTCTCCAAGCTTGTTCTCTGTGTTGCAGATCAAAGCAAAATGCTTCTTCTGTTAAATGTGCATCTTTTTGTCTGAATGAATGTGCACCTAAATTTAAGATGGATATCCAACAAATTGAACCATATTACCCTACCTGTTCCATAGTTTATTTACAGTGGTTCTCTTTCACCTTCAGAAAAAGCAAATGACACTATAAAAAGGGCCTTTAAATACAGGCTAGTGGCTTCTGGAATGATTACACTAGAATTCCTTCTTCGTTTTGCTATACTGTAATTTCCCCTTTTCCCTGCTTTGGGGTTTAAAAGCAGGATGTTTCAGCCAAGCATTCAGTTTGCATTACAATACGTATGGGGACTTCTTCCTCAAACATTTTTGCATTGCAAGGCATTACAAGGAAGGAAAAAAACAAAAAAGTACATTTCAGCAATTGATATCTCTCTCTGAAAGTCTGCTGGAAATTTTTTTGAAATTTTTTGACTAGTCTCCTTCCCCTTAAGTCATTTGGGGAGATGCACTTTGTAGTTCTTCTAATTCTGTAGCTGCTAAGACCAAACTTTAAAAGACTAATTTGCCATCGACAGATGCATAGCATTATGATCAAGCCTACTCAAGAGAATGTTGCCCAAGGTTAAGCAGCACTCCTCAAAGATACATTTTTGTTTTTTAATGCTAAGATTTCTCACATTGTAGCAACTGAGCTTGTCATACAAACCCATTATCAACTGTATTTTCCTTATATTTATCTTTTAGTTTTACTTGGTTTGTCCAAGAATCTAAACACAAAAGTTTAAAACAGTATTTTTTTTAATCTCACCTTTAAGGTGTCTAAAAGGAAATTTAAAATGCCAAATTGTTTTTTGACTGTAAATTGACAGTGCTATTTTCAGTTTTCCTAGTAAAGTGTTACTGAAACAGCTACAGCACAAACTGAGCTCTAGAAAAAATTACCTTGTAAAGAACATTTGTTTTTAAAAGCCCCAAAAGATGCAAGTAAAACTCAGCTTAGCTTCTGGGTTTAACAAGCCTATTCCAAATACTTTAGCACGTAGACTTTATATTTCTTGGAGTATTGAGTAAGCATTAGCCCTTTTCAGTAAGCTCTTTATTTAAAGAGACTTTATTTATCTTTAAAGAGAATAAAGAGATTAATTTCAAATTTATTTAAAATCTGAAAAATGCTAACAGCAGGGTATCATATATTATTAGAGTACTAGCTCAGCTAAGTCATCACTAGCATTTAAAACAGAGAAACACCAAAACTCCAGTTGTATTTTGTTAATGGGCTGAGCCTTGTTTTAAAACAGGATTCCAAATGTATGAGCTTGAGAGTTTCAGGGGAAACAAAATCTTTGAGATGTGATTATACACTCCACAAGGACGTGCTTGGCCTACCCGACTTCGCCGAGATACCGGAAGCCCCAGTGACGAGCCATTGTCTACATCTCCCATAAGGAAGTCTGAAACACTGCCAGAAAAACAAAGAACTGTTACTTCATCAACCAAACAATTTCATATCAGTGAGAGCAAAAACTCAGATTCTAAAACCCTTCAGAAATGCAGAATAGTTTTTAAAGTACTACTTGTATTCCCTGTGATTTGCACACCATTATGTTTTCCCAGGCTGAGAGGGAAAAATAAAACAAAGCAGTAAAACTGTTCTGTATATGATTTGTTTAAATTCACTGTCAGTCATTTTTTTTGAGAAGAAAACTAAAATCAGTTTCAATTCTGTTCAGCTCTATAAATTCATTCTAAATTCCAACTTACACGTTTCCAAAGGTGAATGCCAACGTTTCAATGGAAGAAAGTATTTCAAAGAGATCTCTCCTGTTTTCTTCAGTAACTTCTTTGAAGTTGACGGCTTAGGAAATAAACAAAAAAGGGTGAGTGGGCAAATCAAGTAATCTTATTAGGAATGGGTACAAACTTATAAATGACGCCTCCTAAGAAAAAGCTTATTTAATACTCTTATGAATAATTTGAAAACTACAGCTCAAATACAAAAATAGTAAAGATTAAGAACACTACAAATAAAGAAATGATCAAGATGATACAGATCTTTCCAGAGTGAGAATGAGATTAGTCTGCAACCTCCTCCCAGTTGAGAAAAAGCTTTATGAGAATACACAGTGGTAATGGTGGAGGAAGTGAAAAAGAATCAGATCATCTAGCAGCATCACTATACAACAACTCACAAATGCAGAGTCAAATACTTGGCAACTGCTTCTCTGCTTTTAGGTGAAAAAATCCAGAATTCAAAACAGGAACAGGAACCATAATTTCTGGGGAACCATGATTCTCCCAACCTCTGTGAACTGTACCTTTATACAGGTTTTACATCTTGAGCACAGAGAACTAGAAAGCTATCAGAACACAGTGTCTGTGGCAAAGCCCTTCAGTTATTAGCTCCATGATGACATAGCAAAGAAAGCCCTCAGGTTTGTCTGCTAAAAGTGAGGAAGCAGCTCAGCATGAGCTTCACTGTCTCAAAACAGGAAACAGGGAATTTTCAGAGAAGCAAGAGAGTCAGCCTGGGGACCTCAAGCAGCTCGGAGCTGGCTCCATGCCTCCGCGGAAAACCAGAGCACAAGGGCAGCACCGAGATTCAGCGAGGGCTTCTATTAATGAAGCTGCTGGAGGAGGGAGAGCAGGGAGAACATGGGGAAAAAAGGAAAAAAAGAAAAAAGAAAGAAGAAAAAAAACAACAACAACAAAAAAAAAAAACAACAACAAAAAAACAACACTCAACATTTCTTTTACCTAGGTTCCAGCTTAAATGCTAAATCACTGCTGATAGGGAAATTTTTAACAGAGAAGTAAAGCTCCAAGCTGATGCCTTCTGGAGGGAAGTCAGCTTTATGTTGGGGGAAGAGACAATTCCACATTAGCATCTACTATGAAAAGATGTAAAAATGCAATATGCCCCATTATCTAGATGTCTAAATTTACCATAATCACTGCTGTTTCAGAGGTACTGCATTGACACAGATAGAGCAATTCACCCCACACTGATCTCTTTTTTGCAAGATCTGTAACAGTATGAAATTCATTCTCCTTAGCATTTCAAGTGCAAATATGGAAATAATGGACTGCAACGGCTTCTAGAAGTAGCAACAATTAAATCATGTTGAAATGTCATCCATTCTGTACACCGTTTCTTAACAAGTCCAGGTAACAGACTCTAATCTTAAAAAGCATTCCAGCTTCCTGCCAGGTGCCTAAGTGCTAATGGGTAGCAAACAAAGAAAGTACAGTAATCTGTTCCCCCATTAGATTTCCTTTGTGAAAGGAAAAGTTTTTAACCAGTAAATTAACCCAGCTGAACCCATTTCTTTCTAAACAGCACGCCAACACACATAACCAATATTTTTATAACAACTATTTCTGCCAACATTTTTATAACAACTATTTCTAAAGAAAGCTATTAAAGAAACTATAACCAACTAACTGGTTGTCTTGTGGACTATATGCACCATCACTTGGAAGAATCCACATTAAAAATGCCACATACTACAGAGATACTAACAGCTCACTGTGTGTAACCACAGCTCACTACTAAAGTACGACATCTCTTCCAGCTTTTAATTTTTTTTCTGCATTTTGTAATTAAATTTTAAAACCCTCTGGCACCTTTGAAGTGAGACTCATAATTCCGCAGAAAATATTTTTGAACAGTTTTATAAATATCAATGGAAGAAATGCCTCTCCTAGCACTGACTTTCATTGGAAACCTCAGCTTTCCAGATACGAAGCTGCTTGTAAAAATAAGCTCTACATGCCAAATGATTAAGTGATAACAACTATTCAGAGAGCTATTGATTGTCAGGTGACTGGAAAAATCATTTGACTACAAACATGAAACAAACTTTGCAAATTAAAAGGAGTCAACCAAAACTCTCTATAGATTCAAAGCACTTACCACAGAAACAGTAGGATATCCATTAGCCCCACTGTCTTCAGAGAACAAGCACTTCTTTCCCTCTGTGAGGCATTAATACAGATAACCTCACCCTGAAGAAAAGCTGTCTGCCTTGCTGTGCGCTTTCCTGTTCCAGGAAGGCTCCAAAAACTCTGTTAAGCTTTGCATTTCATATCCTGTGAAAGTCTTTTCTTTTCGAGTTCCATCACATCAGCTGAATAAAAATCTTACAAAAAAATTCAGAATTACCACTTTTCCCTATAAAGCCTAAACTCGTACAAATTCAGTTGAATAAAAGCAGCTTACTTCTAAGCTTACAACCGCTGGAATGCTGATGTACTTAACATCAACTTTAAACCATGCACGCTCTTTCCCCAGGACATCCTGACTGCACACAATAGCTACTGACAACAATGAACTATAGTAATATTTCCATGTCTGGAAATGACAGCTAGCTATCTATAGTTCTACGAATATCAAAGCAAGTATGCAATTCAAGAGCACTTACTTAAATAAAACTTCAGATGGTACATAGCGAATTTTAAATTTTAATCATATGAATGCAACATATTTAAGTCGGGAAACTAGTACCTGAAATGCAAGCCTGACTTGCATTAAAGGTGATCTACATTTCCAAAAATAGCAAGGATACCTTAGAAAAAAAAGGGGTGGTCAGAGTAAGCTGCAAGCTGCTGTACTTTTCAACTTTGAGGTCAGGTTGTGAAAAGCCATCTGAACCATGCACAGAATGGGCTGCACTGGGGAACCAGCAATAACCACAGGGCTTTGGGACATCAGAAACTTGGCAGCAAGAGCAATTGGGCAGCGCTTGTGCAGCTGTGGAGAAGGGCACTTGGGTGACATCACTGAAGTGCAACCAGAGCCTTAAAAGTTGAGGCATTCAGCTCATGGCAGCTACTGCACAGCTCAGAGTGGCCACAGCACAGCTCCAGACTCCTGAGCCCCTGGCTAGTCAAATAAGGCAGCATGGTCCTGGAAACCCAGGGGATGTAGCCTGGCACAGAGTCTGCAGGAGCAGGCTGCTTCCCTCCTCGCCGGGGGCGCCTGCAGCACCAAACGCAGCAGGGCTCTGCGGCACAAGCCTCACCTACCCCAGAGTGCAGAGCTTCCTCTTTGCAAATTGGGCTTCTCACACTACGTGAGACAACAGACACCAACAGACATGTACAGTAACACCACCGCTATCCATTTCCTCAGAGAAACGCATCTCTGACCTGAGCTCTACGGGTGACTAGCCAACTTGTTGAAACCAACTGCTTTTGGAGCCCATTTTCTTTCCTTAAACTCTTGATTCTTTTGAGACCTTCTCAGAATTCAAAAAAAAAAAAAAAAAAAAAAAAAAAGAGGAAAAACACACACACAACACCCACCTAAATGTATTTTAATGCCTGCTGTTATTGCCTCTTATCTTTAATTATGTTCACATTTTAAAAAAACACGTAAAGGAAATTTGAAGGTGGGGAGAGAAAGTTAGGACCAGTTGCACACCACCTGGAAAAGAGGCCGAAGAACAGCTTTGGGAGACCTTGCCCCGGCCTCCGCTCCGTCTGCGGCACCACGTCCCCGGCCATATGTGCTGCAAGATCTGGCAGCCTCCCCACCTTCAGCTTACTGCAGAGAAGACAAGTGTGAAGAGCTGTTTCCTTCTTACCATCTAGTAGATCGTGCTCTGAATTTACAACTCACACACACCATCAAAACTGAAATTAATTCATCTTTTCTACAGCTATTTTGCTTTGATGCAGGCCTATTATAGAACAACCCCACCTAGAAGGGAAATTTTTACAAGACAAGTGCAATTTTCAGCTTTATCAAGGACCTCTTTTTGATCTAGTAATTTAATTAAGGCAAAGGATGCAGTATAGAGAAAGAGGACAATACAGCCTCCAACGTCGCATGCGATCATGAAACACACATACTCTGTGCCCTCTGTGGCCATCAGCTATTTAAAGCCACTGAGCGGGAATGTAACAGCCTCAAGCATGACAGGGTGCGAGGCTGGGAAGTGACTACCAGAAATAGGATTCTGAGCACATTCCAGGAACATCCTTACTAATAAGCAGGGAGCTTCAGTTGGTCTTAATGCCTCCAGCTCAAGTGAGGTGTCATTTAAAGAGCAAACTTCTCAAAGCAGTCTGATGAGCAGAGGTGAGGAGCAGGGCCCACAGAGAGGCCCAATGAAGCACCTCGCACCCTGGATTCAAAGAAATCAAGCTCTTTCCCCCAGCAACCTCCATCTAAAATAGTGCAAGTCTCACTGTACCTGTTCAATCAAGCATCATAAACTGTCTATAAGACTAACACAGTCTAGTTAGATCTTTTCTTTCCATTGGGCCCAAAGGAACAGCTCAAACATCAAAAGCTTAAAAACAACATCAAAACAGACGCACAAGACATAACAGTAACTCAAAGTGCAACTTAAACTTGCAAGAATACTTTACAGACCAGGGCTTGGAGTCTTCTGAGTTTAAATTGCTGGTTCCAAAGACACTTAACTGATTTCATTAGAAGCAAAAGCAGACATATATTAAAATGAAATAAATATTCACCATACTTTTGTTTCCCAAGACAAACTAGATTTGAGACCACAGCATTATACCACAATAATCAAAGATCATTCTAGAAGCTGCAACAGTTATGTTTCTTTAAAAAAAGAAAAAAAAAAAAATCCCAGGTTGTTACCATTTCATCCTCTCCTAAATAAACAACATTAGAAATTTTCCGTGCCAGGTTAATCTTCTTCCTAGTCATAAATCTGACTACAGATACAGAACGCTTCCGTGTCTTTTTATAGCTCTGTCCTCCAGTGAAAAGAAACAGATGAGTCAGATGGACGTATTTCATTAACACAGGCTGGGAAGACAGCAGAAATAGGATACTAAATCTAACCCACTGAGTCCTTACATTCCTGCAGTTTCCTGTTTATTCAAAAGTTACTTTACTTCTAGTGAAACAACCACAGCTGAAAACCTGTGAACCCAAGTGTTACTGACAGGCCACTGTAAGCGAATGTGAGGTCCAATACGGTTACTGACTGCCACAAAATGCTCTTTTCACTTTGACTTCCTCAGTGCCAGGATTTCCTCCTGTAATATACTCAGTACAAAAATGGAATAATCTTCAAAAAACTCACACTTGTAAAAAAAAAAAAAAAAGTACTAAAAAGAGGAACAAGCTGTCTTTACGTTAACCCGCGATTACACTGTGGGGGAAGTTGGCCTTTTTCTTATAGCATGGACCGTCCTGAGCAGAAGTAGGACTGAAGCAACAGTCTTACAGAGCTGAATATTTCTATCTTCAGACACAGAAGGAATACAATGTATGGCTGACCAAACAGTAATAAAGGTTACTACAAATCTTCATAGATAAAAAAAAAAAAATGTGTTATCAAACAAAACTGTAAATATTGAGGCAGGGCTATAATCTGGGGAAGGGTCCCCATCAAATTTGAGTAAATTTTGCCAAAATTTTCAAATAAATACATGGATCAAAACCATGTTCTTTAGTTTCACCCAAAGCTGTCTTTTCTTGATAAGTAGCTTGGGAAATCCATGCCGCTGCATCCAACCACACTGGATCACAAGTGCAATGATTCACCGCAGCGGAGGAAGCTCGTGTTTGCTTTAGCCAAAGAGCAGTCGCACAATTCATGGCAGCCCCTCACTTCTGAGCCAGGCATGCACTGCCTCGAAGGAGGACAGCTAACTCCATAACAAATTAGTTAGAATGCTGTGTACAGGCAGTAATTTCACACCATCATCTTTTACTCCATCAGATAACTTTATTATTTATTCACACTGGAAGAAAGAATTCTTATCAGATCAGCACGTTGCACCCTATGACCGCTATATTTTTAATCTTAAGTCTTTTGATTGTGACCCTTACAGCTTTAGTTTCACTACCATCAAGTACTGACGGCATTTGGAATAGCATGCATCAAGCTCAGATTGTTGCAAATCCTTCAAAGAAATGGACAAGTATTCAAAACATCTCACATTCAAAACCTTTTCTCCCCTCCAAATTATGCAATTCAAAAGAGTGCTGAATTCTTCACTTCAGAAGGCATTGGCAGGGATCAGTTTGCAGCACTGCACACAACAAACAACACTGACTTACTAAAATAGGCCAGACAATATTAATAAAATATAAAAGTTTTCAGAAACATGATTTGGTAATTGATTGTTCACATGTTTGACACACAGTTCTCCTTGATTTTTTTTATCGAAAAAAATGCTGAGCTGTATCTTAGGTCCACTGAAATAAGGAGGAGATGCATGGAAATCTTACCATACCAGTTAAGTCTAGAAACAGGCCTGTCTAAGGCTAGTGTAGAAATTGTGCTCGTTGGAGGTTTAATCTGTTCTCACAGATTAAAAAAAATAAATTAAGAAGATAAATTACCACTGCATATATGTAACTTCACTCTTCCAGAGAGCCAGGAAGAAAACAGCAACCTCTTGGGGATGCCCTTGCATTTTTACTGTTACAAACAATTTTACTGAAGAAAGTTCAGAAACTGCAGAGTTACAGTCTCCTGTTGATCTCAAATAGCAGAGGCAACCCTATAGGAAACTCTGTAGCAGGAAGAAAATGAGAAGCGGGCTGCAAGAGCCTGCCACATTCCAGGAGCAAACAGGCAGAGAGATACAGCTATAGGAAGAATCCACAGGAAGCTTGGAAAAATTCCAGCTACAGAAATCAGGCAGCTAAATATTTTAGCATTTTGACTGGCATTCCAACTTTACTGAATCTGTGGTGTGTATTCAGCCACACTAAGATACTTGGATGAAGGAAAAAGCCCTGTACAAGGAGAAAAAACTAAATCATATAGCTCAGAAGGAAGACTGTCCACATGGTTTAACATAGGAAAGAGGTGGAGACTTAACCCAGCTCAAAGTATTTTTCGTGCCATGTAGAAAAAAAGCACTTCTGGTTCCACTGTAGTACATGGGACTTTTTCCAGAATAGTGAGAGCTGCAGTCCAGGGCTACATGTTAGAAAAACAGCCATGGTTTATGGGGCTGGAATGACTATGTGTTTCAGTGTTTGTATTCCTCTGAAAGGCTAAGAACTACAGCAGCAACAAAAAACAAAAAGCATTAATGTAAGTCTCCAAAGTTGGAATTTTTTTTTTGGCAAATGTACGACTATATCGAACACCATGAATTCACTCTATACAAGAAAGGATCAGGATCAAAGGCTTCATGCTTTTGTAACCCTCTGTACTTGTGCAGCTAGCTTCCAATAAACAGGTTCTGAATAGGTCAGAGTAAATATTTCACTTGAAGTATTTCTAAACAAAATTGAGAGTTTAAAAAACAAAGTTATTAAAAAAGTCTGTTTCTCCTGTACACATGGAATCTCATCCATGGTTCCAAAGAAGAATTAGTATCAAGTCACTAATTCACGTTTTCCCAGATTCTGAAAAGCAATTATTTCCTTACCTTTTACTTTTGCGATAACTGTTCCTGCCGCACTAAGAATGTCAACGGAGTTTAGAGTCTGATGTTTATTTATCACCAATTTTAAAACACGCAGTGACTCCCCCAGACGTTCGTGTACTACATGATGCAGGTCATCTTGATGTTCTGAAAAGAGAAAAGAAAAAATACATTAAAACATTTTAATAACTCACAAAAGTGGTATAAAAAAAAAAAAAACACATTGAGAATGTTCAGTTGCATGAAAATCTAGGCCGTGTGAAAGCTGGGCCTATTTAAAACACAGAAATTGATTAAAAAGAAAATTGTCTTAGCATTTGCTGTCATTTTACTTGTGAGAAGTATTGTTTACATAAAACTCATTTCTCTCCAAAAGTCAAGCACAAATAATTCCAACATTTTAGGAATGGTACACCAGTACGCTAGGTCTCAACTAACCCATTCCCCCTCAAGCCCTATTTCCTTATGGTATTTCATCAATCACTATTTTGGTGATTGATCATTACATGTTCAAAAAACAGAATCAGCTAAAACAGATTTGTATTGCTCATTGGCTAATTCTTCAGTTAATACAAATGCGATAGTTTCTCTACCTATGCATAGAACTAAGCAAAGATTTTTTTGCAAGTGTTAGCCAATTTTGAATAGCTTTTAACTCCATTGTCAATCAAAAATCCTGAGCATCTTTACTTAAGTCTAGATCTATCAAGGCCTTTCTTCAGGCAGTCCTGACGAACTCAGGATGAAAACAAAGATAAAACTTTGTGGACCTAGACCCAACCTGGACAAATTCTCAGGCATGTGTGCGTATGGGGCACTACAGAACGCGCTGCCCTTGCTGCGCGGTGCATGGCCAGGCCCCTCTCACCAGCAGCTTCACCAGCACCCAGGGCACAGGTTCAACCACAAGCTCTTCCGCTGCTACAGGAGAGGCTCCACTGCACGGAATTAGTTTCACATACGCCAGTGAGCACTCTGCCGCAAAAACCTTTCAGATTCAGGAAAGTCTAGCTTACGAGAGAGAAAAAGAGGATCTCGTTGGAGCTGACTCACTTCCCCGGAGAGCCAAAGCAACAGCAGTTCTAACTGCTCCGTGACCACGGCAGCCACAAGGGCACTACGGGCAACTTCAGCACTGCGCCGAGTGATTCAGCGCAACTCAGAGCGGCTTCAAGCCTGAGCTGTGGTGTTCTGCTTGCAAGACATTAATTATTAATTAGACTAAAAGAACGTAAGTTTGGCTGAAGGGTCAAAGCAACACAACACAGCTCACTAGTGCAGAATACCACCACTGTCAGGTATGTGGGTGAGAGCTACACAAATAATACTGCATTTAAGGGCAAAAAGTTTTGAGGACTCGCAGTTGCTAAAAGCAAGTTTGAGGGCTGCTGTGCTTCAGGCTTCATCTCCTTGTATGTCAAATAGCAGGGGTTCTTTCTGACTCAACCTGGCTTATCATGGTCAAGGGAAAAACCTTGACTCAGGAAATGGATAACAGCAAAAATATTCATCAATCACGGGCATGGCATGCGCTTTTCCTCCTGGAGCGGGGCTGGGTAGCTCTTGAAAGTTGTATCCTTTAGCACGCACATTAATAGCAGGGGTGATTTGGAAAAGACGCACATGGATCTAAAGGTGTGCTCGAGCTCAGCATTTCATACTTTAACAGAGAAGACACTGCAGGTAAGAAACACTCCATGAAGTGGCAGTAGTGGAAGCTGCAGAAGAGAGGACTTAGAGGGGAGATGCCAGAATGCTGCAAATTCATTAGGCATGAAGATAACAGATAGAAACAAGTGCTTACCAACTCTTAAAACTGGAGAAAGAAAAAAAAAGGGAAAAGAAAAAAGTGCACCCCTCAGGATGATTAAACAGAGCGAGCAGGAGCTAGAATCACAACAAAGAAAGGTGGTTGCTCATGCAAGAGACCTGCGGAGCCCCTTGCCAAAACAGTGTGGACACAAGCTCATGGGGAAACCGGACAAGTTCCTGTCGGAATTTTGCTGCAGGTTACTAGGGCCATAATAAGTGGCCTACAGAGCTTGTCTGATCAATGCACAGAGTGGTAGCTGCTTAGGAGGCCAGAGCAGCATCCACAACATCTGCACCAGGGTCGTTCCACTGCTTCTCAGTATCTATCTGTTTGCAGGCCTATCACCTTTGAATTAATCCCTTTTGAGTTCACCTCCACAGCTTTATTTTATAAAATTAAACTATTTTACTCCACTTGTTACTCCATCGAACTACTAAGTACTATACTAAATCTATAAAGCCTGCAAAAGCTTAAGAACTCCCCTGAGCAGAAAATGCTCTGAGCATAGAAAAAAACATCACGTTTGTGTGACACACTGTTTCTGCTCTTCGCTAGCTGTTCACTTACAGTATTTGCTGGAACGAACACTGGGTTAGAGGCAGCATTAGTCCAATGCAGCATGGCCGTTCACATCTTCCAGCCCCTGGAGCTGCACTACAGCCACCATAATGAAACTAGATAATTACAATGGTCCCCTTGGGCTTTAATCCATCAAAGGCTCAATTATACTGAATCTATGCAACCATAAACGCTACTGGGACAACTAGGCAGCTCCAGGCAAAAGTAATGGGGAAAAGGAAAGTCAGCCAGCTGTACTGATGCCCACAAACCCAAAGTGGATCAAACAACACAGAAAACATACCTGAAAATTACAGTAACATGCTTCCAGGAAATGGAACATTAGATAATTATAACAATTCCACCTGGCTCATCAGAGGACAAATCTTGTGTGCAGACTTATTGCCTATGGAGACAGTAGTCACTAATCTCTTCTTACAAACTTCCAGATGTGGACAAGTCTTCCAGAATCTTGCCTTGGGGGCACAGCAAGGATTTAGATCAGCAGAATTGGGACAGGTAGGCTTTTACAGATGCATTTGAAGGTGTTATATATACTACAACCTTCCCCCAAACATGCATCTATTCAATAAGAATATAAACACTTTCAGGGCATGAATATCAGAGTCAGATGGCTAGAGATGGCATGCACAAGCACACCGTTTGACCAGAACGGCATCCATCCCATAGCCAAGCAAAACACGTCTGCAGTCTAGGGGTACACATCCCCTTTGACCAGAGAGTCTTAATTCCATGCTTAGAGGCGCCCATGTAACCACCCCATAACCAGAGCTCTGCCCGCATGACAGCGCGGGTCTTTTGGCAATATGATGAACAGGCTCCTGCTCGCATGGAGAGCAGGGCAGGAAAACAGCCAAACTCCTCCTGCACTCTGCAGACTGCTCAGAGCCCGAGTGTCCTCAGGATGGGCTGCTTCAAGGGCAGAAAGACAGTTGTTATCCAGGGGAATTCAGTGTGACCCACAACTACGTGCTTGTTGCTACAGGTTAAGAACAGTTTTTTTTTGTTTGTTTTTTTTTTTGGTGATCCAAAGCAACCCAAAACAAAATACACAAAACGCATACCTAATGAGGCAAATTAAAAGACATTTGATCCCAAATGTAGTTTCTTAACGTTTGATAACATCTCACCAGACCAACCGAGTTGAACAAAAAATAGAAGGGAGAGACATGCTTCAAGCACACAAGCCCCTTCAAGTCCAAAGAGAAGCTGTAGGCTTCAAAGGGAAGTACAAGTTGAAAAAAACTTCTAAGTTGAATTAGATGTTTATCATACCATCCGAGAGAACACTATCACTAAAATAATGCATTCAAGCATGAGGTTAGTTATTTGTACTCTCAAAAGCAAAAAATTTGGTTACACCCAACTGACATTTCTTTGTATTCCATCACTGTGTTATTTGTTTACTAAATATTTGAAACATTTATTGTTTCTGTAGCTGGAGAAGACAAAAGGTCCGATACAAACAGTGCTGACAGGAGGAAAAAAGCCAGAAGGAATGGCTACTACTCTGCCCCAAGCAACTAATATTCACCAAAGAGACACCAATACAAAAATTTCCTGTCCAGCATAGATTCACAAGCCTCGGGTAAAAAACATCCAAATATGTCGCATTAATAGAAACCCAATTTTATTAATGAATAGTCCCAATAAGGCTAAAATATCCAAGCAAGTTTAGAGCAAATACTGTTTACAGTGGGAAGAATGCATGAGAAAGTGCTTTCAACAAGTTCATGCAAGTCAATCCCATTTAAGTAACAATGAAAAAAAAAAAAAAAAAAAAAAAAACCTCTATTTTCTATCAGTTTTTCTTTCCCTTCTTGCCTTACTATAAAAGCTCATTTACCTGCAGGAGGCCAAGCAGGAAATTCTTCCCTCAGTGGATACTACAGCCGGTTTGAGATCCCACCCTGTGGTCGCACGGCTTAGCGCTGTGTGGCGCGATACCTGGGGCGACCGCCCTCTGCCCTGCTGCACACCAGAGCTCTCCGGGCAGCGAGTCAAGCTGCCCGCGTAGGTGATTAACGCGCTCTTGGTCATCTCCTGAAAGCAGCAACCAGTTCAAACTGGCAAACACCAAGACCGCAAAACACCCCAAACCAAAAACAAATATAGGAGTTTCATTTTCCACTTTCACCTCTGATAGTGAAGTTAAGTTTCAAATTGTACCATAAAGAACATTTTGGCAGAGACATAAAGCCAATATGCAGATGTCATCCACAAGCACTGCAGATGCAATGCGTGCAGAGCAGTGCAACACAACAACTGGGCAGCCTGGAGA
This sequence comes from Nothocercus julius, assembly GCA_013398735.1. NCBI lineage: Eukaryota > Metazoa > Chordata > Aves > Tinamiformes > Tinamidae > Nothocercus > Nothocercus julius. The sequence continues at coordinate 448,565 of VZSV01000147.1, read as the reverse complement.
AACATCGGGCCAAGCTCTCTGGCAGGACACAGCTCTCCCCTGAGCAACCACCCAACACAGCTCCAGTCACCCCGTTTTATGACCACTTGTCCATCTTCAGGATCAGAACGACAGCAGCACCTATTTTCTAATTCTATGCATTTCTCAAAGGGAAGCCCATGTTTACTAAACATTAGCAAGCAGCAACAGCCTTGCAGCTATAGATTCAGCTCATCCAAAACAAAACCAGATTTGCTGAGCAAGCTGGCTGGCGCTGGCCCACGCGGGCTAGCGAGCACGGCCGCGTTGCACACGGCAGGGACACGCGCTGCTGCGTCAGGCTGGCGCATCTTTTGTCTGACCCCATTTGCTGGTACACCAAACAGTTCAGAGGCTGCTTATTTTAACAAACGTTTGCCAAGGCCACTATAAATGACAGACTAGCACTTTTTTTTTTCCACATGCCCATCCTATCTCCCACCTCCTCTTTAGGCCATTCACAAGATCCACAGGTTCTCCAGCTGCATTAACACTGACACCTCCTAACAGCCAGCAGCTCCTCAGCAGCTCCTTCCACAAGTCCCAGGAGAGGGGAGCTCCTTACACAAATGCTGCTTTGCCAGGGCTACAGGCCTGGCTAAAACTGGAGTGGACCCACCTGGGAGAAGAGGGCAGGGCATACAGCTAAAGTAACTGAAAACCTACCTGTGAAATTCTCTTGAAATCACATTATGCGCATAACTGGCAAAGCAAATAGTCTATTCTACCTTGTCTAACAAGGCCCTGCTTTCCAAAGGGAGCTTTGTACATGTGGAAAGACGAGACTGTTTTGCTTCATGCATTTCATAGCTTTCAAGACAGGCAATGAATGATAGTATCAATGTGGAACAACCTGCCATACACACGTTCCACAAGTTTATGTACTTCAACCAGGCTTGTGACTATGGGGAAATGTATATAGACACACACACACACACACACACACACACCCCCTCACTCATCTCACTTGTGGTGCAAATTCTATTATAAACAAGGTAGCCTGTATTTTTTATAAATAACTTCCCTGTCTCCTCTTAGGACTATGATTAAAAGCCTTGTCTTGTTGGGTATAAAGCCGTTAAGCAGCGCTGCTCAACGGCATTAGAAAGAATAACTAGAGCACCAAAACAGACACAGCAATCGGGGCTGAAAGCAGCTCACAACGCGAGGAGACCATTTCTCAGGTCCTTCTCAGTTCTGAGACTGTCACATTTGTGCTTTCAAGATTACCTTTGACAAGACGTTTTACAACTAAAATTTACAATACACATTCACAGTATTAGCAGTTCTGTTCTAATTCATTGCCTTTTCTGAAGTGTATAGGCTCTGATGTTTAAGAAATTGTATTTTGTGAAATTTTACTTTCAAAAATATGCTGCTACAAAATTAGAGCTGCAGTTTCCATAGCATAGAGTCTTGAAGTCCCACCACAGATAAAGTCACTGGTTATGGAATTACAGAACGGTCTAGCCAACTCCTGTAATGTAGGTTCCATCCTGACGTTTAGGCCTGTAGGCCTAATGGGATGGGGGAAGAAAATCCTACTCTGCTAGCCATCTATACAGAAAAGATAAATGGAGGAAGACATGGTAAAACAGTCCTAGTGCCCATTACATGTTTGGCACTGCTTTCCACTATCTTCCATTGCTCAGGACACTTCAACACTTAAAAATGTAACATCCTTTCACTATCTAACAAAGCAATTATTGTGATCAACCTATAATTCTATTTACCTGGTTCTCAAGAGTCACTCTGAAAAGAGTTACTCTATAACCACCCCAGTAGATTGATTTTTAAAATACTGTCTATGTAACAGCACACTTCTCAAAAGTTACTGGAAAACTAACATAAAAAAATAACCCATTTCGGAATTTCAGATTAAAAAAAAAGGGAAGAAGAGTCTATAATTCATCCCTACTTGCATGAATTATTTCAAAAAAAAAAACAAAAAAGAACTAGTAACATTCTTAAATTAATAGATGCATTTATGTGAGTATTGAGCTTTAAAAGGAAACACTATGCCCACTCTATTTTTCCATTTCTTTGGAAAAAAACAATATACCAAGAAGCAATTTATATTTGTAGATCCGGAGGAAGAGATTGCCTTAAAACATATTTGGTAGCTAGAAATTAGTCTATTTTTTTTCTAGTACTTGAGAGTTTTCAAAATAGCAAGCAAGCCAAAGCTAGCTTTTTTGTTAATCAGTATCATGGCAACTCTTGTTGTCATGGCATCATTAAAAAACGCTACACCAAACTCATATACTGTCCTTGGCAACGCATACCTCAATTCATTGCAACCAATATTTTTAATCACATTATATATATTGCAACAGAAGCGAAAACTTATGGCAAGTAAGCAGTTAACTTCCCCCTCCTACCGCAGTGAAGAAAATTCTAAAGACATATGTAGATTGATTAGTAATGAATGAAGATGAGAAAGACATAAAAGTCCACCTCTTCCCATCCCCCTCATTTTACATAATAGCATCAGTTTGGCTGTTTGCTGTTTTCTTTGAGAATAATGGTGAGTTTCAGTTCAGTGAAACTGCAAGGAATTTTTCTGCAAACAGCTTACTAAATGCAGTACATTAAAGTTACCAGTATTTTATCCAATGTTTTTGAGTTATTGGTCTGATTCTCTACTTCTGAATGGTGAGGGCTTGGGTGAGAAGTCCTTATCAACTATGTAAATAAGTCAAATCAAGACTAGCATTATTTTCAGGAATAAAGGAAGGTTATAAAAAAATCAAGATGCCTCAACTTGTTGAAACAATATTTTGTTAAGAAAGTAGATGGTGTACCTGCAAAATACATTAGAATAATCAAAATCTTGTATTTCTTCATATAAGCAAGCAAATATTTTCATTGTGTTGATTTGCCATCTAGTATCAACAGAACTGTTGTTACTTCACATTCATTTCACATCTAAATTCATAGATTAACACCCCATGGGTATATGCGGGGAAGCCTTTGGGAAAATCCTACCACAAAGCAGCTTTTCAACTCTCTATTTCAATATTCCGTATGCCACATTCCTTCAACTTTTATACTCTACTAGCCTGGACATTCCAGTCAACCAACCTAGATGTGTTCGGCCATGCAGTTTAATCTTTAGAATATATTCATCTTCTATTAAACCAAAGTTTAATAGAAGAACACAGTGATGAAAACTGCTGGAGTTTGATCATGCTTACCTGTTTCTGACAAATGAGAGTGAACACACTATGTGGCAATCTTGACTACCACTCTTATCACTTCCCATAGTCTTCCAGTGTTTCAGGATAAAAAACAGGCGAGGACAGAGTTTCAGCATTGTAAGATCATTTTTGTAAGTTGTCTAGCAGATGGCTGTCTAGCAGCCCTGCCTTTTTTTTTTTTTTTTTTTTTTTTTATAATGAATACATCTGCAATAAATCAGGTCAATGTATTTCATCAGAAAGTCTTATTCATCAGATTTAGTAACTCTACTTTTAGCAGTATGCTACTTGTTACTCAGTTTTCAGTGTCAGAGGCTTTTAAAGCTAGAAAATAGTTACACTCTAAATAACTATGTTGCTTGCATATTGCTTCTCATTCTGTAGAAGTGTGAATTACTACTCTCATGCTGAAAATATCTGGTGAAAAAAAGAAAAACAAAACAAAACACACACAGAAAAAACCACACACACTCTTGAGAAGACCATCCCCAGAAAGCTGAGTTTGCCATATCACTCAGCAGTAGAGAGGATATTATGAAGATTTTTTTTTTATTCATTATAAATAAATTTAACCTTTGCTTACCCATATCAAAAAAATACTTAACCTTTAAGTCATTCTACTTCTAGTCTAAAACATTATTTGTTCTGCATGGCTGCTCCTTCTAGTTTTAGTCTAACTCAATGATCGAGTGAAGAAGCTATTTTCTTGTTGGCAGCCCACCTAGTTTTCAAAAGACCACACAAAACCAGGATTATGAGATTAAGTGGTGTTAAACAAGACATGAATTTACTTTGCACAATATTTTTAAAAGACCTTTTCTTTTATATACAGTTATTGACTGATATGCAGTATGAAAGCATCCTATTTTTATTTTGTTGTTTTAAAGATGAGCAAAACATTTTGTTTTGCAAAAGTCAACTTACGTTTTAAGTAGGATTCAAATCAGTTGTCTAGAAAAGTAGTGAACATTGAAGATTAACTTTTCAAAGTTCCAGCTCCAAAATCATGCTGAAGCCCACTACCTGACAAGAGAGGTAAGGTCTGGCCATACAATTCAGAATGCTCCAAAGTAAAAATGTTTAAAAACCTACCATCCCTTAGAAGCAAGAATAGGTGATTATGACTGCAATAAGGTTTTGGTATCGAGTATCTCACACCAAAGCACCTTTGATGATGGTACTTGCATGTCCCAGAAAATGACATTAACCCACTGTAGAACTCACTATACAGGTAGCTACTGCTGAGCAAAATTCTCCATTCCTTGCTGAATTTGCTCCCTTGTTCTTGCACAAGGCTGAGCAATTAACACCAGACAACATTTAGTTTGTTACCATCTTGTACGGTTCACCTTCACAAACTGTCTTCACTTGACTATCACAGAATGCCAACTCCAACCACTTGCTTTACCAAACTTCTAGGTTAACAACTTTCAATTTATCCAGTGCAGCACCAAACATCTTGAAATTCCACCAAAGAACTGTCTCCAATTGCTCTTCTGCTTGCAGTGGTTAAGCCTACATGTGTGCTGAGACCATAACCCATTTTGTTGGCCAATAGCATCTTGTTTCTCAGTAGATCCACTTCAGTGATTCCTGTAGTTACCTGCTTTCAGAACACCTGGACAAACATTTTTGTTCACAGAGAACTTGTCCATAGACAAAGGAATAATTTCAAAAGATGGAAGAGAACCTAAAGAATGGGTTCACAGCACTATCAACAATGTAAAACAGCTATAGGAATTTCTAAGGAAACCTTAAACTAGCATTTTGGAAATTCCTGATCTATAGTTATTTCAGTAACATCTAACCTTACAGAAAGCAGCTGAGAAAGTGTCCTGTACCAGAATAAAACATCAACCAAGAGGTTTATTTTAGGCACAACACTCCTAGACTATCACATCTCCATGCTTTGAAAAATCCCAGTCTAAGGCTGAGAGAACACCCTTTGAGATAATCCTGTGCTACACCTGAACATCCCCAAAACACTCAAATGTGGTTCAATTCCCTAAAGCCTTTTCTTGAAACATGGACATGGGCTGCGATAGATATTTAAACTCCACTCAAAAAAACATATTTTCTACAAATTATTGATCTATGATCCTGCAATTCATTTCTAACTACAACCCAACATTTTCAAAGGCTCTCAGTTTATACTTTCTCACTTCCATTCTTTCCAAAATAAGAGCTTCCCTAGCATTCACAGTATGCCTGGCTACATACATAATATCCTTGTCATTCTGTGTGTCTTGGCAAAGCAGCACTAACACTAAAACTTTTTTAAAAGCAATGAAAACATAATGAATTGTTCTAACACTTACGAGTCCCAAACACAAGTTCAGCACAGCACACAGATTCAAGCCATTTTAAACAAGCAAGAAGTTACAGTATTGCAGTAATTCTTTGGAGTGGCTAAGATAAGAGACTTCAAACAAATTAAGTTTCAAGTTTTCTCCTGTTAAGAGCACCTGAGTTAGCACTGGAAATGGATCAAATCTGATCTTTCACTTGTTGGTGAACAGCTTTCAGAGATGCAAGATTTTATTGCCAGTTGCTCCCTTCTTTCATAAGGAAGCTGGTATCTGCATTAGAAGAAAGTTTTATTTCATTATTAAACATCTGGCTTTTTAGTTAAAGACAAAAAAGAAACTGAGAAGATCCTGATCACTGATCATCTTCTCTGCACACCTCTTACCCTGCTAATCTTGTAACATCAGTTTCAGGGGGCTGGGAGCTGCAACTGTGGGAAGAGGGAATGAGATAAAAATACTCGGTTCTTTAAATTAAATATCCTGAGACTCTTCAGACATCAGAAATGCAAGAAGGAAGAGAAGATTTTCTCCCTTGTAGCACTTCTAGAAAGGCTATAGAGAAATGGGAAATGCCTGTGCGCTCTTATCAAAAGTTCAGTGCTTTCCTAAAGACAGATACACTAATTATTCAAGTCAATAAAAATATCCGGCGTACACATAAGGGCTGATTTTACATTTTAAATGCTCATAAGCGTTCAAGACACACACACACCCCTCCTGACTGCTGGCCCGGGACACTATAGCAACAAGTGAACATTTGTTCCCAGGAATGCTGAGTATGCGCTGGGAGGCGGGGGAGCCCAATCTGCCACAAGCTTCTCTGCAGCTCCACCAAGTTATTATTTAACTTACATCTTCCCAAACCTGAAAATTGCAAAAACAGTGTTTACTACCCAGCATTAACAGTCTGCATTTAATAGGCAGATTACAGTGCACTTGGACTATTACGTCCACAGCTTTGCTTGCAATGAACTTCAAGAGGGCTTTTTTTTTTTCCCCCCCCACCCCCTCGTTCCTAGTATTGAAAGCAGCTGAACTGTTCCACACATGTGATATTTTAGTATTAACAGAAGGAGCCTTGCATAAGGCTAACAAAGTAAACAAGAGTGGTCTGATAGTAAGTTCAGTGTCAAGCTTTTCCTTTCAAATCGTGCCTAGCCTGCACTTCCAGCCTTCTCAGCACTTGCTCTCAAAACCCTCATGTTACCCCTTCATAGTTGCTCCAATATCTAGACCAAATCAAATCAACTTTGCAAGCATACAGCTTAATGAGTCCTGAAAAGCAATACACATTTTAAAAAAAGAAAGCTGCCCTTTGACTTGTTGGCTACAGAGTGTGATCGGCGTTAGGCAGGGCTGCTGCTTAAGCAGATTTCTGATGTTGCACACCCTTCAAGTTGTGGGGGGAAGTGTCCAACCCCTCTGGTTCTCCATTAGAATCTGAAATTCCAGGAGTTCCTAACAAAAACCAGACGTGCAGAAAAGCAGCAGCCTGGACCAAACATTTTTTTGAAATAACCAGCAGTGGGACAGAAATAAGAGGTGGAAAGTTCCCTCTTCTTGTTTAAATCTAACATTTCTTGGGGAAAAGCACAATGCCAAGTTCCTGATGCTTACCATGAACTTTGATGGTCAACAAGTTTACGTGGGCTTGGGGTATGGGCTTGTTTTCCCTCAGGTTTCACTAGCTCTCTTGTGGTCTGAGCTCCTTGGAGAACATCAAGCTTCTGCTCTCTCCGCAGAAGTCCTCAGGCTTTTGAAGAACCCTGTACTGAACAGCAACAGGCCTCTGAGCCAGGAATCTCTGTGCTCTGCTTCTGAGAGACACTCAGGAAAAGTGACAGCATGAAAGTAAGGGTAATGGGGGAAATGGTGAGCAGGGTCCCTCACTTGCTGTGGTCCTAGAGCTCTGCAAAGGGAAGTCTCCAGCAAGTGGGGATAACTTGTGGGCCTAGCAATACCCCTCAACCCCTCCCAACTCTGGCAGAAAGAACAACAGAGGCTGTTAAGAAGTCACATTACTTTTGATTTTGAGTTACTAGTAATAATTTCTAACTTGTTATAACAAAGAAAAAAAAAAAGGAAATATTTTGTCTTATCGTTGGTTGCTTTATCTCTTTTAGCATGAAAGACCATTTCACACTTGCCTATGACCAGTTCTGATTTCAGCAGGGCAGCGCTAACAGAGAAACCACTAGCTGCTGGAGCCATGCGAAAGGGTGCTCTAAGGAATTTCCAGGTCAGAAAGCCTGGAAATGCTTACGTCTCCACATTTTAAAAGTGAGCTTTAAAAAGGCAAGTTTAAAAGATGACTACCCGGTTCAAGAATGTCTGAAGCTTGGAGCTAAAGAGACTGATGAAATTCGCCTCCTACAAAGGGCATTTTCTATTAGGTGTTCGCCCCACCACCACCCCACAAACTTTGAGGGAAATAAGTCTCTGTCAACTTTACATTCAAAAGAGGAGGCCAGGTTGGTCCCGGCTGTAGCAATGCGTGCTGTAACGTCAGGGTGGAGTTCCACACAAGCTGTGCTAAAACTGTCACCGTCTCCTTCCATTTTTACCTCTGGCCACTTGTCCCTTTGCCAGCCTTCTCCTCCCTCTTCTGCTGGCGCCCGGGGAGACCTTATAGTCAGACAGCTCAGGGAGCTGATGTGGCTGAAAACTATTTCCTTTTTTCCTAGGGCTGCTTGTCAGCCAGTTCAGCTCACCCAACTAGCTCAGCCGCAGTCACCTGAGCGCGAGTGCCAGGGCGAGGGAGACGAAGCGAGACCACAGCCGCTCACACCACAGCTGCTCAAGTTGCTGCGGAAACATAGTATGAATGTGGTTTAAAACAGATGCAAGCAGCTTTGTTAATAAGACAGGAAAACAGCAATTTTGATGCATCCTGTAGACTTTGAACAGTTACACTACTGTGCCACAGTCTCAGCTGTTGCGGCAGGAAGGCAAAGCCGTGCGTGGCACAGGGGCACCATCACAGACTGTGCTTCCCAGCTGCCCTACACCTGCCCCAGTCTGTTGTGTTGCGGCTAACGCAGCACTTGTGCTGGCTCCCCTGTCCCAGCGCTTCTCAAGGTCACTTCGGCCGCCTCTGCAGCAGGAACATCAACATCCTGAAGAGCAAACGTGAACTGCTGCACCTCAGCTCTTCCCGCCTGATTCGGGTCAGCAGGAGTTCTGCGATACCAGAATTTACACGGGAGGCAGCAACCACCCTTAATATGGCCTAGGGCATTTGACTAGTGCATCAGACCACGCCTGAGCAGAACTATAAAAAGAGTTGCAGTTCAACAATAAGCTAGTTTACAGAATTATTCTTCAAATTTTACAGCTATACAACACTCAGATTCTGAAAGCAATTAGCATCGAAAAGCACGGCAAACTGTGTGCCAGGATCCTGAAATGCTGCAATTTCTGCAGTAGGAGTCATTATGTATTAGACAGGACTTTCCTCATTTTTTGCATTATGGGCCATGAAATACTCAATAGGGCTGTGCTTTACATGAACCCCTCTGCCTTCCCAAGAGACTCCTTGAAAATCACTTAATTCACATTACTTGTGTATTTGATAAGTGTTAAGTTCTCACAGCCACTGAAAATTAGCTGCTTTATCAGTGCTTGTCTTCTCTCTCTCTCTCTCAGAAGAGTTTCTCAAGATATTACTAAACAGAAAACCAGCATCATCTCCCACAAAAATTTTAAAGGCCATCCAATAGCCCTTGAAGCAAATTACAAACATTTCTTTCTGAAAGCCTTGCAAAAAAAGGTAAACGTTTCATTAGATCTCTGCTTAGCACAGCCTGCCCACCTAGCAAGCCTTCATGTTAGGAATTACATTGTCAGAACCTCATGTGTCATTAGATGGGTAATACGCTCAATTGAAGGTGTATCAAAGACAACCGCTTGCATTGGGAAGCATCAGAACTGAAATAAAGAACTAACGACAAAATTACACCTAGCATTATAAGTTATCATAATTTCAATCTGTAATCTTAATTGCAACGGATAATGAACTTCAAGTATCCCTAGCAAAATAAGACAAACTAACTTCCCAAGAGAAGGTCTCAAACTTTGCTACAGAGGACACCAGTGTTTTAAAACAGAAGAAAAAAGTCAAATAAAACAAACACCACCACCCCCCTCCACACACACACACAAAAAAAAAAAAAAAAAAAAAAAAAAAAAAAAAAAACTTATTCATGTTAAAATATGGACAGCAGAAAAGAAATGCACACATTATCAAGACTGGGGATGCTGAAGAGAAATCTTTCACAGTTGGCCCTTAGGAACTGTCTTCGGCAGACAACTTCTGACTTCCAGCACGGTGTGTGGCAAGAGCCATCTCCGTGGCACTGACACAAGGTTCTGAAGTCACTAGTGATTAATAAGTTCCTTATTTTGAGGAAACTATTTTACTTGACACATCTTGAAAGTTGTCCCGCTGGGCTGAATATCCTTCAAGAATAAGGGCCTGAGAGGTTTCAAGTCAGGTAGCATTCCTGAAGTCTTGGTGCTGCTCTAAGGAGGAAGCAGACATTCCTGACTATGCGCATCCAGCTTCAGAGTCTTAACTCTGTGGGGGTCGGGGGCGTAACATTACCACCAAAAACAAAATAGGAAAGCAAACAAACAAAAAAACAGTAAGCCCCACCTCAAACTCAAAGAAACCAGACAGTAAAATCTGATCCTCAAAGAGAAATGTTGGATTAAGCACAACAGCTTTTTCTATTTTGTTTTCCAACATATCTGAGAAATGGTGCATTACCATTTCAGAATAACCTAGAGTCTACATTATTTGCAAATAGAATGAACTTGAGGAAGAAAAGCCTTTACTCATGAAAAGGATGCAGAAGTACCCACATGAAGCACAAGGTACCATGCTTTGAAGATTACTTCAAAGTTTGTGATAAAGCGAGCAATAATTCCTTAATATACTCTGAAGTACAATCAGGCAGACTACATATAAAAGTAGAAAGCACAATTACTCTTGCATTTTTAGATCAAATGCAAATGTTACCCTTATAGCTATTCATAATGCAACACAGCATTTCCCACAGACCCAAGGGCAGACCTTACAGCATGAAGCATATCCTACATTCCTTAAAAATAAATAAATAAATAAATAGCAGCTGCCATAAAGCTCGAGAGTTCACTGACTTCAAACCAGGAGAACTGGAATGTTTCCCCACTGTCTCATTCTGATACAAGAGCAACTAGTTATTGTTTCAAAATGAAACACTTCAAGTAGAAATCTCATAATTAGGGACTTTGCCCTAAAGATCCTTTTGTGTGGTCCTGTTAAACTGAAGAAATGAATCCCATTTCAGCCATGACCACACAGTGCCATCATCTTCTTAAAGCAGCAGTGGAATTTATTACAGGCAGCAACAGACTAACAGCATCAATCTCTAAAGTGCTTCTTCGATCCTCAGTTCTGCAGATCTATGCAATACTATTTTGCACTCAGAAAAAAAAAAAAAAAAGCAAATCTGTACTAGAAGCTTATAAAACCTAGGTCCCATATATTTTGGCCCCAAAAGGAGCCTCATCAACTTTCTTTGCAATTTCTATGAGATACAGGCACCCGTATATTTTGAAAGGATTGAACAGTATGTAAGTCATCACTATGTATCCTCCTCCAAAAGATCTCCTACATGCACAAGTCACTCATCCTCAAAATCTAACAAGCTTTACTTGTAAGCATAGCAAGCCCATACTTTTAGGAAAAGAATCAACCCTGTAAGTCATATTATATAACTGTATTCGGGTATATTTAGTTTAAGTGCAGTCCAGGCACTTCGCATTCCAAAGTGAGTACTTTCCATACTGCGGTCAACTGGCCAAGCAGCTTTTTGAGGGAGACAAACAACTTTTCCCTTCGAACAACTTTCCCTGCCATGGAAAGTTACATCTCTTCTCATGTTGTCACCTCTCTGAAGATCACAAACACCTCTAGTCTCCAGACTGTATTTCCCGAATCTTGGTCCTGTATCTCAAGATGGGCCTCTAAAAACAAACCATAATGATGTTCAGTGACTACAAAGCCTGGAGTCCAAAGGGAGTTTACAAAATGGACATGAAGCAGCAAAGTTCAAGGAACACATGGTACTTCACTCAACACAAGAAGCAACTGCAGTTCCCTCTTGTCCCAACACTTGACAAACTATTCAATCCTATAACTGTATTGAGAGCTATAGCCTTTAAAAAAAACTGAAATACCACTGTTCAGAAGCAAGTTTCTTCCTTGGTGCTAGCAAGCAGACTGGTAATACTATAGATTTCAGTTTATATAACAATTATTGCTACGTGAAAGCCCCCAATTAATGCAGACTCAACTCAAAACAGAGATAAAAACAGTGTTATAAGCTATCTTGTTTAAAATTAACACTCAAATTTCAGCAACATTATAATGAAATTTAAAGAAATTACATCACTACTAATATAAGTAATGCAAAGAGAAAACCCATGGGTTAGCAATATCAGCCATACAACCTTCTCTCCTAAGAGATCTCAGCTCAGTCAGCTTATTTATCAACATACATTAGTCCCATGCAAAACAGTATACAAGTCTATAATGCAAAAGCACTTGTGATCCAGTTCTGACATAAATACATACTACAGTCTAAAGAGGCTTAAGTCGTTCACTCAGGACGGTATCACTACAGGATCTTCAGGAGAATATTGGATGAAATATAAGAGAATAAGTGCTAGATACTCCCAACACAGCTCAGGTGTGTTGGAATACACCTGAGCAAACAGGGAATACAACCACCAGCCAACTGGAAAATTCGAGGCTGGCATCTACTGCAATCAGCTAAACTTTAGGTACAGATGTGAGCAGTGGAACAGTGAGTCCTAGCAAACAGGGAACAATCTGTAGCAAGCTGAGCCACGTGCTCAAGAGCAAAATTGCTGTGCATTAGACAGGAATTTTCAAATGCCAGGAGCACTTGCCAGGCATGCACAGCACTTGCTGATGCAACCCTGCTGCATCACTTACATTCGTCACTGCTGAACTGCTTGAAGAGGCATGATACAGTATATAAGCAAAATAAATAAGTTCTGCTACTAGGTACAGGAAACATTTCACAAGTTGTACAGCAAAGTTTTACTACTCCAAATCTGCCTCAAGTCACTTGAGTATCGCTGTTCAAAAATGAAAAAAAGATATTTTCTATTCTTTTAAGTGATTGGATCCTGGAATAAATCACGTAACTAATTCCAGAATGGTCACAAACTGCAATTAGTACAAGTTCAGAATTTTATAAAAGTTTGTCCAAAAAATTAGTAAAAGCTTACTATGGTTTCTGGACATATAACTGTAGAAGTTTCTTAAAGATGAATAGATGCAATTCAAAGTATTGAGCTTCAAAGATGTCCCCTCCAGTCAGCAATCAGCAAGCCAGGACTACAGAAACCACTATTATTAGATTTTGGAACAGATGTCAAAGAACACTTCTTATAAAAGGACACAAACATTTCCCCTTTATAAGATAAAAAGTTTTTTTTAAACAGACAGCATTTTTTCCCAAAGCAATTCTACAATGTGATATTAAAACAAACAAACAAAACCCCACACTTCTCTCTTCTGTGTTAGTTTCTCTGGTCTTCTGAGTCCCAAACATAAAACTCGGCGTTAATTAAGAATTGCTGGATGGCTGCTGAAACACATTAGTATCTTGGCAGTCCCTTCCTACAGGGCACTTATTGCAGCATCACTAAGCAGGCACCAGACACTTCATCACACAAGCTGATGAGCTCATCTGGTAAGTTCAGCAAAAACCACTTTGGACATGGAGTTGACATGAATCACAGAGTGACAGAGGTTGGAAGGGAACTCTACAGATCATTTAGTCCGACCCCTCTGCTCCAGCAGGGACACCCAGAGCACATGGCACAGGGTGGCAGCCAGATGGGTTTTGAAGATCTCCAGAGAAGGAGACTGCACAACCTCTCTGGGCAGCCTGTACCAGGGCTCTGTCACCCTCACAGGAAAGAAGTTCTTCCTCACATGGAGATGAAATTTCCTGTGTTTCAACTTGAACCCATAACCCCTTGTCCTGTCACTGGCCACTATGGATTAGAGTTTGGCCCCATCGTCCCTACATTCTCCCCTCAGGTACTTAAACATACTGATCAGATCTCCTCTCAGTCTTCTCTTTAGGCTAAACAGGCCCAGCTCGCTTAGTCTTTCCTCATAAGATAGATGCTCCAGTCCCATCACCGGAAGTTGTGGTCACACCTTCAGCGCAGCTATTTCAGCCCAACTGAAAACTCGGGCATTTGAGGTTCACAAAGCACCAGATCCATTCACTCCCTGATCTTCTGCTCCCTACAGAGCCACCAAAAGAAAAAGACACAAAATCATAGCACAACAACTCTGCTCATTACTGCTGAAGCTTTTAACCCTGCCTGTGAACAAAGCAACAATCTTAAATACATATTATAGTTAGAGGTAATGACCATTACACTGAACTAGTACACCCAGAGAGAGACCTGCCATAGCAAACTCCCTGTCTCTGAACTGCAGAGGGATCTACAGTGTGATCTCACTCCTCAGGAGCGAGATTTCTGCTCGCCTGCATCCTTGAATTTGCTCATTAGTAGGTCAGAACTGAACTCAAGAGAAAATGGGCATTGATAACAGTGAGGCACAGTAGGGGCAAGAAAAGCTACAGCTGTGAATACAGCAGTGCCAGCAAACACTAGGCATTCAGGACATCTTATACAAAGCTGCTCTACGTGTTAGTTCAGTCATTAACATGAGAACATTTCTACACTAAATAACAGTTTTCCTGTTGATCAAAAACAGACTAGTATCATTTCCCTAATGGAACTGGAAGGTTCAATAAGACACACTTTAAGCAAAAAAAATAAAATAAAATAAAAAAATCAATATTGCAGTTTCCACCTGCTGGCAGAAGATGGTAAGTACTTCTCCTGTAGAGGAAGAAAGTGCTGACAGTAGCGTTGTGTTCTACTTAAGCACTCATACCTTTAAAACTAAAGTTCAAACTATTAACGTACAAGCGTCTCAAAAAACAAAACAAACGGAAACAGAAAACCCACAGTTTCACTAGTCCAGGAAATGAAAGCGTAATCAACATGTTAACAGAACTCTTTGGCATTACAAAACACAATCAGATGGCTGAAAACTCATCAGTTGACAACCTCAACAACTTCAAGTGCCAGCCTAAGCAGACTGATGAACACCTACTCTTCCTGCTCCTTTTACATACTGTGTACCCAAAAGCACTATATAGTGCTTGGTTTTGAAACAGATTGCACAGTGTTTGCATGAGGAAATACAGACACCAAACTAAAACATAAAATAAACAAACAAACAACAACAACAACAAAAACACAACACACTGTTTCCTGTAATCACCTTGCAAGCATGGGTGGCGGGGAGAGGAGGAAAGGAGTTACTGGTGCAACAGCCATGGTACAGACTAGCTAAAAAAATATACAAACAGAATTGCGGAAGTTTCAGAATTTCTTTCTTCAGAGGAAATTTTAGGATAAGAAACAACTGACAGACCTTCTGAAAGAATGGCTTCCTTCAAGCAGAGCAGCACATCTGCAAACTTCCTGACATCATTCACCAGTTGCATGATGTATTCGGGATCCACAGCAGGATTATCATAGCAGTCAGAGTTGGAGCTAATGCTGCTCAGAGAGCTGCTCTTGGTGCTGCGCCCCATTCCCCAATTTCCTGAATTAGAAATGGTGAAGAAGTTGGAGGTAGACAGCCGGGCTAATCCCAAACCACGCTTGTTACTCCCGCCGTTCTGCCGCAACATCCCAGCAGCCGCTGTGCTTATAGAGTTCTCGCCGTTAACTCTCACGGGTGCTTAATGTCCATTTGCCGTGCCAAAGGTGAAGTCCTTAAAATTCAGAGAAAGGAGGAGGAGACAGAAACATACTGATTAGTGTAGAAACATTTTTGAAGTAACACTGTTGTACTGATGAGAGCCAAAAATTCTTTCAAGATGAAAGAATTTTCATTAAAGTGAAAATTTTACATTAAAGTGTCTAACTCTAATATTCTAAAGAGTTTTGATTATCACTTCAAGCTATTTTCATTTGCACGGGAAGAGTATAATTTTATAGCTGCAGAGAAGTCATCTGTATGTAGAAATAATTTTTTATTTCAAAAAGCTAATACATGCTCATTTCATAACAAAACTTTAGTCCTTCATATTTATCTTAGAAGCTCTAAGAATTGAGTTTGTAACATGCACACTGAGACTCATTCTACACTGTTAAACATTACTGTAACTTAATAGATTTACAAAAAAAAAAAAAAAAAAAAAAAAAAAAAAAAAAAGACAGAATGATGTGATACAGCACACCAACAACATCCTGACCTGCACCAACCAGCAAGCAGTGCTCAGCATCCTGTCTCATGATCATAGACAACCATGATCTGATAGGATAAGTTTTCCTTGTGCAGCAAGAACCTTTTGACCTATCAGTTAGTCTAAGAAAGGAAAACACCCTGAAAGAAGCTACATGAGCTTTTAAGCCTATTATGTTTGACTACAAATTGCAAACAAAAGACAAAGACAAATGAAGAGATTTAAAATATTTTAGTATTATGGTCTATCTACAAATCCCAGTGTGACGTCCTAGAGCAACTTAGAAACTCATCCTGTCATAAAAAGGCAGAGACTTTGGGAAGATCCTACTTCCACAACCTACCTACTTTAGGTTAGTACTACCTACTTTAGGTTAGTATAATCAAGCAGCCACCAGTGCTCATTTAATTTAGGAAAAGGAGAGGCTCCTGCAGCTCTCCCAGAACCAGGCAAAGGTGCTCAGCCCGTTTTGAGGTAGCAGACTGCAGGTCACGGGCGCAGGTAGCGCTACGGCCCCTCACATCACGCGCTGGGCATCAAACACAACTGGGACACGTCAGCCAAAGAGCGTGAAGCTGTTTGCAGACAGAACTGCGATGCTGTTTGCAGCTAGAACTGCAGCAAATCTCAAACAGATAAAATTAAAATTCATTACGGCCCAGTTAAAGGCAAGTTGAAACTGGGTATTTACACATTTTTCTATCTGTGTTGACCAATTGAAGATGCATCTTTCACACTTGGAACACTCCCACTGTGTATCTCAACAGGCATTATTTTAAAGCACTTTAATTATTTTCCCATTATTTCCACTTTGTTTCTCCTTGCAATATAAAAACACAAGAGGAAATGTGGTTGAATAGCACTTGTTTTTGTAATTGCTCTGGCAGACCTTTTGGGGAGCGTGTGTGGTGGGGAGAAGACAGTTTTAGAGTTCAACCCAGATCAACCGCCTTGATTTCTGTTTACTGTTTGAAGTTAGCACTGAAGAGGCTACACATGAGACAATATAAACAACACAGACAATTAAGCAATTCCAAACACCTCAGCCAGACTAAGGCGAGGTTTACATTAAACATGCTTAAGCTTTACGTTTAATCAACTTTCTTCTGTTCCCACATACAATTCTCATGGCTACAAAGGTACTTTACAATTCTGCCTTGCGATTACAAACACACACAAACACCTATCCCTTTTTCCTTCTAACAAGTATGATATCTTTGTATATCAAGACACGGAGATTTTCATATTATTTAAAAGAGACACGTCCCTTTTAAGTCTGGCCAGCTTGAGAGGCAAGTTAAAGCAGCGCGAGGTGTCGGACCTGTTCTGGGAACAGCTCTGCGCTTTCCTGTTTGAGACACACGCACCGCGCTACTTATGACCGGGACGAGAAACGCGACACGCGGCAACCGAAAAACACCGAGGTGGTGACAAAGTGTCTCCGCACGGGGAAACCCTGAGGGAGCCGCTTGCTACAAGCGCCAGCCGGAGTGAAACCGAGCGGCTCGTCCGACCCCGCGGCACCTCCCGGGTAAACACGAGCTCTGCTTCCCCTCAGGCGCGCTGCCCCCGCCGCGCTCACGCCCCCGTTATCAATGTGCTTCGTATTTCTGCAGGAGGCCGAAGAATTAAAAGCAAAAAGACACCAACTTTCCTATAACTGCCTCCAGCCCTCCCTACTTAGCAGGGAACCGCTTCCAGCCCCAACAGGAGGGGAGGGAGAAAAAAAAAAAAAATACCACCAACAACAGAAAAACCCAGATATTTCAGAAATTTGCTCTCCCAGCACAAAGCCCTGGTGGGGGAAAGGGCAGGAGCCGCTCCCGGGGCGGCGGGAAGGAAGGGGCGGCGGGGCCCCCTCCGCTCCACGCCGGGGTCTCCCGGCCCCGCCCCGC
>VZSV01000147.1:412018-430411 GCA_013398735.1 Nothocercus julius | reverse complement strand
TGCCCGTTGAACTCCCGCCCCGCGGCGCGGCCCTTGGCTCCGCCCCCTGCCCGCGGGGCGGGGCTATGCTAATCGCATGCTAATGAGCACGATAAGGAGCGCTGCTCCCGGGCCCGCCCTCCCGCGTTCTGTGTGGCCGCGCGGGCCCGGGAGCGGCGGCGCTCGCGCTCCCCCATCTCCCGTCCCGTCCCTCTTTTCTCCCTGGGCAAGAGCTCCTTGCGGCGTGGGGAACACACAAAGCAGGGCCGAAATGATGCTGGATGCCATCGTACTGCACACCTGAACAGGAGCTGGGCTGGGGCACGCCACTTTTAGTCATGCTTTAGCTTTTGAATTTTTCTGTATGTGCACATATATTCTTATTATTCTGGTCAGAAAAGTAGGAATTCCTTCACATGGTCTCCCACTGAAACCCATGCAGCTGAGCAGCAGTATCAGGAGCTCTGCACAGACCCCTGTGCCAGCCCCATGTGACTGATGGCAACAGGCACTTTTTGCGCTCTGGATGCCAGGACTAAAAGCTCAAACTTCACTCCTTGCTAATAAAAGGCCATTTAAATCCAGGAGTTGTGGAACAGGACACACATGGGATGTGACCTATGTTGGGTGGTGTAGGACAACCACCAGCATCCACTTTTGCCGCAGTCCCTGTCCCTGGCAGTTCCTGTTGCACCTTGTCCACTCCCACACGCTGTCCATTCAGGGCTGTCTGAGCACCAGCTTCTTGGAACATCCTTCCCCTCTAAACCTGCCATCAGTCCTTCCATTACTTCATCCCAGGGTCCCAAACCTTTCTCTCAACGCATGCCTTTTCCACTCCCTAGACATACCCATCTGCCCTCTTCCAGCCTGACCACTGCAACATGAAGTCTTCCTCACAAGCAGCTTGCCTTGGTCTTCTCCCACACATCCCATGCACAAAGGAGGGGCCCTGAGGTCCCACTCCTGGGTGGGTGGCAGTTCTCCTCTTCTCAGGTTGTGCCAATTTCATGAAATCTAAGATTAAACAGCTGAACTAACACAAGTTGTCACATGATTTAATCTCTAGTTAATTAGCTCAGTGGTAACAAAGTGCAAGCATAGATCAATCAGTTGTTAACAATGTTATAGCATTAATTTTAAGCACTGTTCAATAACTTCTTTAAATTTAAACCACTTTTTTTTTTTTTTTTAATCCTGTAATTAGTTACAAATTCTTCAGGTGTGCTGATACTAAATTTGGAGAAAAGCAAACTAAGCAGACAATGCCCCGGGCTTCAGGAAGATTTTGATCATTCAGGTAATTTGCCCAGCAGATGTTAAAATCAGGCCAGGGCAAACAACTGTAAACTAATTTAATGTGAAAGCAGGGACTACAGTAGGGAATGCAAGTTAAATAGTACTGTCAACTATCAAACAATGAGTAAAAGTATTAGAAGCTTATTGCAGGAAATGTCACTGAAAGGATTAGATCTGCGTACAATAGCAATAAAAAGGAGAAACTATAAATTCCCTCCATACTTACCAAAGGGCAGCATACCAGGCAGCTGCTACTATCTATTACAAAACCTTTATTAGAAATAAGTATATACAGTTATGGCAGAATCCCTCCCCATTACAGGCACACTTTTTTGAAAACAAACATGCCTTTATTTTAGCATAATTACACCATTCCCCAGGACTTCTCATCTTAGCTGATCTGTGCGTATATTCAGCTCCAGTCCTTTCACCGTCCCTGACGTGAACATGTGTTTCCTCATGCTTGGGACATTCCATCCATTAGTATCCTCCCTCTCATCTCAATTCCCATATGGGCTTACCTGCATCTGTGCTGGAATTTAACAAACTGTTTTTGGTGGGGCAAATTATTTTTTTTGCAAAAAGATCAGATGCAGAGGCAATACCTAAAAGTAACTTTAAAAAGTGCTAGAAGTGTTTTTATGCTTCTGCAAAATTTTGTTTTAGATGCCTCTGATTTAAACAAAAGTTTGCAGCATGGGAGGCCTTGTCTCAAACTTGTTTTGAAAGGATGTGAACCCACGTCAGCCACATTATGGGGAAATAAGTGAAGCATTGGGATTTTTTCCCCCGTCACCAAAATAAAATAACCATCAACTGACCTTTTTTGTTTTGGGTGTTCAGAGCTCTTCCCCCCCCAACACCATTTTCAATTTTCCTTGAAACTTGATACAGAACTTATACAAACTTGATACAAAACTGAACCAAAACTAGCTCTTAACATAATGTGCAGGACTATTTATTATTAGTAAGACTAGTCTGCTTGGGATGAACAAGAACAGCCTTGAGTGACTACCAGGCAAATAGCCACAGGCAGGCCAGTGAAGGTAACACAAGGTTAAGTTCTCTGGGAAGAGACAGTTGAATTTGAATTGCAGTTGAATTTGCTTTCGCTAAGAACACTGACATTTCTGTGAGCAGCCACTTATTAAAAACACTTGTGTGTGTTTTTTTTTTAAACAAATATTTTCCTGATGGAGCATGCATAAACACTGAAGTAAGAACTATAGCACATCTCTTCTATGAAGAAGGTATGTACAGAGCAATCTTTTAAGAGCCTGCTTCTCCCTTCTCAATGTTAAATAGTACTTTACTCACACAGAGTCCCTTAGAAATCCAAGGAAAAATTTGCCTGAGGCTGCAGCCTCCAGCCGCTGTGGAGAGAAAGACTGTTTCTAGTTGGCACTGTTAACACAAAAAATGCACTTTCCCACTTCCAGCTAGAAATCAGTTTCAAAATATTGTCTCTTTTCTTCCATTTATCTACAGAAAAGCTAAATAGTCTGGATTAGCTGGAAGCCATAAAGTACTTAATATACGTCACTGAGCAGTAGGAGTTCAGTATAGAGAGCTGGATGTTTATTACTGTTGTAAACTGGTCATATCAACATGGGAGCAACACCTGAGAAGGGACCTTGATTCTAGCCACACTCAGGGCATCACTGTAGATAAGATTAACTGAATTGCTTCCAGGGGTAACACCAGGAGATGCCACCTTCCGTGTATGCACCCATCTGTGCACAGAACCCTGCGCTAAACAAGCACTGCCACAAACCATTTCTTTCCAAGAATCACTTCTTATATGCAGGCTCCTTTAAAAGGCAAATATAATTTCTATATCAGAAAACAGTTCAGAACTCAGACACTGCTATAGTAAACAGCATAACAATTTTGAAAAACAAAATCTTGCCCATAGCTACATGCTAAGATTTAACAAACACTCACTAAAGAGCAGCCAAAACTCAACTCTAAAAATAACCTGCACAAAATCACCCCACCTGGCAACAAAAAGACTTAGAAATTCTTTCCCCTACCTGTTGCTCCAATGGCTGGTTTACAAAAGCAGCTCTCTCCTCTCGCGTTAGAGCCCCACGATCCCCGCCACCTGCTTGAGTGCTCGTGTTGATACCCAGGCGCACATGCGTTTCCTAGAGCGGAGAGTCTCACCCGAAGGCCTCAGGGGAAGCGCGTGGGTGAAACTGCAGCAGCCACCGTGCACCGAGATGAACCTGCAGAGCCGACCGAGAGCAGAGGCTGCCCGGCCTCTGCACACACGGTGCCGGGACGGATCGCTCCGCTTCCGACTTTTCAGTCCTGATCCCCAGGGTACACTACAAAACACTTGAAAAGATGAGCAAGGGAAGTGATAGCCTTACCAGCTATTAAAAAGAATATTCCTGGTTCAGCACTCATTAGAGTTCACCACCGAGGTAATTCCTGCATACTTCTCACACAGTGAACCAGGCCTCTCCCTCTCACACAGAAGGCAGCCACCTTTCCCTCTTCTTTTCCACTGCTCTCTCCTCTACTTGGTACTTAGCAACTAATTTTTCTCTCAGATGCTGTAGCTGATAAGTATGTAATTTCAGTCAGGGCGGTTATCCAGAGTTCCATGTGGCTTTGATCTTTTGGGACTTCTCCTTCCACTCCAGGAAGGGCTTGTGTGCTCCAAAACTTGTCAGGGTTCACTTTTTTTTTTGTCAAGTTGGCTAGGCTAGCTCAAAACAGTTTCCCTTGTCCCCTCCTTTTATATAACACCCTGACTTACTTGTGACAAACTGCCCACAGGTAAAAGCTCTTCCTCAAGAGAAGGCTGGAGGTGTGACATGAGAAAGACAGCTGGGCTTGCAACGACCCCATTGCCAATCACCCAGGGCAGAGGGAACACTGCTGGCTAGGCAGCACCTGCTTTACAAGCACTTAATGAGCAATTTCTTAAAAACCCTTCCACCCTAATGAGCAATTGGTCAGAAGCAGAGTGGGTGGTAAGGGGAGCTTGAAGAGAGGGGAAGCAAAGGAAGCACCTTCTGCATTTGCTGAATGCTGTCGGTGGTGCCAGTCAGCAAGAACTGCCTCAGTCCAGAGTGCCCCACTGGCCCCGCAGGTGCCTGCGGTGGGGAAGCAGGATATGGCCTCGTGATGAAGGGCTGGGAAGAAAGGAGCCGCCCCGATACGGAGATGGAAGTCTGGCTGGGAGCTGCTGGTAGGTGGCTGTTCGTTTGCTGCGCTTTGGGCGGCGAGGCTGTGGCTCTGCAGGGCGAGAGGCAGCAGGAAGGGCCGCGGGAGCTGGGCCTCGCCTCGCCAGCGGAGGCGGCGGCAGGGTAGCTTCTGGCGGCTTGTGGCTTGAATCTCAGGCTTGGACCTGATTACAGGGCAGAGACAGTGGTACCAAGTATCGCTGGGTTTCTCTGTTGTTGCTGCTGGGACCTCCCTACATCCCTCAGAGAGTGCTGACCCTTGTTGCTTTCTATTGGAAAGTAAAAATGCCTTTAGATAATCTTGGTAGTGTTTAGAGTTCCAAGTGTTTTGGTAAATTGAATGGAGAGGAAAAAAATTCATGTGTGCCTAGAAACCTGTCCTTACTTCCATTTGTGTGGTGATTAACAATAGATGATTGCAAGTGTAGGAGGAAAAAAAAACAAATTCTCCAAACATAATTTTCTGACTGGGCCTAGAGAAAATGGGGCCTAAGGAAATGGTCTGTATATTAAATCTTAAGTGGTAAATGAAAAATATTTCTTTGACGGGTGGAATGGTGTATTTCAGGTCTGAAAAGCAGGTAGGTGCTTAGCCTGCAGTAAGACACACTGTATGGGGTTAAGTGGTTACTAATTCCAGGTCTGTTTTTGTCCATTCCTTTCTTTCTTCCCCTCTCCTCCAATGTTGTGGCATGATTGCCCTAAAAATGATCCAGGTTAAAAGAACTCCCTGCAATTAAACATATTGTAGTTAACGGCAATCATTTTGCCAAGAGAACAAATACAGCTTTCCATGATGTTGGCAAAGCTAAAGGTAATAACCTGGCATGGTTAGGGATGGTAGAGAGAGCTGCAAACTCTGAACCTGCTTCAGATGAAGCTAGATTTTTTTTTTTTTTTTTTTTACCCCCCTCATTGTGGCCTTAAAAACCCCTAAGGTTTTCTATGTCAGGCTCATAGACTTCATGTGGCACCAATGTGCAGTTTGGTTGCCAGGGATTGTATTTTTTATGCCCACGTTACCTGAGCAAGGGGTGTGTTTGTGTGCTTTTAATATAAGGAACTCATTAAGTGTTTTTCATCCTGGTGTTTGTATTAATTTGGTAAGAAAACACTAAAAACAAATTTGACTTCATTATTCTGGTTACAATGTATTTTTTCATAGACTAATCTTAACCCCTGGAACATCCCTGCAGCCCGGGTGCAACCCCTAAATACCAGAGGGGGATCAGCTCAGAGCACACAATGTCCTAGAATAAAGTTCCTAAATCTTCCTATTCACAACGCAGGGAGCCTCTGTGCCTGACGCAGGGTCCCTGCAGGACAAGTGCTACAGCCCCATCGTCTCTTACTGGACTTGGCCCAAATTTGCTAATCCAAGACCAACACTGGTTTGGCTGTTTGGTTTCCTGCTGTTGCTTTGAATAGTAATGATGAATCTGATTAGCTGCAAGGCAGCAGATGCTATCGTAACGTAAGATGTGAACAGCAGATGTAAGAAGACTCTGGCCTTGGTTTAAATAAGTATTTATTATTATTTAACACTTGTGCAATGGAAGCCTGATTTTCTGCTCTTTATTTATGAACACTCTCCTTAAGAAATTATTTACTTAACAATTTGTATGAGATCTGCACTATTATTAATACGTATATATCTGAGAAAATATTGCTATATTACAGCAGTGTATTTTAAAATTATATTGCTCACAGAAGGCTAAGCAATAGAGAATAATTGGTACCTATATTTTCAATTTTATACATATATATCATTGTGGTCTAGAATAAGATTTTTAGAAACATGATTTATCAGTGTAACAAGTACTTTGTAGTGAAAGGCACCATCATTAAAGACCAGGTCTTTAATAAAATTTAACCTGCCAAAATCCAAATACGAGACCTAAAAGACTTGGAGACATTCATGTAGAAAATTTATTATGCTATAGATTAATCTCAATAATCAAGGTCTTTCTACAACCTCTGGGACCTTATTTCTCATGTAAGGAATTTTCAGCAATAAAACCAAGGACATTATATTTATGTAGAGGGAATTTTGGAACTGAAAGCAGTTAGTGCTTCAAAATGAAAACATAAGAAGGACCAGGCAGGGTAAAACCAAAAATCTAGTAAGACCGGTATCCTCCTCCTAGCAGTGCCTGTGAATGGGTATTTAAGGAAGACAAGAAGTGCTGGACTTGCATCATCTTGAGCCTTCCTGCTCAAACTTCCTGAGCCATACATGATTTCTATGTAGTAATTTTCAGTGAGCTTGTGCAGTCCCTTAAAAACCTGCAAACTTCTTGCAATCACAACATCCTGTAAAAGGGGTTTCACAGCTTTGAAAACAGTGTGAAGAATTACTCCTTTTGGTAGTTTAGACATCTGAGGGTTATGGGGTAGTGCACCGAACTTCAGACTGGGTTTTTGAGTCTGATTCCTGCTACAGAACCTGTTCTGTGAAGACAGATCATATTAGAATAGGTTGCAGGAACTGGGCTTCTATCAAGGCCTCTGTGCAATGAGTGAAATGAAGCAGAAAGAAATAACAGTGTAAGATCTCAAACAGCAAAATAAATATTTGAGGACATCTTATAAATGCCTTATAGTGCATTTTTGTATGTTCTATGTGGTTTGGCATGGTGCCAGAGTACACAAGCCTTCACTTAAAATTCCATTCACATTTCTTTTTCCATTTTTGTTGAGATTTGTTTTCAATTTTCGGTGTGTAGCAGTATTACCAAATATTGGTGAATATGCTACCAGTCTAGTCTTAGGTTCTTTCTTTTAATTCCAATGTCCAGCACTAATTCCCTGTAGCCTCTGGTGGGGACATATCCTTTCAAGAAAGTGGTATATTACAGTAAGATTTTCCTGCTTTGCAACCATTTAAAAAAAAAAAAAAAAGACGAAAAAAATTTAGATCTGAAAAGGAGTTTTGCTAAATATATTGATACAGTGGGAAAGGGTTAAGCTGTTCAGATAACCTGCTTCATGAGGTTCACCAGAAGCAACATAAAAACTTTTTTTTTTTTAAACTTCCAGAGGAAAATAAACAGTTCCCTTGTCCCTAGGGTGGTAGCAAGTCCTAACAAGGGAAAACAGGACACATTCTTTCCTTCCTTTATAACTAGTCATTGAATTGCTCCCAATGCATTCCAGATCTGTAGGATAGCTTAATTGTCTTCACCTGGAGGCCACTGCCTGAATTCCTGTCAGTTAATATAACACCTATAGCGTGAGGCACCTTTTCCACAACTTTTTCTTTTCCCTGATGAAATTGGGTTATGTATCCAGTCCTTGGGTCATGTGCAGGTTCACAAGTTCTTTTTGCTTATGAACGTATGTGAAATTCTTGGTGCCACTGTGCTTATACGAATTTGCATCTAGAAGTGTGATCAAATGTAATTCTTCACTCAAGACTTAAAACAGAAAGTATGACGGAAGAATTATTTATTGTAATAAGTTGTGGTTGAGTGAAATTTTGAATTGCTTCCTTTACAATGAGAGATCTGTATAGATAGGGAAAGCTGTTGGTTTGCTTTCACTGGTAGTGAAATAGGAAAATTTCCCCAACACACAATTAGGAGTGCAGTGTTAGTCCATACAGCAACTGAAATTTTACAAATCCATTCAAACATATTAACTTACATCACAGAATATATCAAACACTACTTTCACATTTCTGTAGCTACGTATGTCAAGAGGAGTCCCAATGTCCAAATCCTAAAGCGTTCTAGATCTAGATATGCCATCAAATTTCTATTTTTTTTCCAAACAAGCATCTGAACAATTAAACTAGGAAAAGAACATATTTGAGTATACAGACTCAAACAAAGTAATTGTCATTGTATGTGTTATTCCTACCCTCACTTATGAGAAATGCTGTAGTAAGTTCTAAAGCCTCACCCAGGCTCTCTGATTCAAGCGCGGCTAAATGCTGTTGTCGTTACTAATGAAGATTTTTGGAATAGCATTGAAAATAGCTGCTTCCTAGAAAACATACTGGCAGTTTTGCTGAGCCACCAGGGAGTTCCCTTGTACAGCCTGTTACTGCAATATTGTACATATAAGCCAGGAAATGTTTCAAGATAGTCCCATAGTGGATCTTCATTCATACATCCACTTCACCAATGAAAATGCTATGGATGGCTACAGGGCTCTAAGGCTTACAATAAACTCGATCTGAACAATGTAAAAATGTGTAGGGCTGCAACCGGGATGACTAGCCATATACCGAGGATACTAACTACCTAATGTTTTTTGTGCTCATGTTTACTTACTGCTAAATCTTACTATGGCTAATTTTATTAGAGACTTCTATAAACAAAATGAGGGAATTATATAATTGTGAGGCAAGTACAGAAGGGAATGGCAAAAATATTTCCGAATAAGACATCTATTTCACATCTATTTCTGCTATCCTGATATACCGTTAAGTTTTAATCTAATCTAAACAAGCTAGATTGAAAGATTATATAAATCAGTTTTGAATTCCCATGGATAAAAAGATGGATAGTGTTTGTGAAAACTGCCTGTAGTTACCATGTGCTGTATATTCTTGTATATATTTTGTATCAAGATTCTAGGGTTGTGTTCAGTGATAGTGGAAGTCCTGTAGGATTTTGTGATTAACTTCAGAATAAATCTGAAACAACAAAGGGGCTTGAACATGTGTAGGGCTTCTACTAGATAGAGTGAAATTAATGTTAACATTTTCTCCTTAATATAGAGAAGTTAAGTTCTGCAGCCCACCACAAAAAGTATCTGACAATGCCAGTCACTTAGAGTTATTTTACATAAAATTCTTTGAATACTTGCATTGACTATTCAGTTGGCATAGTTATATAGCACAATTTTTATACATGTGAAGAGCCATAACATATCACAAATGAATTGGAATCTGTTTCTTGGGTCTTCTTACAGGTATGCCTCTTCATGGCTTCCCTGACAAGTGAAATGTTACCCAAAGTAGATCAACAGAAACTCAGATTAATTTAACTATTATGAAAGCAGAAGGAATATGCTCACTAAATATACTTTTTATAGTTTAAAGGAAAAATCAAGAGATCTGCTATAGATTGTAATAACATCACTAGATACATTCATATTATTTCTGTATAATGTGTTTTACAGAAATTCTATGAAATCAAAGCTAGAAAGCCAAAGAAGGCTACTGTATTTCATAACTAATAAACATGTTTTGAATGTTAATTTCCACTGTTTAGGATTTAAACTATCTGTTAAGGTTACAAAAATGCAAAGATTACCCTCTATAGTTTCTAACATTTCTATCTATATTATAAAATATTTGTGTTGATAATTGCCATTAGCATTTACTTGTTTCAAAGTTAGTATAGGTAACCCCTGAACGATGTACAAACCAACCCTATGGTACCATCCTGTGGCGTATTTGGTAATTACAGGACTCTAAACTGCTCCTTGCTGCTGTACCTGGCTGGGTCTTTTCCATAGGGAGTGCCCCAGCCTCCAGCAGCTCTGCAGCAGAGAGGCTGGTATTGAACTTAACTTTCATTTCTCTCTCTTCACGGCTACATACACCCTTGAGTAGAGTCTTAGCTTATCCCTAGGAAACTGGCTTGGAAGGTATTTTCTTTTCTACCCCTGAGTTGATTCAATAATATTTCTCAACTTCTATCTAGAATAATTGAGATAGGAATATAGAAATGGGAGAGATATTGATTTTCATCCTATCGAATTTGATGGGATGAAAATCTTCGTACACAAATCTTCAAACTAGCTAGAATATGCAAACAGTTCCGTAGGGTATTATGTGACTGGAGTACAGTGTTTGACTGTTTAAAAAAGACAGAAGTGGTTCATTTCTGACAGATCCCCAAATCTAATCTGAGTTGCCTGCAATAATTTAAGATAGATTAGGTATAAAAGTAGAAGAGATTGTATTGGACTTACCCGTTCCTTTTTCTCCTCAAATAACTATTTTTTCTAGACAAAGGCAATTTGACACCTTATCCAAGTGAATGTGAATAAAACACACTATATGGTGCTACTCAGAAGTTTATTAATGAAGAGAGCAAATTTGAGACCTGTTAGATAAGCAGATATGATAATGATTTCAAATGGTGAATCCAGTCTAGAAGCAAACTATTAAATTTGAATATAGTCATTAGAGACCGTATCATAAATGTGACTAGTAGTCTCCTGACACTAAACTGGAAGCATTATTGATACGGAGGAGAAATGGTATATACAGAAAAAGATGTTTCATGTCAAGAAATAGCTGGAAATTATACTTGGAAGCAGCAAAACAGTCTTAAGGGTTCTAGTTGATACAGGATGATGACAACTTAAGTGTGACCCAGTTGTAAGATCAGGGTATGCTTACCAGCCAAGGTATTTGCAGCAGGAGTAGGAGTGACACTGGGAGGACTTGAAGATTGAATATTCAATTCAATATGGTATGATTTGATATGATTCAATTTCAATATGATATTGAAAATCTATAAGCAAAAGAGACAAACACCACAGGAGCAAGTGCAGAAATGACTACTCACAGCACAAGGAAAGAAAAACAAAGGCTGAGTGAGATTAAACATAGCGATTGTGTATTAATATACAAACCAGGTAAACACCAAGCAGAGACCAGTTTAAGCAGAAGGGCACTGATGATGGACATGAGAGTATAAACTGACATTTCTAAATTAAGATTAGGATTCAGGAGAAGATCCTAATCTAGAGTAATGAATTTCTAGAATGGAATTCCAATTGGAACACAGGAACAAAACCTTCAATGCTGAAGCTAGATAGAAAAAGTGATGGTGTCCCTTTGACATCTATATTCCTTTATAATACTTGCAGTGTAGTTCTGATTTTTTTTTCTGTTTTGCAGATATCCTAGAATATGCATTAGCTGAAAGTTGTATTTTAGCCCCAGTTGAGAAGAAAGATTCTGGGAGAAACCAGAAACTGTACATTATGACACCATATGTTTCACCACTCTTGGGTGTTAATCCTGAACAAACTGCCCTTCAGGAAATGTTGAACCTTCCACAAACTGTCAGTCCAGCCGTGCCTGTGGCAGATCAGGTACTTCCCAGGTGATCCTAATCACCTAAAGGCTGGTTGGATATACTAATTCATTAGAGCTTGCTAGGAAGACATATGTTACCTTCAAAATGAAAGAATGCAGTCAAAGGAGGTATCTATATAGCAGTGGCTATGGAGTGGCTGCTCACAAGCACAGCAGAAATAACTGATTCTTATGGCATAGGTTGATTAAGAGTTTTGTACTACTTCCTAGTTCTTGTTTGCATTAATATTGCTTTGGGAGTAAACTCTGAGTATGTGCAAATCTGGTTTAGCTTCCAAACTCAAGAATCCACTGTCATGTATAGAGCTTTGGATTTTTTTTTTTTGAATACTCTTTAATTAGTGTCTGGGGAAAAAAGAGTTACTGAGTTTTGGTTGGGTATTAGTGAAAGTATTTCATACTGTTCGAGTATGTAGCTTTAAAGCAAACCTTGGAACACATTAATCCCTACTCTCACATTTGCTCCACTTTTTTTCTATTGACTTTCTTGCAATTTGTTAATATTTTAGGTCAATGACTGAAAACAGCAAATTTCAAGAGCAGAAATGAAGATGTCCTTGAAATGTTCACTGTGAGATTGCACTTTGCATTCAAAAGGAAGATGATGAACCTAGGACTTTTGGAGAAGAATCTTAGAGTTAGTTTAGATCATTAACCAGAAGTTGGAAGATGAGTTAAATTTTATTGAAACATGTGGGGCCTCTTATGCAACCACATTTGCACTGAATAAGCTTGGAATCTATGATTTGCGGCAGTGCATTGGAGGTCTAATTATCCATCTCTGGAATTTCTATGGAGAGACCATCACTTAAATGACCTTTCATATGTTCCTTTGCATAGGTTCCTTTCCTTTGAAGAAACCTTCCACGTTTTTTTCCCCTCTTCCCCAAATTTCCTTTACCAAAAGTCTCATATTTTCCTTTTTAAGATCATCTTGGAAAAAAGAGATGAATGTTTCTGAAGCAGAGGTCCTTCAGTAATCAGAACAATAGTTTTAAGTGGTGAGTTGCCATAGAAAGTGAAGGGAGCCTGTTTGAACATCCATCTGAGAATTAGCATGAATTCAATGGTGTATGAAGCAACCTCTGCAAAATGTGCCTCTAAGGACTCATCAGCACCTGTATGTCTTGATCGTTTGCACCTTTTAGCAGTTTTGGTCATTCTCTTTTTTTCAGGAATGTAGGGTTTTGGGTTTTTTTCTTTGTCCTGAAAGATATTTCAACAATACAACCAAGACAATATAACATCTCTGCTTTTAATTTACTATGGTACTCCCATTAGTCAAACCTTATTTTGAGTTTCAGATTATGAAAAGAAATCTATAATTTGCTTAAAGATTAGATCAAAGATGTTCCTGCAAGACAAATGTATGTCACAAGTAAGTCTAAGAGGAAAATAAGGAGGATTAAATTTGTTGTTTTGCTTAATTATAATAGCCATCTACCAAAAGTTTTGTCTGTGCCTAGTATTTGCTTGCTTCTGCTGTTTATGCTATTCCCAGCAGGATAGTGTGAGATAAACTAGGGTGTGAACGTTCAGTGTATTAACAAATCTGCAATAATAACATGGAAACATGTCTTTACTCGTGGTAAAAAATTATACTCAGCCTTTATCAGATAAGAATGTGATTGGTAGTTGCCATTTGACTTGAAATGATGTAATTTGGATCTTTATTTACTTACAAGTAAACTTCTATTTATATGTTCTGCGTTAAACAGGATGGGGTAGGTTCAGTCTTGCAGAGCTGGAGCAAAGAATCCTGCCCTAACCTGTCAACTCTGCCCTAGCTGGCAGGCAGGAGAGGATGAGACTTCAGCTGTGGCTTAGGGTGTAGTTGTATGTAGGAAGGGATTAAGAATTTTCTCACGTTGGTTAGAGACTTACAACTTCATGCCTTAAGGCAGAAGACTAGTAAGATTTTTTTCTTCTGTTGGAAAGAGAAAAACTTGATTATCTTTTTCAAGGAAAGAGAGACTAATTTCTTTTCTGCACCAATAAAGGAAAAAGTGTTATCTGTGTGTATATACACATGCATGAATTTATATACCTACAGAAAACTTCCACTTTTCTTGTCAAGTACATGTAAACCACAGGCAAACCACTGTTGCATGTGAGCAACAGTCCTGATGGGTTATGCACTCTGGACAGTACTGTACATTATTTTCCCTGATGAACTAAGTTTCAAATTTTAATTTCCTGTGGGCATGAGCTATACTAGAAAGCCTTGTAAGCCATGTCTTTGCATGCTGAACAAGTTAAAACATGTTTAACTGCAAGCACTGTCTTGGGCAATAGTAATCCAAGTATCTTCTCCTAGTGATGTAGTTTTAAGTACTATATATCAGCAGTAACAGAAATATTAGTAGTAGCAGGAAGCAGTACTAGAAAATTAACACATTATTAGTAGCAATATGTAACTGGAGCAGTAGTAACATGCAGTAGTGTAGTAAAGATGGAACACCACTTTCTTCTTTGTATGCATCTTCATGGAAAGGAACTTTGCATTTCTTTAAAATTTTACTCTTTTTTTGACTCCTCAGGGTTCTACCTTCGGCCTGTTCCCTCTCCTGTTTCTGATATACTTGTTTAACAAAAGCCCATTCATGTTTCACACTTCTGAATTTTATCAACCAAATTATACATTTTGCTAGCTATTCTACAACATGAACGCAGCACTTAATTATATGGTTGCATAAATTTTTTACCACAGAACTGCTGTTCCCTTTAGTGAGTGGACAGTTACTTGGTATTCATTTGTAATATTAAATTCATTTGTAATCAGTATCTAACTCTAGACTTTATTTAATGAATATCATCCAAATACTATTCAGAATTAAAAAATGTTAAATGCTAGGTATTTCAAACTATTATGTTTAAAGCAAGTTCTACTTCAACTAGTTAAGAACATAGACATAAGAGATAGTCTGCAAACAACTCTTTCCCATTCTGAAAATGAAAAAACACAGAGATGAATTTTGAATGTGTTAAATAACTTATCTTCATGCAGCATCCTACAGTGATTCTGTGGAGGAGGCAAATAAATGAGATCACCATATCAGCATTAAGCTGCCTTAGCCACAGAACTCTCCCTTTTTCTTCCCGTTATCACCTGCCTCATATATCATCTCTCAAAATGTTTGTAACATACAATGGTGGGGTCCTGTAGACAACAGCCCCCTTTCCCATACCATCTGAATTTAATGACTAGCAAAGGTTTATTCAAAAACTATAATTTCCCTCCCAAATGTTCCTCCTCCTGCATTTCCTTCATCTCCTTTACCATAAATTGCTAGTTCAGATAACATACTGTCCAGCCAGTTCCATCCCATACCTTCTCATCAAATTTAAGTGCTCTTTCAGTCTTTTCTCCTCTCTAGTCAATTAACTCAAACCTCCATTCTGTTTTCCTCATTAAGTCTCAGTATCATCCTAAACTTCTGCAATGTGCATCCAGTCTGTTTTTCTTGCTCAGTTTTATCATTCCCTCCTACCAGAATCACTGTCCAGCCCTCTAATCTCCTTGCTCAATTGGACTCTGCATGCTACTTCTAATGGCTTCCCCACCCAAGTTCTCAGCCTCCTTTCCTCCCTTGCTAAGCCACTCCTGTTTCTATAGCCGCCTTTGCTGATTTCTTGTCCAGTCATTTGCTTCTCTTCCAGTCTCCTTTTTGCCTAATGCATTCCTTTCTTCCCTTACCTGCTGTTATTTCCTCGCTCATCAGACCTATGGGATCACTGTTAAAGCAGAGCACTCTCACCTTTCCTCAGTGGTATTGCCTAGCTTTGTTTTGGTGTGAAACAGCCATTACAGGAAAAGCTGTTGAGCTTGCATAGTACTTGATGGCAAAATGACTGCTCAGTCTGCAGGGTGAAGTGTATGAATTAATCCCATTCATCTGCTACCTTTCACAACATTTGTAATTGGCTCTCCCTGATATTAATATGTTACATTGGACTGACAATAAACATGATTTTTCATTTAATTATTAGATGATATGTTGCTCTCAGACTCTAGCTGGTTTTTGCATGCAAAGTGCCAACAGCAAATAATACAGGTTCTTCCTGTTCGGAGGGAAATCAAATCAAAGTTCCTTCTTATTTGTTAACCTAGACTCCATTTCAAAACAAAACAAAAACCCTATATTCGTGTACCTTTCAGTGGAACAAAATAATTTCCATTAGTTTTTGATACTCCTAGGCCTTTGACCTACCCCTTAAAATGCTGCTGCCTAAAATCAAGATTGACCTAGAATGTGACATGAGATTCAAGACTGCTTTGCATTTTTATTATTTTTTATTAAGGATAAATTTCTTTTAACTATTATGAATTTGAAACACAGCATATTCTGTTTTGCCTGCTCAAGGGTCTGTGGGGTTGCACTGCAGAATTTATCTGGGTTAAAGAAAGCAAAATCTTGTAAGTCTTCTGTTTTGCAAGATCAGTTTTCTGAGTTATCTCACAACCCATTGCACAAACCACCATAGATGAGAATGTGGCACCCTATGTAGGGGAAAAAAAAAAGCTGCCACCTGATCTGTGAAGTGCTGAGACAGATTCTGCTGCTTAACACTTCAAACACAGGAGCACAGCCTAATCCTTTGATGAAGTATCCTTTCTATAGACTTTTTTCTTCCAGAGTGCACTTTCCAGTTCAAGTAGTTTTTTTTTTCTTTTGCTATTCATTTTCTTGTGTAGTTAGTAAGTGTGAGTGATACCTATGTACCATATTAAAAACACAGCTATCAATTTGACTTTGCTCTTGGGAGAAAATACATGTGCTAGATGACAGATTTAGTACTGTTAGCTTTTTTCCAAGCTACCTTTCCACCTTGAGTTTTTAAATTTGAAATATAGTTGATATCATAGAATACTTAAGGTTGGAAGCGACCTCTAGAGATCATCTAGTCCAACCCCCCTGCACACGCAGGGTCACCTTTGAGATCCATGTTGCTCTTACTTTCTGGAAACTCATGAGTTTTCACATATAGCTGATTTCTATTAGGAATGTATGCGAAGAAAACAAAATGGCTGGATCTATAAGAAAAAAAACACATGAATACAAGAATGAAATACAGCAGAGCTCAAGTTGTAGAACAAAGGGGGTCTTTTAACAACCACATTTGATTAGACTAGATGATTTTATCAAGCATATGGTTAGCCACAAGTATTTTTAGAAATTGATAAACTAATGAATCAATAAAGTCATATTTTGAAGTTTACACATTTATCAAATGTGCAAATTTCCTCTGACCAAAAGCAACATTAAAGAGACAGTAATCCGGCAGAATAAATATTAGAGGTTGACGCATGAGGTAAATTTATTAAAAGATGATAGGTATATGTGAAATTATTTAAAGACAAGTTCATAGGCAAATAAACTATATTGTAAGGCAAGGTTCTGGCTACCCTCAAGAAGTGTGATAAATACACTGCAAAAGACAAACAGAGCAGAATGCAAGTCATGCAATCATACAAACAACAAAGGTCAGCATGGCACAAACAGATGGACATTGTATGCAAACAAAGCTGGCCTATATTGAATAGATAGTTCTGCAGAAAAGCAGAAACCTAAGCCGAAGGAGGGAACAGAATTTGTAAAGAAATGTGTAGCAATACCACACTGCTCTTGATGTCAGCAAAGATATTCTGATATGAAAAGTAGCAGCAATACAATACTATAAAGATTTCCAGAAGTTTTCATTTTCATAATGATATGATACAAATATGACAAGTTTGATTTGATGAGGAAACGACCTCCATTTAGGTTCTCCCATTTACTAATGTTGGAGGATTTAAGACCTAAGTGGAGGCACCTCTGACTTAGAGCAACAGAGAGAACAAACTCTTGATACACTATGAAGTTTGTCTCTAATCCTTCATGTTTCTATTGTGTAGTTTTCAGAGCATCAGAAAGCACTTTAAATAGTTGATGATCTTTATTCTAAAACACCAGCCTTAAAGCAGAGATTACAGGCTTGTCTAAGGTCACGTAACAAGTTAGTGCCAAAGAGCACAAAGTAGCCCTGACTCCACTGTTTTCTAAAATGCATACAATATGTTTTAAGATCCAGTTTATCAAAAGTGCCTAGTGATGCCCCTCTACACATGTGAAAGAAACAGGACTACTTGATAAACAGTCTGGCCTAGACACCCACCCTTATACTATAATAACAAAAGCACTATTTTTTATATGCTTATAGGAGAACAAGCTTTTTCAGTGATTCCGACTGCATGCTGATCTCCACTTGACTGGAGTCATCATTTTGTCATTTTAATGCAAACCATTGCATCAGTGCAGGCCCTAAATATAACTGACCAGGTCCTGTGGAAAGTACAGTCACTTTGTGTACAATACAAAGTGGTGTTTTGAGGGGTACAACTGCACAAGTGAAGAGCCACTGCAAGTAGTTATGCTGGCATGAATGTTTTTGCTGGTACAGCTTAACTTGGCAAATTGTTATTAACTCTCCTGGGGGGGGGAAGCACCTCTGCAAGTATAACTGGTTTAGTAGGAGGCGGGTGGCAGGTATCACAGCTCTGCCCTTAAGGGAGGTGATGGAGGTTGTTTTCCTGTACTTACATGGATGACAACTTGTTCCACCCTCTGTTTGAAGGTCAACTTTGGCAGCTAGGTGAAAAAGGGAGAATAAGACGTAAGACCGCGGCCAACCCGCCTTGCGGTGCCCAGTGCACATCCGTTCCACCACGCGCCCGCGTCGGCCCCCGCGGGGGACGCGAGCCCCGGCCCGCTGGGGACGCGAGGTCGGGCCCGGCGCAGCGC
Source organism: Nothocercus julius (assembly GCA_013398735.1). Classification (NCBI taxonomy): domain Eukaryota; kingdom Metazoa; phylum Chordata; class Aves; order Tinamiformes; family Tinamidae; genus Nothocercus; species Nothocercus julius. The sequence continues at coordinate 412,088 of VZSV01000147.1, read as the reverse complement.
CACTGCCCTCTCACCCACTCCCTGCTGCCGCCGCGCGGCGGGGGCGGCCGTTACCGTTGCCCCCGTTACG
>VZSV01000147.1:369399-411683 GCA_013398735.1 Nothocercus julius | reverse complement strand
GCGGCAGGGGGCCCTGCTCGCCCTCACGCGCTTCCAGGCCCGGCCGGGGTCGAGCGACTTGGCTGCTGTGGGGCGCTGCCGCCCGCAGCACTCACCTGCCCTCCTTCTTCCCCTTACAGCCAGAAAGGTCTTCTCTGTCCCACCCGTTTCTCCTTCTATGCCTAAATGCTGCTTTTGAAGCCCTCCCTACACTGTTACTTTGTTAGTGAAGTTACATTTGTTTTCTCAATTTATCTGTCCGTAAAACACTCCTACTGAACAAGCTGATTTTTATCTGTCCGTAAAACACTCCTACTGAACAAGCTGATTTTTAGGGAAGCCCTAGGCAGGTACCCAGGCAGGCAATACTACTGTTTTTCTGCTCCTGGGAGGTGTCCCCGGGGAAGAGTCGCTGTGCAGAGGTATCCAGTCGTGTCGCCCACGAGGGCAGCCTACAGGTGTGCGCAGTAGCGGGTGCGTTGGCCAGTCCCCTGAGAAGAACTTGGGTACCATGTTATGTGGCAGATGAGGAACATGTTGGACACTGTCCCTTCACAGCTTTAGCAGGTTTGTGGACACTGTTTGCAGGGCATGTGCTAGAAACTCACCATGTTATAGTAGCACAGTTAGATGTTGTGCGGTTGCTGTGACCTCATGGTGCTGAATTTTGACGGTGAAGTGGACTTACTCAATAGACTTAAGTAACAACATACCTGTGGTTAAGCAACAATCCTGTTTATTTTGCCTAATAACCTTCATACATGACTTCTTTAAGAGCTTCATAAAGTTAGACAATTTTGCCGTATAACATGCATAAACGGTGATCAAAAGAGCAGTTTCTGGAAGTCATTCTGTTGTGTGAGAGTAGAAACAGCAAGGCCTCGAGCTATCTCTGAGAGTTACTCTTCTACCAAGATTGTGGGGCATCTCTTGGGTGTCTACCTAATTTAGTGAGATACCATTGTAAAAAAAAAAAAAGTGAAAAAGTATATAGCAAAGCGTGGAAGCGATGAGTTGCTGATACTTCAGTGCAAGATTTTCACACTTAATGGATTATGATCATGTGCGTAAGAAAGACTGGGTCAGGCAGATCTGGGAGCATCTGCATTAGTTCAGATCAAGCATGTGTTTTTTAAGTGAATCTCCTAATTGCTCACATCTGCCTTGCTTTCCCTTGTATTGAGGAGTGATCAGTGAGTACGCAGACTAGATTACTTTCAGCTTGTAACATACGTTCCAGCATAGATGGAAGTGCAATGGGGTTCTGCAGTGTATTTAATATTTTACAACTATTTATGGCTGTTTAGTTGATGAAAGGGGAACTACTGCAAAGTAATCATTCTCCTCTCAGTGTACATATAGTGAGGGTCTTGGCTTGTTTTGTTGCAAATCTGCTGTTGGTCTGTGTTAGTTGGCAACAGCTGGGCCTTTATTAGCTTGAGAATGACTGAATATACTGAAACTGAGCCTTAGCATAAATGTTAAAAATTTTACTTGGGATGTTTTTCTTTCTTATGATTTTTCTGGGTTTGCTAAGTATGAGCTAAGTATGAGTATGTTTAGGAAGATATTTTTAAAGGATGTTTCAACTAATTGAACAATTGGATGAAGCTGAGACAGGAAGAAGGATGAGGTCAGACTACCTATATTGCAAACTATCTTCCTGATACCTCCTCTTTTATCTCTACTGCTGCAGTTTTCTTCTCAAGATGTTTTGCTTTCTCAAATCTTTTAGAATTGCAGGTGCTAAAATAATCCCCATGCTTCTCAACTTGGTGGTTCTACCTGTGCCTGTGTGGCATTATGCTTCTGAGTCCCTCTGCAACTTTAGTTCATATTTACTGCTGCTACTGTATTGTGGTCATGAATTCCAGATGCAAACATTCACCACTTTTTCAAATAACTGTGCTACTTTTAGACTCCTCTATTTGAGGGCTGTTTTTGAGGATGCTTTTGCCCATCAATCTTTGTTCTTTTCCCCATGTTTCCTTGGGAAGCAAACCTTGCTAGGAGCCTTATAGAATGCTACCAGTCAAGACTAGGCAGTAGGTGAACTATGTTCCATAGCACCAGCCTAGAAAAAGGCATCCATTTATTACCATTATCTCATCCACCTTCAGTCTCATTGGTTCATGTATCATTCATTTCCTAATGCTTTGTTGCTGATTATAAATTATAGCATAGTTTTGGAAGGTACTGTAATTATGCAAAATGTTGGATTATTTTGGAATGAGCTATGTTGGAATCAGCATGCTTGTGCTGGTGTATGACACTGGCATATAATAAGGGGATAGACCTTTGCGCTCTAAGGATAAAAGTGTCCAAGGCCTAGTGAGCCCTTTAATTTCCATGGTGTATGTTCCCTTGCTGCTCTGGGCAGAGAGGAGTCAGGAGAGTGTCCTTGTTACGAAGCAGAAGAATTTTGCTTTGTAATCTGAATAGTCTGGGAGAGGACTGGTAGTTTTAACTAGTTAACATCAAGTTAACTGTGTAAAGTATGTAGCACTTTAAATAGTGGCAGCCTGTGGAATGGTTTAGTTTTGCATTTTGTGAGTTTCTTTGTTCACCTTTCTACCTAATTTTTGAGAATTGTGGTTTTATGTGTGAGATGAATTTCAGCTTCTCTAGTTCTGGAAAATGAAGTTCCCTTTGGGGAACACCTTTAATGGAGAGTTGAATGCTGCAGACTCGAATGTAATCTAATGTTTTCCTGTTTGTGTTCAACTGAACCATGAAATTGTTCAAATGCAACCATGACTTTTACCTTTGAAACTTCTTCCTTTCCAGTGTAGTTTGTTTAAGTACACATACATGATAAGATATATCTGAATATCATAGTTTTTCATAGAATAAGTCTGCTTTTTTTTTTTTTTTTTTTAATTTTCTGTTGGAATGTCCAGCAGTGGCTTGTTACCACTATTGGCTTTGCTGACTGAAGTAGAGAAGAAAAATATACACACAAATGAAAGAAACATCCTTTTTTAGTAAAGCAAGTGATAGCTTTTTTTTAAAGGTGTAACAAGCAGGTATCTTGCACAGACTTTTCAGAGTGTCCTTTCTAATATTAATCTGGAACAGTTGGCTACAAACACGAGAGCAGGAAAAAGACAACTTTTCACCCACTTCTGTGGGTGAAATGGTCAGACAATAGGGAGCAAAGTCTGGGACAGCTCATATCAAACAGTAACATATGAATAATTAAGCTGTATATGTTACCTCTCTAGTAGGTCAAAGATCACTCAATTAGCACTAGCTGGATTAGTCACAGCTGCTCTTCTGTAAGAGCTGTTACATCACATGCCATGGCTGCAGAGCTGAGAGGTGGTATCCCTTGCAGTTTACTGTGTATTTCAACCACATGTTTCTAAAATCTTCTGAAAAGGCACAATAATATAGAATTGGTTGCTTACGGTAACTTGTTGGTATTCCATGTTACCTCTTCTGTGTTAAAGTACTGAAAGAAAAACGTGCTGCTTCTCCATTTGAAATGCTCTTTCAAAAAAGTCCGTTTCCTTTGAATAACCTGAATTTCTTCTTGAAATTTGTAAAAGTAATTATAACATCAATTATAATTTGTTTGTCTTTTTGAGGCATAAGAAGCAATCTTATTTGAGATACTGCTTCATTTTATATACATGTATAATATAGGAAAAAAAAATCTTGACGTGAATCTATCATGAACTGTTTCTGCAGACAGAAGTGACGTGACAGAAATGACTACTGTTAATCAGGGTCTGACAGTTGAAAATGTTGTTTCCAGTTAGGGAAATGAGTCTTAAAATCTATTTTAAAGACCAACTTCTTTTTTTTTTTTTTTTATTGGTTACTGTAAGAAGATGTAAAGAATGGAGGAATGAAGGATAACCATCAGAAATCAAATCAGTGGTCTTTGTACTTTGTTCTGTATCAGCTTAGATCAAGAAGAAACTTTTATTTCCAAGACACTGGCAGAACAAGATCTGGAAAGACTGACTGAACTAATAAATAGTACTGAAATAAAATTTTGAATTAATCTGAACTACTTTTTTTTTCTGAAGTGATGATGTATTTTTCTGTATTACAAATATTGTCTGTGTGCAAGGACAAATAGCAAATATTTCTCATAACAGCTTCTTGTATTGCCAGATAGCCGTGTGTTGCTATGAGTTACTATATTAATTGAATGATAATGGCCTTAGCTGTTACTAAGTGTGTGTGGAGGGGGTGGGGGTAGAGGGGGGTAACAGAAGGGAATGTAGGAAGTAGGAATCTGCAGTATGTGGAAAGGTGGTAGAAAGGGTTTTGGAGTCTGCTCCTGGACTCACTGGCCTTTTCCGTCACCCAGCATCTCTATTAGAATCAAAGAAGATGTAGTGTTTGGAAATAGAACTGTGTAGAAATTAAATGTAGGAAACAAGCATTTTCCATCCCTCCTGTGGAGAAGTGTGGAGGAGAAAAATCTCATGTGGGCCTGGGGCTTTGTTATCTAGGTTTGGCTAAAACAAAGGGAGAGGCTCATTTGTGTTGAGTAGTCATCAGAGCTGTTGACACAAAATGTACAGCAAATAGGCTTTGCCCAAATCATATTAGGTGATACAGCCTATACACTTGCCTGTTACAGGGCTTCTTGGTATTTTTCCTCCAACGGAGTGAAAGTAGATGTCACACAGATATGCTAAGCTGGATTGCTTCTGAGGTCACAGTTTGGCGGTGATTGTACTTGTATGAATCTGAAGTGATTGCAGCTTGTTCAAATACTTGAAGGAGCTTTTAGATACAAAACTTTAAATATAGCAAGTGGTAGTTGTAACTTTAGGCAAGCCTTGTTTCATTTATTTACTTATTAGTCTGTGTTTACATATTTAGGCTTATATTCTCTTTCCTTAGTTGGTTTCTTTTTTTCAGGTTCAGAAGATTGTGTCAGAGCCTTGTTGTAAACCTTGCATGAGGGAGCCTGTTCTGCTTTGGAACCCTGCATGACTGTTTGACAAGGAGGGTGAAAATATGTTGGGGGACATTAATAGGCTGCTTACATGTATGCAACAGCTTTTAAAGAGAAACCACTCCTTTGAGGAAAGGTGAAAAAAGTCTTGCATCTTCTCACAGCAGTCATGTTAGGTTTATGCAGAATGTGAAAACGACTGTTCTGACCACTCCTTGCTTCATACTTCATGCACAGTAATGTCAAAAAAAAAAAAACACATAGATAGGATTCCTAGAAAATGCAGCTAAACCCTAAGCCTCAGGGAAAACCTGCCTGGGGCTCAGAAAACTTGTCTTCAGCTGGGGGATATGGAAAAAGGAGAAACTGAATGACTCAGCCCTACTCTTAGCATTCTAACTGCCTTTGTTTTGGGTCTGGATAGTTAATTAGTGGTTGTCTTTCCTCAAGTTGCATAAAATAGTTGCTGTGTAAGCCAAGATCTAGAATAAGAATTTTTTTTTTCTTTAATTTGGGGGAAGTAGGGAATGAGATTCTCCTTCTCTCCCCTCCAGTGTTTTCTGTGAGGAAGAGCTACAATTGCAGCTCAGAGTGGAGTCAAAGCTTATTTAAAAAAAGAAAAAGTCTAACATTTTCTTGTATATTATTCCATTGTTGCGATGGCAACTTCTCCTGAACTTAATTCTCTATTATACCTCAGCTTTACTGCCTTCTTCTCAAACACATTCAGAAACTTTTTAAGCTGTAGCAATGCAGCAAAGATCTGAGCCCTGGCTTGCAGCAGCGTAGTTGTCTGACCTTCTTGGTCCCGTCCTTAGTTGCCTGAATGCATTCCTTCCCACTAGTTTTATTTGTGCTGCAACTAGCCACCGACCTGGAGCCAAGAAAATTGTTCCCTTGGTTTCTGCACGTGCTCCCAGCATGCTGCTCAGATGGGCATGGACTGTGCAGCAAGATTGCTGCCCTTGACCTGAAATAGCTACTGTTGCCCTGCCTCCCTGTGGGAGGAGGAAGGGTATGTACATCAAATAGGGCTTTAAACAAGTCAGATGACACAGCCTGTGCACTTACCTGTTGCTGGACACTTTGAATCTGTCTGTAGTGATTGTTATGAGCTGCACACTATATTTTTCTCTCTCTAACTGTAATTCCTTCACACTGTAAAAGTGCTATTGCATTCGGTCTTTACAAACCTTGCAGTTGTAATCTGTCTTTGCTTTGTCACAGTGATGTCTTGACTGCAAAACTGACCTGGATGCTGCAAGATCATGAACAGTTATGAAATTTTGTCTTATGCATTAAAAAATAACGGGGAGAAAAAAATAATCCAGTGGAAATGGCAGCTGGGCAGTAGAAGAGGTCTGCAAGGTGCAGGTTCCTGAGGACTTGGAAAGGCAAAGTTGGTTAAACATAAAAGCAATAGTTATCTTTAGACCAGCTACTCCTTTGCACTGTGCTGAGCAGAATCTAGTCATCCTGATGTACAGAAGGACGGTAGCACGTCCTGAACTTTGTAGCTCCCTTATAGTTAAGCACAAGATGATTTTGAAACTCTTCTTTCCTCTTTGCCCATTGTTACCCTGGAAGACTTGCTTGTCTCTGCAGTTCCACATGTTTAGCTTAACTCAGTGTGGATCAATTCCATTGAGTCTTGGTGAACTTAGTTTTGGAAGGAGACATATTTTTTTAGAAATGGTAAAGCTTTACTTATTTGCCAATAAATTCCACAGAACTAGTATTCCTGAGACCTTTCTGTAACTAGCCTCACCTTAGTGGTCTCTTGAAGCCTTTCCCCTGTGCTTTCTAAATCACTTCTTTTAGTAGCATTGAAGATGATCCTTTGAGCAACTGCCATTTTGCATATTTCTTTAGAGGCAATGGTTTCTTAACTGCTTAGAATTGACAGTATGGCTTGCTTTATTGCAGAAAAAATGTTTCGGAGTTACAAAATGGTCCTATATTCTCTTAGTTGTATATAACTGTTGATTTTTGTTTGACCAAATCTAATACCCCAGGTCTGGAAGAAAAAAAGCTGCTCCTCAAAACAGGGAAGGGTGGGAGAAACAACTCAAGACTTTTTAACATTCCTGTAGTATTGGATGATCAGTACTACCCTGAACTGTATTGCACCTGTAATCATACCACATCCTACCAAGCGCTTGAGTTCCAAGGCTTATGATTGTCTATTAAAAATACTAGTAAATTCAAAACAGAGAGCACTGTGTGTAGATAGGCTAATGTGTCAAGTTAATGTTGCCATAAAAAGCAGCCCTGTGCTTCTCTGTCAAACAGTCTTTAGCCTTGGCTTCTCAAAGATGGTCCCTGACCAGAGCTGTTTGCACGAGAGAATTTGGGCAGCATGTAGCACCTGCCCTCTTTGAGCAAGAAGGTGCATGATGCTCCAGCATTAAATGAGGGGCCTCACCATAGGGAGCTGAATATATTCCAAGCACTGGAACTCCTCTGTAATCAGATAGTCTTGTTATACTCTTGCTGACTAGTTGAGGGTGTCTTTTAGTCTTTAAATTCATTGAAAGTGCAACCACAGTGCTCACAAAGTTGTGCAGTAGTATAATGGAGTCTGGAGCAGTGCCAGGAGGTACTGGCCTGAGGAAATAAGACTCTATAAGAAGAAAAAGCACTGCAGGAATCAGCCTGTAGAAGTTTATTCCAGGCAGAATTGTGACACAATTGTAAGCAAAATAGTTTTACTTGCTAAAACAGCAGTGGATTAATTTTGAGAGTAATTTCTTGAGCTATGTAGCTACATTTTCTTCACCTATTTTAATCCATGGTTTATCAATAAGGTTGTCTCCTTTCTTGTTTCAGTATTAAAGTGAACACAAAGTATAATTAAACATTTGAGACTTTTTTGTGTAGGTTTTGAATTTACAGATACTTAATGTGTATTTTAAAGTATGTAAATATTATAAATACTAGGAGCTCACAAATATCATAATTTCTGAATTCCTTTTCTGTATTGGGTAATCAGTATCAACTGAACTCAACAGTTTCTGCTACTGAATTTATTTCTACAGCTACTGTAGGAAAAAGAAGGTCTAAATAAACATATCAGAGGGATTCAGCAGCCAAATGGTTCTGGGCCTCTTCTTAAAATATTACTATTTAATGTATTCATTTCTGTATTCATTTCTGTGACTTCAAGCACTGGCAAGCCTCGAAGTATCGAAGTTAGGAATTATTACAGCAGATGTGGAAAAGTAGCATACTTTAATTTTGCGTTATTGTCTTACTGACATTATGATTTATTCTTTCCTAATAATGCTGCTTTTTTCCTTGTCCCAAATAAGTTTTGATTTTTCTGATGTCCAGTCAGTGACTGGACTTTGACTTTTAAAAGACAAATATATGTTTTGTACTTGGAAAAAAATTGAGATGTATTGAGGTGAAACAATTTCTTGTATCAACAATAAACTCCTTCAGTCCCCTGTTTTCATGCATCACCAGGATTTCATCTCTAAGTTGTTTCTTAAACTTAGCTTCCTGTTGCTGTTTCCACAGGCACATCTTCGTGATGGCCTGGTTGTGGTGGTGTTACACATCTTCCGAACCTTTATTGAGTTACTTTCTCTCACGTTATGTCTTCTGCTGCCCTTCATGTTCTTTGTTTTCCCTTTCGCACAAGGAATCTTACAAGACTTTCTGTTGTCTTAGGCCTCTGTCTCACCATTACCTTTTAATTAGTTTCTTGTTAAACTGGCATCTCTCCCTTCTCACTTTTCTGGTCTCCTCCTTCGCTGCTTTTCTCACAGTCTTCTACTGCCTTGCCTCCTTCTGCCTTGTAATTAAGTTATTTCTCTTCTTTGGCTAAGTCATTGATAGATCTTTCTAATGATCATAAATTAAAATACATGTGATTTCATCCTACATACTTTCTTTTCAGAGCAGAGCTTCAAAGCACGAGCCTTAAAGCATTACTACTGTTAGAGTTGCAGCCTGGCTGCTCACATGGCACTGCCCGCTGCCAGCCTGATGTTAGGCACCATGGGCACAATGCCCTGCTCTGTTCTTTTTCCTGTGAATTTCCCCTCGTACTGTCTTGAAACTCTATGAGCATTGTCGTTTCAAGGCCAACCTGCTCTAAATATTTTTAGTATGCTGTTTGAAAAAAGGCTGGTTACAATTTAATTTGTAGAGCAGTCCCATTTAAGCTTCATGTGTGCATAAATTCTTCAACTGCTTCATGTGCTTATTTAATGCTTGTGTGTACAGAAAGGAAAAAGACAATCTAAAACTATCAAATATACCAGCTTGCCTGATTTAAAAGCAGGAGCAAAAGATAGCTTTGTGTTGCTGACTCTGTTTAGCAGTAATTGAGAATTATTTTTTCTCTTACCGCCCTAAAAAATGCCAGGGAAGAAAAAGAAGAAAAAATCTCTATCCAATGCACCCTGTCACAGAAACATGGTTTATAGGCATTTTTTTTCTGTAACAGGCTTATGAGCAAATATATAGTAAAATGTGTTATTTAAAAGTCAAATATCATGCAAAATAAATCTGAGTGATCTATGTAGATAATATGAAACTTTAAACCTGTATTGTTTGGGTTGCTGAATCTGTATTCATGTAGTTTGCACTCCCTAGAACCATGTAGCTATTTCTACAAAGTGTATATTAGAAATCCTAAAACACTAGGAGCTCATGCTGCAAAAGATGAGGTATAGCAAAATTCAAAGATGAAAGAGCAATTTCATTGCCCTAGATGAAAATAAATGGTCAGAGAAGGAGGTTTTGTTAAAAGAGCAGCACGTAAATTTGACAGAAAAGGTAGCTGCTGCGAAAGCTCTGTGTTGGTCTGGGGAGGGGTATAGTCCCCAGCCTTGCTCTTTGCCTGCTCTGTGGAAACACAGACTAAGAAAAAAAAAAAAGCTTGCTAATAAAAAATAAAACACTTTTATTTGTCTTCTACAGTAAGAGAAGTGGAAAACAAGCGTTGCAGAACAATGAGGTAATTTTTTTCTTCCTAATGTATTTTAAAATTATACTCATCATTTGGTTTGCATTCAGTACCATGGCTGAAGTTGTACTGGGGACAGAATGAAGTGCTTGGTGCAGATGTGATCTGAAAGATGCTTCAAACCTGCATTGGTGAAACAAATGGAAAATGGTTAATCGTGTATGGCTAAAATTTGACTGCATAATCGTAATGGTGCTTGTTGTCTTCCATTTATTCTTTATTTCTTTTAGCTCTTTGCACTGCAACTAATAGTCACATGTAGATTTGATGTCATTTGCATTTGCTGTTAATAGCAAAAAAAAGTATGGGAATCGATGTAGAGTCTGACAGTTCTACTGGGCTTGACCCTTTTCTGATTTTTTTGATTGTTTTTTTTTTCTGTGTTTTTTCTTTTAGTTTCAACAGAATATATCCCTTTGAGCCATTTTTTTTTTTGTTTCATGTTCAAATAAAATACAGCAGTTAACTGTAGGGCAGAGGCCATGAATAGAAATATTGGGTCTTAAGGTATTACGAATAAAGAACTATTTCAAATAATACTAGCATTGCTGGAAACTTGAAGGCTTGCATTGAGTAAATACAACATTATTCACAAACATCATATTATTTTCCAGCCAGACCTTTATAATATTTCACACTATAAACGTTTGTGTTTTGCAGACCTATATTGAATTATAAAAAATGCAAACACAAGCAATGAAGGAAGGGATGCTGCTGGATCTCTGCTAATTATCCCTGGGAATAAAATAAAAAAAAAAAAAAAAGGGGGGGGGGTGGCAGGGGAATTCTTGCTAGTTTTGTTTGTTAGATAGTATTGAATCACTGGCTACCTTGTGTTTTTTCTCTTCAATCTTGTGCTCCCAAGTCTGTCTTTAAAATTCTGAAGTCTGTAATATTGCTATAAGCATAATTAATATAAATAGTATAGCATGCAAATGTTTCACGTGAATCTTCAGTATAAAAGATAGCATGGTTATATTGGTAAAGAGGGTTTTTAAGTTTGTGTTGTCTGTCCTTTTAGTCTAGTTTTGGGATTGAATTCTCATGTCAAAACTGTAGAGGGAAAGAAGTAAAACACATCTGGAATATTAGCTTATTTAAAAAGTATTCAATTTTGTCAGTACAGAAGATAGGACTACATAGGATAAACAATTTAAAAAGTCATATGGTTGTGTGCAAGGTGGTGTTTTTGTCATCAGCTAGGTGTAGTTCCCCAGGAACTGGTTGTACTGTTACGAGGTAAAGCGGTAACAAACTCTGGTTTCACAGGGAGCAAGCTTGGTCTGTACAGCCAAGGATTTCACACCCCTGGTAGTCTAGACAGAGCATGAAATCTATCTTTTTAAAATACTGCATTGTGATTTCTTCCATAGGCAGGTAACTTTCAGAGAGGGCAGAACTGATACCCATTACTGGACAGTGATGCTTTTGTTAGTATTACATTAAAATTTGCAATAATTTAATAATTACAGCTGTAATGCTGTATTACTTGTCTTTCATTATTTTTAACACAAAATTGAAATATCTGCGATACAGTTATTTACTAGCGTATATTTTTGCGGTAACTTGGTTTTCTTTACAATTCCTGTTAGCTGTGAGGGCACACACTCCTGATTTCTGCATTTGGTTTGACTTGTGTGAATAAGTCTTAAACTGGGGGGAAATGTTGCAAGTGCACTGCAGAAAAAAGGTAGCTGCAAGTAACCTGGATAAGGAAAGACAACACATCAACATTTAAACAACTTAATACAATACAGAAGAATCTCACTCTTCCTGTTTTGCTGCTTCTGTATAATGCAGAAAGAGGGAAAGAAGGAGCGAGCGATGGTGGACAGAGTGTTCATTGCAAGAATATGTAGAATCCTGAAAATAATTGTCCCAAGAACACTTTGCAAAGAGGTAAGCATTATCTGCAGTAACAAATAAAAGTGAATGCTTTTGGTGTTCTTTTTATAAATTATATCATAATTTAAATGAGAATATATACTTTACTTCCATAGGACAAAATTGTGCCACATTTTTTAAAGTATCAATGTAATGCATTTATGTAAAAATCTACAGGTATGTTCCACAGTTATATCACTTGGATTATAGTCTGGATAAGCTGTAACTGATGTGATGTAAGCTGACATTAACTGTCAATTAATAACTACTGTCTTTAGTATATCTTCTAAAAGGGTATATGGGTGTTACTTGCTCAATTTGATGCAAGATAATCCACTTATCTAGGTAGATACTTTCTATCTTGAAAAAGCATGCCATTCCTTTTTTTACTATTGTTTTTTAGCAAATGGACTTTCTAGTAAGGGATCACCTAGAGATAAGTATTAATGCCAGGAAATGTGCAGCATGGAACTTAGCAAAAGCAAGGTAAAGTCATCCATATCAGCATCCTAGTCATGGTTTCCAGAACACTATGTATATGTATTTTTTTTTAAAGTGTGACTTGAGCTCAGAGCTTAATGCTGGACTAAAATATATTGGAATAATACATCAAACAGTGAACTCCAGCATGTGGAATGTCAAGCAAGCAAAAAAACAGGATGGATGAACAGAGGCCTTCTGACTGAGCACATATGCAAAAGGAGGTATACAGAAGGTGGAAGAAGGACCAGCCCCTGAGGGGGGAACATAGAAATTTTTGCCTGTGTTGCAAGGATGAAGTCTGGAAAGTGAGAGCACAGCTGGAAGTTGATCTAGTCAAGGATATGAAGGGCAGCAAAGACCACTTTTCTAAGTGCATTAACAACTACAGGAAAATGCGAGCCTTTTGCTCAGCAAGGACTGCCTGTTGGCCTCTGAGGCTATGCTAGAAGACTCGGGGACCTATGAGGACCACAGCGTTGCTAGAATAGAGGAGGATGCAGCTTGGGGAGTCCTTAAGCCAGCTGTGTGAGCCCCAGGAGCAGACAGTGTGCATTGCTGAGTGCTGAGGTGGTTGGCTTCTGTCATCTTAGAAAGGTCATGGTAGTTGGAAGAGATTACCTGTGACTAGAGAAAAGCAAACATCACACTTGTCTTCAAGAAGGAGCATACTGGAAACTACAGGCTTGGTCGGCCTTACCTCGTTCCTTGGGATCCCCAGTGCAAGGAGGACAATGACTTGCTGATGCTTAGATGATCAAGATGATTAGAAAGCTGGAGCGTATGACATAAGAGGACGTGCTAGGAGGGGTAGGTTTGTTCAACTTTGAGAAGAGAAGGCTAAGGAGAGATGATAGTGCTGTCTGTACATACCTGATGGCAAGGTGTGGAGAAGTTGGAGACTTCTCAGAGATGGTCTGTGGAAGGATGAGAGCCAATGGATGCAAGCTGGGACACGGGCAATTTTGATTTGATGCAAGGAACAAAATTCCTCACTGTGAAGGTAATCAAACCCCTGGAACAGGTTACTTAGAGCAGTTACAAAATCTTTGTCCTTAGAGACCGGAGTATTACTTGGCAAGCTGTTAGTGGTCTCCTCTAAGTTGCCTGTTTAGAGTGGGGAACTGTAGTAGAGGACCTTAAGAGCTGTAGAGCTTAAGAACCTGTAGGATGTTATAGTTAAGGCAGAATGATGTTTCATGATAGCAAGGGCTGATACATAAACTTTTCTGTTATATCTGTGCTTCTCTCATATAATGAGAGCTGGCTATGGTAGAATCATTTACAACTGGGCATACATATCAACAAAATGTAACTTTCTAAAAGATGGGCTTTTTCCATGAGGATTTCTTGAATAAAAATGTGATAATAAATGTATTTTATTTACTGAAGATATTATATGTTAATGTATTTCCTTCAAAGTAGGCTGATTTTTTGATAGCTTGGGGTGAGGGACTATGAGGTGTGTATGGGGGAGGGTTGTTTTGGTTGGTTTTTGCTTTTACAAGGCAGAATTAGAGCCTACGAGAAAATGAATATGAATTTTATTTGTTGTGTAACTGTTACACTTATATTTTTGAACTAGACAGGTTATTTGCTACTCATTGCTATCGTGCTGGTACTCCGCACATACTGTGATGTTTGGATGATTCAAAATGGAACACTCATCGAAAGGTAGATACAAACTTGTTTATTTTAAACATTATTTCCTGCATTTAACAGGGAAAGTAGTTTACATTAGAACATGGAGTCAGACATTTTATAGTTTTCTTCTTGTTTATGTAAAGCTAATTGTAACACAGCTATAGGCATAAGTTTATAGAGTGGAGACAACTCTATTTTTAGAAAAAAAATTTTCCCTTGTATAGAATTTTGTTTTATTTTTTAAACCAAATGCCTCTTTTTCTTTTATTTTTATTTTTTTTTCTTTTTTTTTTCCTCAAGTCTTTTTTCTTTGTCACATTTTGTACACTTAGGACTTTGAATCTCATGTTGATTTGAATTTTTATAAGAGAGCACTTCAGAATACTGTCGTGTTGTAGTGCTTCTACAGTGAATGAAGTCGGTATTCTGTTACACTTGCCCAGTGCCATGCGTTTTGACGTTTTTGGTCTGTGTATGTGTATAGTACTTTAAAAGTCATAATCAGAAACGTTTAATACTGTCAATTATACATACCCTTTTTCGTAGGGTGATTGTAAGTGGAGATAAAGGAACATCTTGGATTGTGCTTTAAAATTTATAGCTGCTGTTCTAATGGTTATCAGCTGTTGAAGATGAAAGCATCTGAAGTTCTGTGCTTTGCTGATGTCCCGTAGCTGATGCAGCAGTGAGGCAACTTCTTTAGCTCTCACAGTTATCCATGAGTTGATTTAAACTTTAAACAAATCTAGAAAAAATTCTAACAAATTCAGGGAAAAGAAAATTTTCTGGTTCGTGTTTCTCCTGTTCACTTTGGAACCTGTGAACTATTGGTTTTCCTCTCCGCCTCTAATATCAAAGTTTTTTTTTTTTAATGCTTGTCAAAAATTCTTAAACTCAGAATTGATTTTGATTTTAAGTATGAAAACTATCTTTTGTCTTTTTATTCAGATAGACTGTTTCTATTTCTTCTAAACTGCTAGTCAGTCAATAGCAGCAACTTATTCCTTCTGTTCAGCTTATATGTTAATTGGTACTTCCACTTCTATAATGTTAGGAAGCCAGAAGATTTCTTGCAGTAGTTGGATCTTTGTATAGAAGAAGAGAGTTTATAGATTTCGGGGAGAAGGTATCTTTTTAATTGAGATTGCTTTTCTATACTTTTTTTTTTCTTTAAATAAATATCTAAAGCCAGGCTTTTTTCTCAGGTGTAAATGATGTTTAGTAAATCCAGTTTAAAAAATTATAAGAAACTGGGCAGAGTTTCTATTTAACTGGAGTTACTTTGTAAATAATGTTAAAAAAAAATCCTTCATTGCTTTTATTCTTGTTCCAGTCTGACTTGCGGTTTGGTTTGTTATGGTTTCTTAACCACATGTTTTGACCTCACCCTTCTCCTAGGAATTTGACCAGTAATCATGATGCAGGAATAGGTACACTTTCTTCTCTGTTTTGTGTCTTGTTGCTTGTTTTCTCTATTCCTTCTTTGATTTATTTTTGTTTTTATCTAATTTTGCATTTTTGGTTCATTTTGGCATACCTTTCTTTCAATTTTATGCATTTGTTAAATTCGCAAGGGGCAAGTGCCACTGCAGCAGCCCAGCATCTGTGCAAGTCTGAAAGCAAAGGAACTAGTATTCTGTGGCCCCATATTTATGAACAGTGAACACAAGCAGTTTCCAGGGAAGCAAGGAGATAAAAGCTTCCAGTGTGCTGTTTACCACTTAAGTTACAGAAGTATGTAAGACGTCGTCCCACCACAGACCCTAGGTTTTCTTGATTACTTACTTTCTATGATCCGTTGCATAGCCTACTACTTTGCTCTCACTTAGGAAGTGCTAGTTTGCAGTTTTTCTTGCAGCTAACACTTAGCTTGTGGTCTTTTGCAGTGCCATCATTGGTCGCAGCAGAAAAGATTTCAAGAAATACTTGTTCAACTTCATTGCTGCAATGCCTGCTGTAAGTGCTTTTTTGTTGCCATGTTTTGAGTAGAAAACATGTAAAATACAAATTAAGAAACTGAGAAAAGATCTGAGTGCCTCAGTCTACAAAGTCTGTTGTTCCATGTGCAGGTCTGTGTTAAGATTTTAATTTTTGATTTTGGTGCGTGCAAGGCTGTATAAGCACAAGTTTTCATATTAGAACAATTTGCTGATACTTAGGTTTTTGGATTTGTTTAAATATTCCACTTCTGAAATTCTTGTCCCCTTTAAAAGTAAAGGTTTTCTTTTTAGTCTTTTAATTTTCCAAACTGCTACTGATTTTTCTAACTTTTCTTTCTCCCCACCACTCCCTGCACCCCGCAACTTTCTTTCACCCTGTAAAGTTATAAACTCCCCCACCCGATAGGAATAAATTGCTGCTATATATTAGTAGATCTAATTGTTTTGAAGTAGGCCTGAAAATAAATCAGTTTTATATAGTGTTTGTCAAATAGTGATTATTTTCTAGAGTTTATACAAAGGGGTAAAGACATGTTATTTAAATACTCTTTAACACTTTATCTGTGATGTGATCACAAATGTGATAAGATGCACTGAGATTTGGAGTTCTTAGAAATGTAAACCAGAGCCTAATTCATAGCTCTATGGACGCTTAAGTATGGGTGGTCTTAAATGTGTAAAGTGTATTAGTAACTACAGGGGGAGAGTTTGCCTGTTTTAAGAGCTCTTGTGATCTGTGCAAACTGATCTGAGTATATTGATTATTGTTGACTAAATTTCTGTCTTAATTATGTTGCTGTTTGTTTTTAGATCTCTTTAGTGAATAACTTTCTGAAGTATGGATTAAATGAATTGAAACTTTGCTTTCGAGTAAGACTCACAAAATACCTCTATGAGGAATATCTTAAGTAAGTAACAACTTGTTAAATGTCTGATGGCTTTAAAAATCAAGTTTAAATCAAGTTCTTTGATTTAAAACCAGAACTAATCGTTTCACATAGTAAGAAAGCAGTAAACTTCTTAGTGTGCATACTGGTTAAAAATTGCTTTTAGTTGCAGTCAGCTCTCAGTTAAGTGAGAGTGTGTTTTACCTCTGTTGTATGTTGTCCCTGGCACATGTATGAAGGCAGCAGAAGTAGCTCCATTAGAAAAAAAAATAGCTTAGATTGTGCAGATGTGAAAGCTTAACCACGTGTGAATGCACTGTACTGTTTTGATTACTGGTCCATTCACCAAGTCCTTTGGGTATGCTTACACAGTAAAGGGATTGTGCTAATAGACTTGCAGACTGAACTGGATGCACGAACCTGAGTGGCTGCTTATGTCTTTCTGCACTGAATTCAGATCGTCACATGTAGTTTCACAAGGGTTTGCTAACTCAGATGAAGCTCACCCCCAGACTGCACTCTACAGAGGTGCTGCAACTAAGACAACAGCCTGGAGCCTAAATGCTTCTGCAGGATTTAATCTGAAATTGGTCAGGCGAACGAGCAAACTATGCTGGTTCCCCTGTAGTTGTACGAGGCAGGGGTTTTCCAGTTATTTGAGGTTGAGGTCCCAAGTAATGAATTGTTGTCACTATTTTTTGTTTCAGAGCTTTTACATACTACAAAATGGGAAATCTGGACAACAGAATAGCTAATCCAGATCAACTTCTTACCCAGGATGTAGAAAAATTCTGTAACAGTGTAGTGGACCTATACTCAAACCTTAGCAAGGTGAGTCTTTTGTAAGAAAATAGCATAGTAGCTGTGCATAGCTTGCATAGTGGCTGTGCAAGTTTAGAATGTTATGTTGGGGCTTGAAATAATAGTTTCAAATTTTAAGTATTTCTAAACAATGCATTGCTTATAATAGCATCTTACTAAGTGTATGTTAATCTTACTAAGTGTATGTTAATCTTACGAAGTGTGCAGTGCCAAAAGGAATTGAGTGAGATAATATTCTGTTGTCTTAGTCTCTCACTTTTCCTTTCTAAAACGTGTGCTTTGTCATGCTTTTTTAAATTATGTTTTTTTATGTTTGTTTGTTTTTTATTAAGCTAAATTCTTTGGCGATTGAATACTGAGTACACTTGCCCAGCTAATTATTTGATTTCAGAACAAAAAGCTGCTTTTTGGCTATATGTGATCATAATTTTGGGTAGGAAGATGGCTTTGTGTCCCTCTGTTTCAGGTGGAGGTGTATGTATGTTTTTTCTTTTTCAGTTAATATAAAAAACAATTAGGCTATGTTACTAAGTGTAAAGGCTACTAAAACCATAGCTCAGTTGCTATTGTTTTGATAGAAGGAGAGAGAATGTACTGAACAGGATTGCTCGAATTTGGAACTTTGCTTCCCTCGGGCACATTGGCAACTGTATGGCATTATTCCTACCCTCTGTTTCCACTTCTCACAATTGCTTCAATTAAAAGGGTTTAGTCCAGCTTTTCTTAGTTAGTGAAGTACTGTATTGTTTGTTTGTTTTCAGAGCTAGTATTTTGTTTGAAGAGCATGGTGCTGTTATGTTCACTTTTTGCATGAATGTGGCCAGAAAAACATCATGTGCCTGAGATTTCTTTTATCTAGCAGTTGGTTTGCACAGTTGGCTAACTGAAATACTGTGCTTTTAATGCAGAACATAACTGTTTGGGGAGGTGGGGGAGGGAACATTATTACGTTGATGTTATTGGTGTGTTCTAATGCAGTTTTTCCTATCGTTTGTTGCAGCCGTTTTTGGATATAGTTTTGTATATCTTCAAGCTAACAACTGCAATAGGAGCACAGGTAAATGGAGTGTTCTTTTCAGTATTCAAAATTGTTATCCCCTTCTTTGGCTATAGCATTGTCCTATATTTGGAATCTTGAGGAAAACAGTAGATATTAATTATGGATTCGTTTATTATTTGAAAGAGTATGTCAAAATATGCTTGTATACTAATTTCTGATGCATTTAAATGCTTTCTAGCTTGAGGCAGGGAGAATAATACCAGAATTTACAGTCACTCAATGAAATATTTTAAAACACAAAAAAAATCCTTTTTCTTCTAGCAGTTGGTCAAAAGTCTTGTTTAGTAAAGTGTCCTTTTGGGCTGTATTATATCTTGCATGACTTTCACTTTTGAGTAAAATCTAAGTTTCTTCACAATCTCCATAAGATGGAGCAGGTAGTTAACTAGAACTTAGCACTCCCATGGATGAAATGTCAGAAGCAGCATATTATTACCCAGGAATATTTTAGGCATTATTAAGCACAGGTTATTTTTGGTAAAATTTGGAAGGCTGGCAAAAGTGTTAGTAAAAGAAAACCTGTAGCAAACAACCCAGCTAATCTGAGGCTAGGTCTGTTAGCCAGGGTTTTAACATCTCAAAAATAAATAAATAAAATGATAGTCAATAAGGGGTGGAGGGAATTGGACTACTGACAGCTGTGATAGATGTAGCAAAATATGGAAAAAGAAATGAATAGAAATAAGTGGAAGGAAATGAGAAAGAATCAGAAAATTTCTAGTGGGCAGGGACAGTAGGACGTGGAGACTGTACTGGGAGAAGATAAAAACTTGCATAGAATGGGATGAGAGGGTCTCTTAGGGACAGGGAATTTGGGGGAAGGAAAAGCATTGTCTCTAGCATGTAAAAATGGAAATGTAGTGGGAACTGCAAGAGTGCTATAAAGGAGATATGTAAGGCAGGAATGAAGGGACTAATGCGTTCTAGGAATTTTGGGTACAGATGTTGTAGTTGGAGACTATCTAGATAGTGATTTATTTTTTTATTTTAATATTAACAGGGTCCGGCTAGCATGATGGCATACTTGATTGTTTCAGGGTTTTTCCTTACACGCTTAAGGAGACCCATTGGCAAGATGACTATTGTTGAACAAAAATATGAAGGAGAGTACAGATACGTCAACTCACGGCTTATTACAAACAGGTATAGATTTATTTGGATGGTAAGATACGAGTAATATGGCATATAAATAGAGGCTGGATTTTAAAAATCCTATACAATTAGTTCTAAGCAAGGTGTGTATATATTTATACAGATTGCTATTAAATAAATCTGTGGTGTAAGAAACCTATGTTTAAATGTTGTGGAAAAATAAAAACTCTTCTTCCTTCATGGGATAACTGAAGAATTACTGTTCCTGTGCTCTGTAGTTGACTGCTTTAAAGGTTTTAACAAAATTAGTTATATTCTTTTTTTATTTATTTTTAAGTGAAGAAATTGCTTTTTATAATGGAAACTTAAGAGAAAAACAGACTATTCACAAAACCTTCCGTAAACTGGTAAGAGTGTGTTTTTCCTCCTATAAAACATTTTAAGAAAAACTGTAATGAGTTTGTCATGATTCATAAAGTTTTTTCTTTTTTCTTTTTTTTTTTTTTCCACTAATACTCTGCCACTGTTTTCTCTTGTTTTATATTGTCATAGTTTGTGAAAGTTTGGAATTAGAGAAAGGCTTATTTAACTCAGAATTTCAGTTAAGTTTATTCTTAAAACCACTAATGATATGTTGGCAATCTTAAGCTTGCCTCACTGATTGTCAGTCGTCTTTTTTTTTTTTTTTTTTTTTTTTTTTTTTGGGGGGGGGGGGGGGAGGGAAGAAGGTGACAATTGGTACTCAATTTTAAAGTAATTACTGTAATTGAAATTAATTTTGAATGAATGTTCTAGTCAGAAAAAAATGCTAATGCAGTGTAATACTAAAGGATTCCATAATCATTTCTGTATTGACTTTTTGAAAAGTTGTCATGTGCTAATCTCTATTGATTGGTTTTTGGCAAACTTAAAAATAAATTTGTAGGCCATAAACACACACAACACACACCTCAGATAATTTGATCTTTATTTTGCCACGTGGTATTTTTACCCACCACCAGTACTATTCTCTCACTGCTTTTGAAAGTAAATTGTTTTGATCTAGAGCTGGGAGTCTTTGCCCATAGGGACACTTGTGCACATGTAGGTGACAGGAATTGTTGAGGTATTTTCACTTACTGAAAAGCGAATAACTTTCCTTGGAATCCAACTTCTGTAATATAATGCAAGTGAGTAAAACAAGTACTTATATAATTTGACCTTTCTATTTCTGTAACTTATCAGGTGGAACACTTGCATAATTTCATCTTGTTCCGATTCTCTATGGGATTCGTTGATAATATCATCGCCAAATGTAAGTTTTGCCTGGTGCTAATGATCTCCTACAGATAACAATTTTAAGTGCTAGAATTTTTATGTACTTTTCACTTTTTAAAATTATTATTATTACTTCACTTTATGTGTAGTTTAATATTTACCCTTTAAAACCTGCAGACTTTGCCACTGTGGTTGGTTACCTGGTTGTTAGTCGTCCATTTTTGAACCTGGCTGATCCTCGCCATCAAAATAGTACCCATGCAGAACTTCTGGAGGTAAGTGATATGGAATAAAAACTATTTCCTGAATTTAAATTTTGTCCATATAAAGAATTTTTTTCCTCTCTCTCTGCTTTAGGATTACTACCAAAGTGGAAGAATGCTGCTAAGAATGTCTCAAGCTTTGGGCAGAATAGTCCTAGCAGGACGTGAAATGACAAGATTGGCTGGGTAAATTTAATAATAGATCAGTAAAATAATATCCCTTAAACTATGTTGTTACCATTTCTCATCTTATTCTTTAATTTAAAAAAAAAAAAAGTAGGCTATAGAATTAAAACAGCATCAATTTCTGTGCTCTGTTCATTGAGGCACCCTAGAGGTTAGATATAGAGGTTAGCATTTTCATTTGAAAAATATTATATTTGAAATGATGTTAGTATCTCTTCTAGGAATTTTATGTTTGAATAGTAGTGGCATACAATTTGATTAATTTAAAAAAAAAAAAAAAAAAAAAAGCCAAAGCCAGATACATGTAAATCAGTTATGCATTATTTACTTTACCAAAACATATACATTTTTGAGTTTACTTTTTAAGAAAAAAATTCTCTAAAGTAATAAATATTTGGCTATTGTGAGAAGAGATTCTTGTAAAAATTGCTGAAGTTGGAGAATCGCAGTGCAACTCTAAAATGCAAGTACTTCTTTTTTTGTGCTAGGTTAATCTTAGTGAAATCTGCCGAGTAACTTTATTGTTTTGGGATTTTGATAGAGTAGTCAGAGCTTATGTGGAGAACTATAAATCCTAAAATTATATAAGCTTTATAAAAGCTTTATAAAAATATATATATATATATATATATAAATAAAACTATAATTTCTGTGACTTTTTTTTTTAGTTTCACAGCTCGAATTACGGAATTAATGCAAGTTCTGAAGGACTTGAACAGTGGCAAATATCAACGTACTATGGTATCGCAAGAAAAGGGTAAATGTGGCAACTCATATGCAATATTTGTTTTTGTGTGCCAATCCAGTCTCTAATATTTTTTTTTTCTTAATTTAAGATGCAGATAAGACACAAGTTTCGACTCTTATTCCTGGCTCTGGAGAAATTATCCACACTGATAACCTCATCAAGTATGTATACAAAGTTACTCCAACTTTAATATTTTTAAACTAGGAGTTTTTTAGTTTTTACCACTGTCAGTAGAGCTTTTAATGCACATTATTACAACTTTTTATTTTATGCTGTGCAATATCTTATTTATAAATAACTTCCCCTACTCCCACGTAGTGCTGGTATTCTGTAAGTCAATCCTTTTGCTTTGATGTTAGCTGAAGACGTTATATAATCATCTGTATGGACGTAGCCTTTTCAATAACAGTTTCTGCTTTCCTATGACATGCTACTTCCCAGATGATTTTGTTAAAACTTTTATGAGATTTCTGCGTAGGAATCTGTTGTTTACAGATTTTATTCCCAGCTATAATCCAGTAAAAATCAGTGGCACATCTGTATGCATTTTCAAAAAGCATTCAGAGCTTTTGAATTTTCAAAGCATTTGCTTGTATTTCTGTAAGCTTTCAAGTATTTGATTACTAATGTACTGACATAGCAATCCATTCTTCTTTTTTTTTTTTTTTTTTTTTTTTTCCAGTTTAAAAAACATGGTCTTGACATAGTAATACTCTTAAAGCACAGGAATAAATTAAGACAAATTAAGAGATTAAATAGCATTGATAAGTCTCTGTGGAAAGAGATAATGTATTGGGGAGAAGGTAATGAGGTATTGCTGAGTCTTGCCATGTTTCTAAGGTCTTTCAGTAAATATGCAATGCTACAGTGGACGCTCTTTTTTTTTTTTTTTTTTTCCCCCTGTATCATTTTACAAATAGGTTTGATCACGTTCCATTGGTGACACCTAATGGAGATGTTTTGATTCAAGACCTTAATTTTGAGGTAAAGTTTTTACATATAGTAAAATATGGAATACTTCATAAATGTTTTAAAGTGAAGATTTTCAGACCTGCTTTGAAATAAGTTAAAAGTCAGTAAATTAAAATGGAAGAAAAGATATGTTTGTATGGTATGCTTAATGTTTGGACAAAACTAATTGTGGTGATAGTTTGAAAAAAACTATAATCAACCATTGTCCTCATTTTTTTTAACTGTTAAAAACCTGTTTTATTGAAGCTGCAGTTGGTGCTAAACTGGATAGAAAAATTAATGGTGAAAATTTCACAGTGTAACGTCAAACTGCTTACATACAAGCCTCTGAGGACAATAGCACGTCTCATTATTCATGCAAGTTTTCAACAGTATTTTCGCATTACCGTTTATGTGTGCTGGGTTTCATTCTTAGGTTCGCTCTGGTGCAAACGTTCTGATTTGTGGGCCGAATGGGTGTGGGAAAAGCTCACTTTTTCGTGTTCTTGGTGAGGTAAGGGAGCAATTTCAAATTATAGATGGGAGAATCCAAAACACGGTTATAATTGAACTTATTTTTCCCAAGTTTAAACACTTTCTTCTTGCAGTTATGGCCTCTATTTGGTGGACGTCTGACTAAACCTGTAAGAGGAAAATTATTTTATGTTCCTCAGGTAAGGCAAAGTACTGTAGTGATAGTAGCTTTTTTTTTTTTTTGCTCCTTAATTTGATTACTCCATGTATAAATATTTGATGTACCTTATTATTTATAACTTTACCTCAGAGACCATATATGACTCTTGGAACACTCAGAGATCAAGTCATATACCCAGATACTTTAGAAGATCAGCGAAAGAAAGGGATTTCTGACCAGGTAACAATAACTAGTTCTGTAGCACTTACTTGTCTCCCTTAAACCTCATCTTAAAAACACTTAAGTCACTATTAAGAATATTGCACATAGTTTGTTTTTAGCATAAGTAATATGGTTGATACTATATCTTCATAATAGTGTAATATAGCTTTTTAAAATTACTTCTTGTTTACAGTTCTCTTAAGCTTTACCTGTCATTACTGTTTCAATAAAAGGTGCTGAAGGAGTATTTGGATAATGTCCAGCTGGGTCAAATCTTGGAACGCGAAGGAGGCTGGGATAGTGTTCAGGACTGGATGGATGTTCTCAGCGGGGGAGAGAAACAGAGAATGGCAGTATGTCTCAAAAGCATAAATATTTACCAAATACTGAAAATATGTTGACAATGAGATCAGAATTGTAAGCGTTTTTGTTAATAAATATTTCTTTATTTTATAAAATTTTCAAGTAAATATTATAAAATATTAAGTAAAATAGTATTTTAATTAAAGAACAAAACCAAAAGCCTTGAATTAGCCCTGATTATTAAGAGCTACCTAAAAAAGAAGCCTATCTGTACTCTGATTTTTATAAGAAACATTGAAATTTATCACTGCTTATACTCTTGATTATACAAGCAGAATTTGTGAAATGCTTCTCAGAAATCTGCAAAGATATATAGCTCTCAGCTTTTCAGTCTTCAGTGAATACCAATTAAAAAGAAAAAAAAAATCATGCTACAGTAAACTTCTGGATGCTAATTCTTAGTTTAACTTATAATCTTGCAATATGGATTGTGATTCTGTATGCACAGTAGGTTTTTGTTTTGCACTGTAGATGGCAAGGTTATTTTATCATAAGCCTCAGTTTGCAATTCTGGATGAATGCACTAGTGCTGTCAGCGTGGATGTGGAAGGCTACATTTACAGCCATTGCCGTAAGGTAAGCTTGCTCTTTTTGTTGTTGTTTCCCATTGAATAATGTAAGGAAGCACTGGTACATTCTTACTGCTCTGAGACATGCAATATTTAGTATAAAAAGACTGAACTGTGGAAGTAACACTAGAAATAGCAATTACTGTCTTTGAATGATAGTTCTCATATAATGGATGCATGTGGACTTTATCACTTCAGAATATAGATTTTTTTTCCCCCTTTTTTTAGTGGTGCCAAAGAGCATGATCTTGTATCTCATGTGTTCTCCACTGTATTCTACATATTTGTATCTAAAGTAGAATATGCCCACTACTACTATTATGTGTCTTCTCAGCCATTTTTTTATCTGCTTAGCAAATTACTTGCCATCTGCTCATACTCCAGAACAGTCCATATGCCTTTGTTGCACGTAACAGAAAGATAATCTTTGTGCCTTCATGTGACTTGTGAGTCTGCATCTTTCAATAATGGACAGATTCTCTCTACTGCCTTAGAGAAAGGTATTTCTGGCATGCTTTTAAACCTAGCATGAGAGAAGTTCAGGTTGCAGAAATGTTCAGTGGATTCGTGACAGCTTTCTGCACCCACGTGCCCAAGGTCTTCCCAAGTTAGTCCTCTCTATTGGAGGACTTTGCCACTGCCAGGAATTTTAGATCATTTCTTCTTTTGGATTCATGAAGTTACAGTACTACTAAAAAAAAAAACAACAACAAAAAAAGTACTTTTTCCATTAAACTTTCATCCATTCATTTGCCATGGCTGAGAAGATGGAAAGAGATTGCCAAGTAATGGGAATTCTTTAAAATATGTAGACCAAAACTATGTGTAATCTTTCTCAAAATCTTCAGTTTCTACTGAAGATTCACTTGTGAGTGAGAGTAAACTTGGGGACCTCTCTGTTATGCCCAGTACAAAGTTAAACAAACCCAAGTCCCTTTATGCATGCTAGAAAGCAATAAATATTGTGGTCTCAGTGGTTAATTTAAATGCACATGTGCCCTCTGTTTATCAAAGAATTCTTGATGTTAGTAATGAACTTTTCCAGATACACTATTAGAATGTCAAGTGAAGACCAGATAACCTAAAGAAACTTTATACTTTTCCTGCTGTAAGAGGTTTCTTTTGGCCAGGACAGGAAGATTAAAGGGTTGGAAACTACCATTTCTGTCTGTCTATCTGAAGATCTGAAAAGCCAGACAATCTAGCAAAACTGTCAAAACATGATAAATATTTTCTTATTCCTTCCTATACCTACACTACCAGAGCTTAAGAAATGCCATGCATGTGGAAATCAAAAATGAATCAGTACCCACCTCTTTTTATTGTCCAGTTTTGTATTGGGACTACATGTTAAAAGTCTTGAAGTTTGTGTTTATGAATTTCACCTTTTTAGCTACTATCAAGATGAAAAGTAAAGCTGTTAATTTCACTTATGGGCTAGGGGTTATTTACTTCTCGTATTTTCTTCTCGTAGGTTGGCATCACTCTCTTCACTGTCTCCCACAGAAAGTCTCTCTGGAAACATCATGATGTATGTAGCTTTTGCTCTGCCTAAGCATATCTGTAGCTGGATTAGAAGTTTTGTTGTTTGACTTCTTCTGTTAAAATGACTTTATAATTCAGTGTTCTTATTTTTACTCTCCAAGAGATCATATTCTGTCTTTCAAAAAGGCTTTGATTTCACAGTCCAGTGCTGGAATTGAAAATTCGTACTCTTCTGCTTATTAAACTTGAAGAAACTGCAGTTCTTAAATGCATCTGTAAATGTAGCCTCATAAACAGGAAATGTTTTTAGCTCATTAGATACTGTCTTGGTTATCTATCTTAGCCTTAAAATAGACTTGAAGCAATCAAAACAGTATGAAGTATTGCTTTCAAAAGGTATCTATGTACCTGTGCAAAAATTAATACACAGGGATGAACTTGTACCTAAATTAGACTGCCTTAACAAAAAAGGTATCAATGTTAAGTTTAGGTATAACCATCATCCAACTGATGAATGATATGAACAAAAACAGAATAGCTTTCCCCCCCATTTCAGAGGTAACTGAAATGTGGTAGGAAAACTTTATCTTTTGGCCTGCTGGGTTTAAGATATTTTCACTAAAACTACTTGAAAATGCAATTTATTTGTTCTTTGTAGAGTTAGTCTTTTTCGGGGGAAGTTGATAACGTGTTCTTGCTTTGCAGTTCTACTTGCACATGGATGGTAGAGGAAACTACGAATTCAAGAAGATTACTGAAGACACAGTTGAATTTGGATCTTAATTCATTAACTGCGCTGCTATAGAGACTGATAATTACAGGAAATATGTGGAATGGCAGACATTGTACAATAAAATTATTCAGCTTGTTTTTTAAACAAATTAACTAGGATAACCCAAAACAAGCTGTTAAGCATTTACTATTATGTAGGATATTGCTAATTGTGTATATGTTGGTTTAATTATTAATATGTACTAAGAATGTCCTTATTCTTGTGGTTTAAAAAGCTGCCTAAATTAAATTGGGCTTAAATCGGTGTAACCTGATTCATCTTGGGATGCAAACCATTTGAAATCAGCTGATTTGACTTTTGTAGACCTTCTTTCCCTTCCATGAAAAGCCCTGTTAAAATTAGGGTTGCTACCTCTCTTGCTCTTGCAAAGCAGTCTTGGATTCTTGCTCTATTCTATGCATATTTCTGAGTTCTCACATGGTGCAGGACAGTCTCCCATCTTCAGGTCTGTGCCCTGCTAGATTGTTGAAAGAGGCTTTTCCTTGGCCAAGCCTTGTGATATAGCAAATATGACCTTATTGGTAAAGGATGAACTCAACCTAAAAGATGGCACTAGTTCCCTCGGATAAGAAAAATTAAGCTTGTTCCTTGGTGGGCTTTGTTTGGATTCTCTTGAGCTTTTGTCTGTGTATAGGATTCTGTCTGCCGTTCACCTTTTTCCCAACTTAGCAAGAGCTTCATCCTTGCCCCACCCTGACCTTCTCCTGTCAAAGGAATACTGTCATAATGAAGAGTTGAGAGTTAACTGAGGGAAGGAAGAGTTGGTAGGGGGAGGGGGAAAGGAAAATTGACATTGTGTGTATCAAAATGGATATTTGAATATTTTTCACTTGGGATTGTTCATATTTGTAACTCTGAAGAAATGAATGGCTCTCACAAGTAATAGTAGAGGAAGGAGTAGGGGATCACTCATTGTTATCTTGAAATCGGTAGGAGTTAGAATGGACTCAGAAATGTATCCTGGAATTGTGTGTCTTTGGAAAATGATGTAGGTCTGTTAAGTAGCAGACTGATACTCACAGCAGTTGCTTTTTCAAAGTTACTTTCATTCTCCCTCTTACTCATTAGTTGTTGCTTTTACTCATTAGCAGTTTTAGCTGCTGTCCAGATCTGAGTTTGAAAGTAAGTAGTGTCGGTGTTTTATTTTTACTCCTTTGTAAGCCCAACATGATGCTTTTTATCCTTCTCACTTCTGTCCGAAGGGTTCTTGATTTTTTGGTACTGGTCATTGACCAGTGATTCCCTATTTCCTATAGAAAAGCCCATTGGTTTTCTTGCTCCAGATGCCAAGTCTCATTAAAGCAGCAAAACTTAAAATAACCAATTTTTCGTATAAAAGAATATTGTGGCTACTAAATCACATCGACAAGCAGAAATGCAGCAAAACTTCTCAGTAATCTGGGATTATGAAGATCTACATCAAACTAAATTGTTTGGGCTGTAAAGAAAAAATCACTACACAGTGAAGGTCTGGTAGTTCTTCAGTGTTCCTCATAAGATTCAACATAGGAATGCACTACATGAAGGTATGCATAAAATATGCAATAAATGTGCTCTCTGTGCATCTTTTATCAAGGGTTTAGACTTTTTTAAAAAATCTTTTTGTAAAATTGATAGGTCCTTTAGGTTACACTAGGTATCTTTAATCTTATAATTCTTGCTCATACCTGTCACTAGTAATCTTTTGTATTACTCAAATGCCAACAGCTGTTGTAGAATAAGAATCCACGGTGGCCACAGTAGATTGACAATAGAGGACAAAATAGCCTCTCTGATGTCTAGCATCTTTGTGAGAATAATACACTAATTTTTTTCTGCTTGATTTACAAGAAAGCAAATAGCTGTCATATTTTACTAATCTTTTTTGTGCAAATTCTCGTATCAGCCTGATTTTAAACTGTAACAGGTGAGGTTGTAGTCTCTTTTCATTGTAACTATGAAAATATGGCTGCCAGACAGCTGTTCTTGTGAAAGTTGTCAGCACAAATGCAGCTGCTTTTTTTTAAAGGAATGTTTTAGTAGCCTTTTAGAAAGATAAAGCTTTTAAAAAAACAAAAACAAAAACAAAAACAAAAAACTTTGAAATGCGAAAGTTTTTATTTTCCTTGGAGTAGGGCAAGTTCTGTAGTGGAGGAGAGGACTTGGGATAGCTTAAGGTATGTTTGTTTTTTAAGAGTAACAAGCAGAACCACATACAGCACATCACTGTAGCACACACTAGCAGCTGATCCCACAGTACTTTAAACTGGTTAATAACAGAAATTTATATAATCTTAGTTATTTTAAAAAGTAAAATAATCCAGTTCCATAACCAAGGAGGAATAGATTTGTGTTTGTAGATGTCATGAAGCTCATGAAAATTGAGGTTGCTAATACATTCTTAGGGCTAGAAACTTGATTCCTAAAAGTTTCGTGTTTCCAAATACGCTGGAAGGAAGGAAAAATATTCTTCAAAGCTTGATTACAAAAGAGGCTTATAAAGAAAATGAGTGATATTTTAGAATGGTGTTCTTAAAAGGCCTTACATTTAACTATTAAAAGATGGACTTTGTCTAATGAAGGAATGTAAAACCTAATGAAAATGATCAAGTCTCAGTTGTGTTGCAGAATTGCACTGTGATGCTATATTTTAGCTGTTAGATCTTTTTAATAGCACAAGTTAAATTTGGAAATAAGAATTTAAATCCATCCTAGTTAGCTAAAGTACTGATAAGTGTCTTCAGTCTCAAACTGTTGGTGCTTTGAAAAATGTGTTGGTAATAGTCAGATGGCTGCATTTCAGCAGTGGTGGGAAACATTCCTGTATGTAAATACTGTAAAGTGCTCCGAAGGGGGAAATGGCGCTATATAAATGTAAGACATTAAGTGCCTCTGAAATAATAAATCTGAAGAAAAATATATCTAGGCTTTTTATATTTATTGATGATGTTATTAGGAATTTTGTAACAGTACAATGAATGCATTTTCCACAAATCTCAGGTCATTTAATGAACCTACTGACTTGCATTCACCTTATAAAGTCAATGTTATTCTCAGAATTCATGCTAGAATTAGCCAGTTTCATCCAGCAGAAAGGTGAGGTAAATACTTGTAGATATGCACCCAGAGCAGTCAGATTGAAGGTGCATTAATCTGTTTGAAATCAGAACCAATTTCATCCTCTCCATTATGTCCTGGTCATTTCTTTTTCCCTTAGCTTTACTGATTTTTAGAAGGGTGCAGCTATGATCTGAATAAGGTTTTAATATTAGTATTTGTGTGTTAATTTTGAGTGCTCCCTGATTCTTGTACTTCAGAAAAATGTGACTGGGGACTGATTATTTCATGTATTTGTGACTGATTTTTTTTTTTTTTTTCCTTTTCCAATTTCTTCTGTTTACCATCCATTCCTGTGGCAGATGTACCCACCATCAAGATACTTGGAACTCAATAATGTAGGGTTCACCAAGTTTGCTTGAGTGAACTGTTTAAAAGTCTTCCCTTGGAATCAGTGCTTCCTAATGTTAATTTTCTTCTCTTAGCTGACATTAGGTGTGCAAGGGTATTATGTAGTTTTCTTAGAATTAAAAATAAAGCCCTCTTTGTAGAAAATTCCTCAAACTAAGATCGATTTAATAATTGCAGTTGGCTCAACTTAGCTACTTAACAGGGGAAAAAGCACTAGAACTAGTGATAAATAACTAGTAATATTAGTAGTAGTTCTACTTTTTTTTTACTATTATTATTATTATTATTATTATTATAGCACTTCCTGCTGTTGAAGAAAGGTCAGCTTGCAGTGTGAATGGTGGAAGATCCTGACCACTATTGAAGCCAACCAGTGAGATTAAAAGGAGTATTAAAAAGGGCCAGAAAGATGTCAAATGATAAGTGTTTTTTTTCCTTGGAGGTCAGCAGTTAAGCCAGTCCTACACTAATTTCAGAGACAACTAGGAGGATTGTTAAATCTGTTGTTAGCAGGAAATAGTGTGAATAAGGATTGTAAAATGATTGCCTCAGTGCTTGCATAAGTCTTCCATCTGTTGAATCAATTTGAACAGCAGGATTAATATCTCTACTTAATCTTTTGAGAAGTCTTTTCTCTCTGTAGATTTGGCTTACGTTGGAAATTTGCATGAATGAAAGAAATCCACTCTGGTTCCCCTGGGAAGTTTCCTCTTGTGGATATGACATTTAATACACAGAGCAATGTAAAGTTTGTTAATTGTGCAACTTTTGGCTCCCTAGTATCTAGTTTCCTTAGTGTGTTTGCCTGAACTCTTCGGTTATTCCATATGTTAAGAAATGATAACTATTTATGGAACAGTAAAACAGAAATTATTGAACAGCAGATTTAAACGCATGTCCAAGAAACAGACTTTATAGCTTAAACCTTCTCTGAGTACCTTCAGAGGCCATGGTCTAGTACCTCTGAAGGATTATACAAAGCTCCGGACAGCTGTCTGCTCTCAGCAAGAATGACACTTTCTTGAAGAAGGTTAAGTTGGGGAGGTGAGGGTCACTTCTGGATGCCTAGTGCGAGACCGCAAAATGAGCTGCTCTGGGTGAACAAAGTGTTGTGAACCTTTGTTGCCTTCCATCTCAAATTCAAGGCACGCTTCAGTGCATAACGAGAATATAGTTTTCTTACAAAAAACATTGAGAAGAAATGCACACAAAAATACAACTACCTGGCCTAATTTCCTTTTGGGAAAGGTTCCTTGTCCATGTATTGCACAGATAAGAAAAAAGTCATCTCTTGTAAACCTAAAGTTTCTTCAGCAACTTTTGAAAGTGCCTTATACGGTGAAGAGAATTGTGGAGTTATTAGCACTCCATTAGCTCTGTGCTGTGGACAGGAAGAGATAGTGTAGTGAGAAACAGCTAAAAAGCTCAGTGTCCTGCTTTCCATCAAGTGCTACTGTGTCAGCCTAAATAGTCTGTGGTTTTGAATTGCAGAAAAGGAATTACTATCGGTGGTTCTTCCATAGGATGCAGTGCTCTGCAGGCTCAACAGCTAGTGCACCAACATAATTTGCGGGATTGTTAAGATATGAGTGTGAAATTCATTATTAACTTCTTAAAATTGTATCATAGATACTGTAAAAGACATAGATTAAAAACTCCCTGATAAGGATAACCTGAAAAATTATCATCTTGATTTGTAGCTGAAACCAAGCAAAACTTTATTAGATCTCATTGAAGGAAGTGAATAACATACAAGTTTGAATTCTTCTGTTTACAAAGTTGCTATAATAATGTTTCTAAGTATAATCTGTTTGCTTCATTAGTTGTAGACACCAGTTGATTTTTTCCAGTCCCTTTCATGATCATGGATAGCAGTTGCTCTGTTTTATGAATTAATAATCAACAGTTGTTGGGGGGGGGAGGGGAAGAGATTGATTATTTTTTCTTCTCACAGGTTATGGTTCCAGGCTTTTGCTATTGCTCTAAGAAAACTCTGCTGATCTGCAAACCAGCCCGGGGTGAAGACCATCCCTTTCGCATTTTATTAGAAAAGGGTAATATCTGGCCAGGGTGCTGAGCGCACCCCTCTGTTCTCGGAGCAGCTTTGCCTTCCCTGTCCTGTCTGCAGAGTGGTCACTGCTTCTGTTATAGTCAGAGTCCAGCAAGAAGGAATGAACTCCTTGATGCTATTTTGCTCTTAAGGTTGGGTGAGCCTTAGTTAGGCCTACTTCTAACAAACTTAGCAGCATGGTAGAAGTTAAACAGGTAAGAAGTCTGAGGCTATATATATATATGTATATATGTATTTTAGTAGGAATGTTTGCAGGGTAGTCAAGTAAACACTTGAAATACTTAAGAATGGTGTGCTTAAAAATGTGTTCAGTAGAACTGGCCCATTCAAGCTGTTAGCATAGAAGTTACATACATGGATTTTCATCTGTGCTGACCAATCTGGAATTTTTGTGAGTATTCAAAACCCCCCCCAAAAAGTGCATTTAAAACAAAGAGCTGCAGGAAACATATTTCGTCCTGTCAAATGCAAGTTTGATTTAGCCTTTTTGGAGCCATCTTGCAGTTACTATTTTAGCTAGTTTGCACATTTTTCCTCATGCATTAATTTGCTTTTTAATTAGATAACCTGCGGCTTATTCCCTGACTTCACTGGAAAACAGATTACAACCACCTCTCCCAGATATGGTCAGATTTTTATTATGATACCTTAAACTTCTGGAAGTTTGGAGTGTTTTAAGTTTCTATAATATTACATGTTCTGACAAAATGTGTCAGATGCATCCAAACAGGAACAGGTTTCTTATTGAAACAAAAATACAGCCAAGTTAGGTTACTATAGCAGCAATTCATTGTCTAAATTTTTGGGGTTTTTTTTTTTTTTTTTTTAAAGTCTATCTTCAAAAAAGCCCAGTTACCTTTGAACTTCTGCATCATTTTCTTTCCCTGAGCCAGTTTACCACTCCCCAATTCCGTAGGGATTGATTGACTTGGGAAATAGAAGACATTTTGCCAATAATTCTATAAGGAGTGCAGCATATGAAATAATAATCATGTACTTGGAATTTTTAAATAGGAAATATGGGAAACTTGGATACATCCGACAGAAACGAAGTATCTTTCACAAACCGTATTTGACATAATCACAATTGCTCTCACTCTGCTTGGAAAACTCACTGTTAGTGACCTGCTGTGAGTTGGTAAAGATTTAATGCAATGACTTCTGCTGGCAAAAAGAGCTCTTGCGCCGTATTGCCCAGCCCCGTCCCCACCTCCAGCATCCACAATCAGCATCTGTTTCTCACCTGCCCTTTGGTCTGGGAAACAAATGGCATACAGCCATTTTGCTGCACCAAAATAGAATAGAGCCAGAAGAAAGAGGTCAATGATCTCTGGACAAAGCCATGAGTACCAAGACTGGTTTGCTTGGATAGAACTGCAGGACTGCACCTGCATGACCAGGGCTAGTTTTTTGGATGAAAATAACTTTAGAATTACAAAAATATCTTGTGATTTGTGCCCAAGCCTGAGTGTAGAAATTTTGGGAAACACTACTCTAGGAAAAAAGACCTTCCATTTAACTGAGTGTGCATTTTAATTCTTTGGAGTGAAAGGTTTATTGCAAGCAGGTAATAAAAGCTAACTTTTGACTAACTGAAGTCTTTGTGTCATGACAAGTAGTGTGAAGATATTTTGGCAAATACTATTTATTTCATTCTGATATACTACTGGTAATACTCTATGTTCAGCAATAGAGCTGAAAAACAGATGCCTGGGAAACTGGTAGTGTGACTTAACACTGAAAAGCAAGCTGGAAACTTCTTAAAACTTGTGTAATCTATTATGTTGCAACAGAACTTCTCTGGAAAGCCAAAGACCATTAACAACTTTTTATAGTACAAAGGAGGGAATTGAGGCCAAAGTCCAAATCCACACATTGGATTTGAAAACTTTTTTTAAATCCACAAATGCCATCTAAACAATCAAAACTCAGACCCAGGTCTTTTCTTTTGTATTAGATAGCTGTATTTACAATAGTCCTAAGTAGAGAATTTGAGGAATGTTGTTTAAACTTAATACTTAAAGATTTACCCAAAACTCTAAAAACTCTATTTTCTCTGTAAGATTCCTTCCCGCTTCCCTGAGGCGCTGGGTACGTCATGCAGGTACTCAGTCACAGGAACGTACAGAGGCAAGTCTGACAGACAGTAGTAATTCCTCTCTACACCATATATTGTATTGCCTTGGAGGCTGTTACAAAATACAGTGGTGCATGTGAAGCAACTTTGAGACACAGTCCTTTGAGATCTGTTTCCTGTCACCTTCTTTTTCTTTAGTGTAGGAGAGATTATTTTCATTGCTTTTTATAGAACAAACTTGGGGGCTATTTTGGGCTTTATGAGTCCTACTACAAACTGTCGTATAGTTACATTCAAGATAATCTGTTCCTATTTATGTCTGGCTTTCTTTCCTAGGTACTGGAGAAATAGCATTTTATCATAGTTCCTAGCATAGCTTGTACTTCACTTTAACTTCTATACCAGACATTCTAGTCATCCTACTTGTTAGGCCAGGGCCTGTCATTGCTGTGTACAGCAAGGTTTGAATTGTGTAGCACTCAATATAAAGCTGAAAAATAATCAGCACTGCAAAACTGAACCAAGAAGTAACCTTTCACAGCTGTTGATTTGCACTTAGTGCAGAAACTCTTTGTCCTGAGCTGTCACATGAACTGTGATCCAAGTTAAGCTTATAATCGCATTCTTCTCATTACGTGCCCCTCAGCACCAGCCTTCTGCTAGGGAAAAGCTGAGTCTGCTGTACTAGAAATCCACCAGCCAAGCCGTTTGCTGTCATTCCTGTCATTTGTAAAGTACCATACAGATGTTCATTTTCATGATGCTCTCTGATACAGTCCTGTTAGGCCTGGCAGAAATGCAGCATTGTATTATCAAGCTTTATTCACTTACATGAAGAAGAATGTTGTATTAAAGCAATACTGTAAAAAGGATAGTGGCTTATGCAGGGTTACCCAGCCCCTTGTATCAGGAGCAAGCACCAGTCCTATAACAGAGAAGTATGCGAATGTTTCTCCTGGAAGAGTGCAGAGATCAATTCCCTGGGCAGCGGCTGCTTAAAACAGCACGGGGCTGAAGCTAACCGGGTGTATGTGTTGCGCGTAGGATCCAGTACTCAAAATACTTTTATGCAACGATTCTCTGTGCCTACCCTGATATGTTGAGAAACAAAAATCTCTGCATGAAAGATTTTGCATGGGCTGTATGCATTGGCCCAAGGCATAATATTTCTAGAAACTTTGAAGGGCGAAAACAAAACCAAGCCAAATCCTATTCTCAACTCTCTTCACAAACAGCAGAAACTCTTTCTGGAATAGGACCCAGTAACTATTGTGTCAAACATGCTGCCCCACCAGCAGTATGTGACGAGGGAACAGAAGTGCTGCGGGTTTCCAGAACTTATGCTGCAGTGGGTCATTTTTATGCCATTTAAGGTAGTTTGCTTCTCTGGTGGCGCTCTTTCTTTTAATAATAATAATAAAAAAAAACCCTTCACGCAACAATCTCTTAATTGTTTGGAGCATAATTTATGTCCCTCTCCTCTGTAGATTGCAGCAGTATCAGCTACAGCATCTAGTTTAATGAGAACTATGTCACCCTCCACAGGCCTCTGCTTCTCTGAGCTTGTAGGGAATGACAGGAGGAAGCAGAACAGCAGGGGCAAGGGGAGCAGCAAGCGCTGCTTTCAGGTGCCTTAGCTTTCCTTCTGCAGTCTCTTCTGCTTTTAAGTGCTGTTATGAGGCTCCCCTCTAAGCAAGGCTTATGCATGCAACTGAGTGGACATCATTAGATAGAGTCTTCTGCAGGTTACAACTCCCTTTCTGTAAGATTGGAGTTTGGCCGATAGATAGCAGTAGCAGCAACAGCTACCAGCATTCATTGCAGCAGTTCCGTTCTGGGCCAGGCCCGTGAATAACCTGAGGAGCTGGAGCACCAGTCTGGGAATCCCTACCGTAAGTGAGACATCACTGCAGGTCACTAAGACTTTCCATGGGAGTGAGAAACCACGCCTGAGTGCTGAGTAAGGGCTCACAGCTGAGCAGCAGCTCAGGCCTCTTCAAAATCTTTGATCACTTCCATGATCAGGGGCTTCTTGTATTTTCATCCTTACAGACAGTAGCAGCCCTGATAGTCTATTTATATAGACTACACTAATATCATAAGAGTATGTTTCCTAAATATATTTTTAATTCCAGTTCAGGAATTAGTATTGTTCTTCATAAATAAATAAAGATAAAGTTATTTCCCAATCACCTTTATTTCACTAGTATAAATTACCATCATAAATACAAGTATCAGCAGTATAAAAATTAGAATATATTATAAAATTATTATAAAATAAATATTAAAAGTCATAGTAAAAAGTACCTTTAAATCACCTCACCAAGAATGTCTGAATCTACACCAACATGAACTATTGATTCACCAACCATTTGACTAAAAAAAAAAAAAAAAAAAAAAAAAAAAATCAGTGTTCAATGTGCAGTAAATACTGCTACCTACTCATGCATGAAGTGAGTTATCACTGACTCAAAAACTGCAAAATTTATATCCTGACACTAACCTGGAATTACCAGATTACCCTATTAGTGCGATTCTAGGTTTAGTGTAACATGGATATGTCTTTTCCAGATGGAGAGCAGCACCTACTTCAGGAGTGTTTCACAGAAGTTAGCAATACAGTGATTTCAGTTTGTTTACTTTTGATTTCCTATATCCAAAGATAAATACACCAAGGCAATTTTATCCAAGCAGTGCAGAAAGAATAGTGGTAACTTTTTCAAATCTGAACTAACAGATAATTTCTCCAGTTAATAATGTTATAAAAAAAAAAAAAAAAGCAGATAAATATAGGCTTTGTTTCATAGAAACAAACAAACAAAAAGTGTCCTTTGCACTAGGTAAAGGATGAAAGTGTTTAGAAAAAAAAATAGTGTTTTTCTCCTCACAAGTACCTGAAGTTTTCTGGCTCATTAAGGCCATGCTTTCAGAATGGCCATACCTCGTCAAATCAAAGGTCCTTTCAGGATCCTCTGTCAAAATAGGGGCTGCTTTTGGAAGAGTATTTCAACAGGATAGGCATATTATAGTATCTTCCCAGAATACTCTTCCAGCTTCCAGTTATTAGTGTCACAAGGGCTTCCTAACAGCTTTGTGCCTATAATGTATTTTTCATCTCTGACTGTCTCGAGAAGTTTTGAATCCACAGGAATTCTGGAAGTTTTGGCTTCACAATATCCTGCAGCAGAGAGTTTAAAAGGTTCCACCTTATTTCCCTTTTTTTCTTTCCCCGCATTGGAACCGCTACAACGTCCAGTGTAGTTATTCACTAAGCCCCATTAAGTGGTTGCTTTTCTCTTGCAAGTTTTGCTCTCTTGCGTTTACACAGGATCACTGGCAGGACGATGGCGAGAGTGAGGACTGCAATGGCCACCACTGCTATGATAATGAAGACTTCAGTTCCATATTCTGTAGGGGAGGAAAAGAATCCAAGAGTCAGGAATCTGATGACAGAGCAGTTTTCTTTAAAGTCTGGCTGGGTCCCCAAGTGGTGCCCAAGAGGGGCCGAATACCCCTCATTTAGTGCCTCCAGCCCCTACAGCCCAATCTACTGGTCTCAGAAATACATTTTAATGTTTTACAGTACCATAGGAGAGTTCACCTCAGTGTGAACATAACTCATTTTACTGTGAATTTGTTAAACTGTATTAAAGGTTGATTTCAGCCAGTTCACAACAGGTTTTATTCTTGTATAGTTAGTCTACACTAACTATTGCCGCAGCAGTAAGACATGAAGAAAACAATGTGAAAACCAGAGAAGCTGAAGGCTAGTGATTAAATCTGCAGCCTCAGGGATCCATCATTAACTCTGCCAATTTAAAACCAAATCAAAACTGTTTTAACAAAACCTTAAAAACAACTCCAATTAGCTAAAACTAGTGCCACTTAATGAGAGTTCTTCCCATTAGTGTCCTTGTCCAGTTTATATCCTCTATAGCAAAGTTTGTTTTTTAACTTAGGCAGCATATTTAGAAAATGTATAAAAATATACTCAGAACTGAGGTGTCCTTTTGTTAAAATGCTGATGATACTGTGACAGACTTCATCAGATACATACCATCTAAAATATTTCTTCCTATACTGGTACAAAACACCATGCTTTCTTGACCAGCACGGTTTTCTCTGCGAGAGGGAATGATTCCCTGTATGTAGAAGCAATAGTTCTTTGTGTTTTCAACGTTTATTTCAAATTTATTGCTTTTTGTTGTAGCATCTTTCTGTAAGAAGAAAAAAATACACTTCAAGAAGGTGTTCTCTGCAAAAGCTTTAGCTCTTAAGGAAGCACCGAAATTGTCTAATTATAGCATAGCTACAGAATATGTGAAAAGTCGAGTAAGACCTTACCTTTCCAGAACTTTGGTCTTTCCAATAATAGAGTTTATATTCCAAGTCATTTTTGAAAATATCTCGAATACTTTGAAAGCTTCCATTGGGAAACATATATGGTGTAAGTGGATCTTTGAACACAATACTCATTGTGGAATCTTTTTGTGTATAATTCTGAATCTCTGGTTTTCCAAGAATAGCTGAACAAGAAAGTTTAAGAATTAAAAAAATGGCATCATCTTTCCTGTACAACATGCTTTTTCTCTTCTTCCCTCTACTCTTCTTCCTTCCTTCCTCTCTTATAAATTTTGCAGAGCCAAAATACAAGAGAATTCAAGATTATTAGCAAGTATTTTTATCTGCTATACTGTGCTATGATACATACTATACAATCTAGTATACAGTGACTAATTTGTGAGATACAAATGCTAACAAAGATTTTATGCAGTTCCTTGCCATGGGAAAAGCATCATACCTGAAGATCTTATTCTCAGATAGTAGTAGAGCTACTATAGGAACCTATAGAAAAATCTTCTGGTCCAACCCAAAGTTTATTTAAATCAGTGGAAATCTTGAGCTCAAGTTTACAATAAGATTGAATTGGCAATCCTACTTACTCTGATTATAAGGTGTGAATTTTTCAGAGATTGCATAAGGTGGTTGTTCAAAGTTATCCATCCTGGAGGATGCTACAGACAGTATGTGCGCTGTATAGGTCTCTCTTACATTCCTGAGCACATCAGTAACATCACACTCTGTTTCTGTTGTCAGAATGCATTTTCTTTGGGTGTTGGATGTCTGTCTGAAAAGAGTAAGAACTGTTAATGCTTTCTAATCACATTTTAAAAACTATTTATGTAGGCCAAAGTAATACTTCCTAAAATATATAACTGCTAATAATTGCTTCCTAATAAAGGGAAATAGAAAAGTAGATTTGGCGTTACTAATTCAATTCTCTTGTCTGTCTTTGCCAGTGAACTAAGAACAAAAAAAAAGAATTAGTGAACTCAGAAGATCAGAGCGTTGAGTGTTTAAAGTTCACAAACAAGTTTTCCTCAGAGTATGTTACGAACTGGCAAGCAGGAGAGTTTTATTTAAGAGTTGCCTGAACTCACTTCCCACCAGATTTTATATAATGCCAAAAATCTTTGAGTTTCGATGGCTTGCAGACACTTTGAGAAAATACAGAAGAGATTTGATGTTTGTAACAAAATGAACATACCCTTTTAAATGTATGTATGGATCAGAAAGCAAAAATTGAAATATATTCAAGACAATCCTGTCTAAAGAAGTTCCTTGATATCAGAATGATATCTGTATGTAATGATTCTGTACTGAATTTTGGGCAAACAGACTTTTTCTCCTTTTTGCAAGCAAAACCAGTTCAGCTGGCAGACTCCTGGATAAGGTTCTGTGTCCATGAGAAACCATTTTGCAAGATCAAGCTTCTAAGGTATGTTGTGCCATTCTGATCAAGCATGAGCTTTAAAGTCTATTCATTTAATCACTCTTTTCAGTATAAAGGATAAATGAGGACATTAGCCCATTACACAGGTATGTAATTTATTAGTCATGAGAGAACTCTCATTTCCAGACAACTTTTATATACAGAACTGCCTACAGTGCTATGTATTCATAGCTATGCAGGAGAGTTGATGCAGTTTGCCTTTGAGGCATGTTTAAGAATTGTCTGTGATTTAATAGGAGGGCTAAGTACCATGCAGATTTATTATTGAACTTTACCAATGTTTTAAAATAAATGTTAGACACACCATATAGGCTGGCTGTTTGCCATGGTGGACAGTATTTCACAACCTCTCTAATCGTGCCATGCAATGCTTTGATAGAGCTAGACAAACAAGGTCATTTTTAGTATTACCCAGCATTTCACTGGTGGTGATTCACTTCTTAGTGTGACATTCAGACTTATTATCAGATACCTCCCAAGATTAGAGGAAGAACAAAGACTCAGTCCAGATACCTTGAAAAACAAAAAGGTGACATTCTATCAAGGGTATTTTGTGTGGTCTGAGAGCCAAGTGCTTCAATGTACCCTGGCCTAGGACCAGTCCAGTTGGCCTGCATGGAACCCCAGAACTGAAATATTGATCTAAAGCTGAACTGACGCTGAATTCTGAAGTGGGAGAAACCAGACTCTCCAATTAGATATTCCTATAGTTGGGCATGATGAAGGTTAACTATAGGGTGTGCAATTTTCCTAAAATTCTCATTTTGGGGCTATTTTCCTGTTATGATCAGTCTCAAAAATATTCACACATACTTTATCTTCTTCAACTGTCATTCATGTACACACCTTTGGTGTTATCTACTTACCCAAGTATTTCTACTGTGTAGAAGTAATCAGATGGTTTGGGTTGCCACCGTAGTATTGTCTTAAAATTGATCGAAGACCAAGTTATATTAACTGCTGTTGGTAGTCTTGGACTGCCTTTAAATACAGAAAAGAGTGCCATCAGTCACACTGCGTACACCTTCTGGCTCCCTGCATTCCTTCTTTAGTTAAAAGAAGTGGTTGTTGCTACTTGAATATCTGGGGCAAAAGGCTCGGTCCTGCCCTCCGGGCTTATGCTTGTCTTACTAAAGGAATGCGTCCTGGCAGAAGTGAGAAACATGAAATATGTTTGGAGTTCTAGCGCTTCCTTCCACTTTCTTTGATACAAGACCTTTTAAGAGGTAGCTTCCCAATAAATTCCTAAAAACAAACGAATAGCCGAAAGTCCCCCCCAAAAACAGTTGCCCTATGTGCTAATATCGGAGAAGGGCTTCCCCAGGGCAAGCTGCAGCCTGAAAAATGGGAAGCGAGGCAGAGGCCCTGCAGCTGCGCTCTGGTGACACCCGCTCTGGGAACTGCGAGGGAAAAACCGAACGGAAAAGACCGTGAAGGGCAGCAGCTTTTGGACACGAGGGACTTCCCTTGGTGATGTCCTAATTATTTCCCAAATACAGCCTCCTCTGTCCTTTCTGCAAGATGGAGACAATGGGGGGCAGCAGAGCAATCAGGTCCTTATTGCTGCGGACAACAGCAGAGCCAGGAAATGTGGCTCCCCAAAGGCCTCCATCTCGGAGCACGAAGGATCCCGTCAGGAAAGCGGCCAGACACCCCCAGCCCTCGCGCTCCAGCACCGGGCGGCGCGGGAAGCAGCCGGGCTCCCCCCGCGGCAGTCCGTGTGCCCTGCGCGGCCAG
>VZSV01000147.1:347808-369339 GCA_013398735.1 Nothocercus julius | reverse complement strand
GCCCGCCGCCCCTCAGGCTCTCGCAGGCGCCCCCGGCCGCGGCCCGCTCCGTCACCCACCGTCGGCGTCCAGGCGGCCCAGCAGGGCGCAGAGCAGCAGGGTCCAGCCTGCGGCGCGGGCGCGCAGCATCTTCGGCGGAGCGGAAAGGCGAGGCACGGCTCGCGGTGAGCTGGCGGGGAACCGGCAGGCGCTGCCTTATATGTGCAGCGCGGAGGCGGGGACTGCGGGCGGTGGGAGCGGGGGAGGCTCCGGCGGCGCAGCGGGGCAGGGGAGCGGGGCTGGCGGAAGCGCCGCGGCCGCGCCGCGTTGAGCAAGCGGGGCGACCGCCTTCTCGTAAGGAGCCGGGTCCGCGCTGCCGCCAGCATGGGCACACCTGGATGTGCCTGCAGTGCCCAGCGGCCTCTCCTGCCGGCTCAGTCTCGCTGCACACCTGGGCCACCCTCGTGTACCCTCCGTCGGCCATAGGCCGAATTACTGCAGGAATCGGGCAGGTCATCGCGAGGAGGTGATGTTTGGCTAATTAACCTAGACCCCAAGAGTTCTGCAGGGTCAAATATGTATATTGGTTCCCATTTCGCCATATAAACCACTTGATACGGCCATTCAGCCAACTCAAATCTTTGGTTTTCTCCCTCCACGCACGGATATGTGAACTCTGTTAGGGTTCACTTGGGCTACTAGACAGCAAATAGCTTCCGAGATAGAGATTTGTAACTAGTTAAAATAACTTCCGCTCAGAGATTTACGCTTCCACTTCCCCATAAACTAGAGACTTCTTAATCATGTTCCTCTAAACGTGCACTTGAAACATGTCAGGTAACAGAGGGTCTGTCTCTGGCAGAAGGTTTTCCAAATCTCAGCCTGAAGCCTTTGCCACATGCTCCCTGCCCTCTCTGGTCCATGTGGCTCCTTCTACTGATACTGTCATGGATGTGCTTTTGGATGTGGGGTTTGCTGGCTCTGTTTCCATCTATTACACACACTGTAGAGGGAGCTATGTGCCATTCTTGACACAGAAGGCAAAGGAGGAAGGTCAATGTTATGTAGCAGAACTGATGAAAAATTGAAGTAGTTGCACTTTATAGTGGTAAGCTGATCTCTCCAATGTGTCATACTGGAAAGATGCAGGTAAGAGGAAGAGTAATGTGGAAATTTCATATTTAATTTTCAGGCTTGCCACATGAAGGACAATCTGTTCTATCTCCTAATGTAAGGTAAATAGCTATAGACCAAGCTACAGTATCCATTTCGACTGGAGTCTGCCTTAGAATTCATATAGTGTGTCTCAAGGTGCATCAGAGCCCAGAGATGTAAATTATCAGCTCACCTACAGTGAAATCCAGCCATACACCTCCTGATTGTCCTTTTTTTTTTTTTAATCAAATTTCAGCGCTGTCTCTATGCTGCTGTATGTCAGCATTACATCAGTCAAAAAGCTTGTGTGCTTTTAGCTTTGTATGGAATACTTACCCTGTGTGACTAGATTGTCAAGATTGTGATCTTATAAAATCACAGCTGATTCCCAGAGGACTTTACAAGGA
Organism: Nothocercus julius; assembly: GCA_013398735.1. Classification (NCBI taxonomy): domain Eukaryota; kingdom Metazoa; phylum Chordata; class Aves; order Tinamiformes; family Tinamidae; genus Nothocercus; species Nothocercus julius. Next base: position 367,798 of record VZSV01000147.1, on the reverse strand, counting down.
GAAAAGCTATTTGTTTAAAGAAGAGGCATTCTTATATTATTTTAAATCACTTTTAAACTCTAATTCCAGTTAAATTTATTGTCAGTTTGGTCATGAAGGATGGAAAGCAGATCAGCTCTGGCTCCCAGATTAGTTTTGGAGATGGTCTCATTGCTCCCTTCTCCTTTTCCTCCCCCATATCCTGTCATGCCCTCTCATATCTGAGAGATTCAAGGCTGGGAATCTTCCAGACCCTACCCAAATTAACCAGGTTGACCAGTGTTACTTTCTTCTAAATTCCAGCAAGATACTCCAAGGCCAGTACTCTCTAACATAAGGCTTCCAGATGCCATCACTGTTCCATGCTGTGGCATGGAGGAAGGAGGCCATCAGTTTATGATCACTGGAAAGCAGGGCCTGAAAGGATGTGCATGGATCAAGGACGGGCAGCAAACTGTGTGGTTGGGGGAAATAATGTAACTTTACCAAGTTAGTCACAGTATAGGAAGGAAGTCACAGGGAAAAACAAAAGCTGATGATGGGGGGAGAGGAATGGGATACCAAGGGGACAGTGAGACTAGAACAGGTTGGGAAAGGAAAGGAAGATAACATTGAGGTGAGGATCAGCTCCTGCTATTGCCTCTGCTCTTCTGATTTCGGTTGATGGTGGCCAGGATCTTACTGTGTGTTTTCTGAATATGCAGGAAGGAGACCCATGCGGGAGCGTCAGCTCGGCTGCATGCCCTTGGCATGGAGATGGGTAGGGTAAGGAGATGACTGCTTGCCCTCTCCCTGCACCTCTGGCAAATTCACACTGGAATCAAGGTTGTTCATCACTGGAAAAGTTTCCCAGATTAGGAGCAGACTCCGCAAATTTTCATTCTTTAATATGTGTACCAAGGAACCAAACTGCAGATGACTTACTGATCATTATATAATGATTATCAAGACATTTTAAAATGACATACAGATTATGGGAATGTTGAGAAGGGAAACTAAACCTGAAACCCCTCTGTTTTGGAGAATTCATATTATTATGTTTACGGTCTTCTATATGATCTTCCAGGTCTCTGAACTGGTTAGCTTAGAGATAGCTATGAAATAATTTCTTGCTCAGCAAAGCAATTTCTTCTTATGCTTTCTATACTATCATGTACAGTTGTTGACATAGAGGTAGAATGCCTCAAACAACATCAGTAACAGATCAGTTTTCCTTATGTTGATAGCTCTGCAATATTTTATAATACTTAGTAATGTTTTGAAATTTTGTGGTGTTATAGGACATTCGTCATTCCATGCTAGCATTGAAGTCAGCAATATTGTCATGCCCTGTTGTGAAAATTTTGCTCATGTGAGTAAGTGTGAGTGAGTTTACATCAATGCTTGCTGCCTTTGCATGTAAGTGCCTCAGCATTCTTAGTTAATACAGATTTATTATATCCCTTGAGTTGTATTACACCCATTTTGTATGTAGGGAATCTTTCTGTGAACTAAAGAAAAATCAGAAATGTATGAGATCCTCATTTTATACCGATTTCTATCATTGTGCCATAATTGCAAGATCACTACTTCCTTTCTTATTAAGCAGAGAAAAATCTGTATCTGTTGAAATTCTTTAGTAAAGATAAAGGAAAAATGTAGATTTGGTATTTATATACTTCTATAAACCTTCAGAGAGCTGAGTTACTGATATGCCCTAATGTTCTGCACCAAGGCATGGAGGGTAGATGATTAGATGATTAGAACTAATGTGAGAGTTCATTGGTTACATGTAGTGGTCAGAAGTTAAACCTGTCACTGAAAACAAAGCCACTGTGCGCTCTGATTATTGATGGCCCATTCTTACAGCTCCTAAATAGCTGCATTTTCTGCAATTTTAACATGAATTGTTGGTTGTTGGCACACTACTGCACAGCAAGCCAGAAAAGTTAAAGAAGTTGCAAGCAAATAGATTTAGAGCTTATCTGAAAATGGTTATATTGATGAAATTTGTATAGCAATATTTGTAATTTGGGGGTATTATGTAACACTGTAAAATTTGGTACTTAGTCCTTTTTATGTACTGGAAGACAATTAGTGTATTTTTACTGTCTCCCATGGAAAGTAATGTCATTAAATTAGCGTAAAGGAGTGAAAAATCAACATTTATCTCTTATATCTAGGATTAGTAGTAGTGTTTATTTCTGAAGTCTCCATGCCAATTAAATTCCTAGTGAAGTAAATTTCTTGCACATCTCTGGTTAAAAACAGATTAAAATTTAAATCCTGTTCTAATATTAGTGGTACTTCCTTTCCTTGAAATAAAAAATGAATAAGGCAAATCAATATAAACAAAATATATATTTCTCACAGTAGAATCACATGTTCAGTATAAATTATTGATATTAAAACACTTAAAGCAAATATTTTTATGGGTTAATGATACAGTTTTGTATAAGAAACCCATAAATAATTGTTTTGTTACCATGTTCATCATACATACATTCCATTGCTTATCATGCTGATAGCTTAAAAAAGACACTATTAGCAGAAGAATAAATCTCATGGGAGTTTTGAATCTGGACTTACTCTGGAATCTGCCAGTGCAGTAATGGCACCTATGTGGGAGGCAGGGGAGGGCTCCCAGGGTGGGAAGCTTTGAAAATTCTCATAGACATTTCTTTGGTGTTAATTCAAAATTGCTGGCTCCTTTCCTGCATCTTACTCACAGTGTCATGTGTGATGCATTCATCATCCTTTTCAAAAGGTTTTTGGAGAATTATGTCTTAGAAAGGAATTTGATGGACAGATGTGCGTACTTGGTTGTCATCAGAGGTGCCTTGGGGTAAATGAAGTTGTGCAAGCATACACGAGAATTCAAACTAAATTGCTAAACTGAAACTGTTTACATAGTTTGACCCATGGGAGACTTTTAAAAGGCTGGTTGTAACAGGACTCTGAGTGGCTATAGCCACTCATATATGTTATGTTGCATGCTGTCAGTCCTTTTTTTGCCGTAGACCTTCCACTACAACAGTGGAATAGTCTCTTATAGTAATTCCTTTACCTCTGAATGTCTTAATAACAGAAGTTAATCTTGCAGTTCTTTGGATCATCCCTTAGATTTTTTTTTTCCAAATCATTACAGACACTAATGCAATTACCAGATCTTGTTTACTTATGTTTCCTTCCTGTGCTTGTGTGTAAGAGGAAGACAGATTCCTTGGTTAAGTCAGTTCTAATCCCAATTAATTTGGTTTTATACATTAATCTCCTCTGACATTAGTAGAGGTACTCATATTTTAATATAAGTAGATTAGAATGAGATTTAACAATCTTTCACCTAAACCACTATGCGTTCTTATGCATTGGTCAAAAAAATAAACCTAAACACTTTCTCCTCTGAAATTTATTTTGTGGCCGTTTTCTGAGAATAAAATGGCTAAATTAAGAAAAAAGCAATATAAATATTAAGTAACAATAAACCCTCTTTAAAAGGAGCTATGTACATTTATATACTTCTTTTTATATTAAATTTCATTTCAGCTAACGACTTTTTTATGAAGTAGCTGTAATAAATTAATCCAAACAAGTTATTTACAGCAGTTAATAAGATTATTTCCTTCTCCACCATAAATATTTTTAAAATGCTTATCTTCTCTATTACATGTGACATATATAACTTCCCCATGAAGACACCGTATGACAAATTCAATGTTCCTTAAAAGTTTTAGTTAAACATGACTTAAAAGTCAGGTAAAACAGAGCTTCAGTTTGAAAAATGTATAGGCCCTAGGCTATCATTACACCCATTTTTAGGAACTGTAATAGAGAGCAAGACACATGGTACTGTTTGACTTGGCTATTATAATGTTTACTCCTCTAATACACTTTCTTTTTTGGAGTCATTTGAAATGAACAAAAAACATTCCTGTACTGAAGCTACCCAGCAAACTTAAACTGAGAGTTTCTTTAATATGCTATATCTGTATGCCTTGAAATATCAACATTACTGTTGTGAAGCTTCCTTCTTGATGACCAGGGGTTGAAGAAATTATAGATAGTATGTAGTATCTACTGGAAAATGGATCAGTCTAGCTGTAAGAGAGTAATTCTGGACTTGGTAATGGAACAGAAGGAGCTTGATACACCAGTGTAGCTTCCAGACGTAGCTCATCTGCTCTGCAGCCTGAAAGACTTCCTTCTGAAATGATGCCACTTCGGAAGTTTGCTTTCAAGTTCCACACTATGGGGGAGTCAACTGGCTTTTCAAACATAGGGTTGACTACTTAAAAATATATTCCAAGAATTCCTGTTTATCACAGGAGTATCACAGGCAGCTTTTGACTGTTTTGTATTTTGAATTACAGCCTGTGCACTGATAATTACATAACATAGATATGGCTTTGCTTCTCCAACTATCATCTATCAGAAGATTTCTGTGTTGAGTCAGTCTTCTATACCATCACAGTACTGTTTTTTTTTCATCCCTAAAAATCTCCACGAGCCCACACTTGCAGAGACTGTGTCCCTCGTTAGGTGTGCTCTGCTGCTTCAGGTTGTTGACTCCAATGGTAGTAATCAGTGTAAAAATCTTATTATAACCCTTTCAACAAAGGGCAGTTGCATTTCTTGATCATCTTCTTAGTTGTCCAGTACAACTTAGGTATTCTTAAACATCGCTACACTTGCCGTTATAGACACGTACATTTTCTGTATTTGAATGTCATAAATGCTTTTAAGAAAGCTGGTTTCAGGTTAGCATGATGATAGCAGCACTGTAAGAACTGAGGTATTACATTCCTGCGCATGGAGCAATCCCCCTCAGCAGCCAGCGCCTCAGTGCATTCTTTCTCCGGAGCTGGGAGTCGCCAGAGTTCTCCTCTGCTGTCCTGCATGGTTTGACTTAAGTGTTAGGAAAGCATGGGCAAGAGTAAACTTCCAGTAACCACTATTTAGCGAGAAAGCTCATGGTTTGCAGCAAAACCTTGAATGTTGAACTCTGAGAGTCTCAAGAAATTTTAACCTGTGCCATTATGTTTTGCTTTTTAATGTGTAAGGGGTCGAGTTAGGGTCCCTTGTAGAGCTGTAACTCTGGCATTTGAGTGCTGTTAACTTTGAAGTGTTTGATTAGCTGTGTTTGGAGCTTTGTGAGTGTATTTGAATGGCATGAAAAGAGGACAGAGGAAAAATGTTCTTAGGTTGAATGTTTTAATTAGAACAAAGAAAAGCTAAAAGTGGGTGGCACTGACTTGTCCGAATTTCAAATGCTTTTGCTTTTGCTCATAAAGAACCTGTACTTAGTATTCAGACAATTCTATAAATGGCTAGAAATAGCCTATACTTTCATTTGCTTGAAAAGCTGATGTTATTTGGAGTCCAATTATGCTTCATCTTTCTCCATTATATTTAAGTTCAAAATAAAATCAGACCAATTTTTGTTTTCTATTACCAGTCTTCATCTTCCATGCTGTGTGACTGTGGCTCTTGCTGATACCAGCAGAACATCTAGGATTATGAATCTCTCCTGCAGCTCCTAACTTGCTCTTTTAAATAGTGCACTTGATACCTGACTACTGTAACAACTGTCAGCATAGGAGAAGTGCCTTCCATATAAAGAGAAGATACGCCTTTGTTATCTAAGATCCCTAGACAGCAAAATCCCACTATAATCTTTCAATTACAAACATCAGCTCTTCAATGCTTTGATGAACCAAGAGTAGTTTGTCAGTTGGTGACAGGCCCACAGGTTAGCAGGAACTTTGAAATACAGCTGCTTAGGTCTTTTCCATTTACTGTGTGCCCTAGGGCTTCAAAGTGTTTTCTACATTTCCAGCAGTCAACTTAACCTTGTTCCATAACAAATACCCTGATGTGCAAGGAGAGCATCCAGAGGGGGAACAGCATAGATTCTCTGGGTCCTCCTTATGAAGAAGCAACCCTTAAATATTTTCCACATCAAGAATTTATGTGCTAGACTGAAATAAAAGAGCTAGAGCTTGAATATTGTGTTTACTGAAAACCAGATTCTCCTGAAGGCATCCCTTCAGAAGCAATCATAATGAAAAGCCAGAAGTTAAAATTAATAGGACAAACTGATAGTAATCTGCTAGGATCCTAAGTCTGATATTACTGTGCAGTACTTCTTTATTTCCAAAATAGCTGTTGCATCGCTGTGTGGCAGGTTATTTACTAGGTTTGGTTAAGAAACCCTAAAAACAGACCCATCAGTTTCTATAGTCACATTTTAACTTGAACAAAATATAACATAATTTCACATAACAAAAGCAATATTTAATTCAAAATGCATGATGGAGATGTAAAAATTTGAGAAACTTGATGCTTAGAAACTTTGTAAGTATGAAAGCACTGGGGTTCATGGGATGAAGTCCAGTTCACTAAAATATAGCAGATTGCTTGGCCTTCAACAGATGCAAACAAACAAACAAAAAACCCTGATCAGCTGCAATAAATTCCATATTCTAAACTTGTATGTTGCTTTCCCTTGTTCTTAATCTGGTTGGAAACTCAACAGCCTTGTAATTAACATGTAAAATGGCTAGGCAAAAAAAAATCTCAAATTGCACTTTTCAGATACTTCACAGGATCCTTCCCTCCCTGTGTGCTGTGATCCTGAGAGAGGCATGCTTGGCATAGGCAGTCTTGACACACAGCAGAGGCTTAAGCTAATAGAGGAATTTTAAAATCTCAGGAGGAATTCTGCGGTCCTTTGATCCTTAGGTGTTACTCTTTTAAACATGCTGAACTGCCAGGCAGAGACAGTCATTAAGTGTGGGAGGTGGAATTCCAGCATGAGAGGCCAGAGCTGGCTGGGTTTCAGTTTCCAAACTCTTTTGGCATAGTCCTCACTCGCAATTCTGCTTGCGTTCAGGCTTGCTCTCTTGTGTCAAGCCAGAGCTGTGTCCCCAGAATCTGAAGGGCTGTCTCTAATCCCTCTGCTGTGCTTTCTCACATATTTCCGAATACTCTGTGTATTCTTGTCTTAAAAGACTAAGTCATTCAGAGTTCAATGAGTGTTTATTCTTTGTTGCTTCATTTGAAAAGACTGTCTGAATTAATTGGGAAGTCATGTGTAGTGGTGTGCAAAATACACCGTTAACAAACCCTTAACTAACCCTTAATTAACACTTTCAATTCTGTAATAAGTTTTTGGGTTAAGTATGCATTGAGAATTTCCTCTTTCCAACTAATTCCTAAATCTGCAATAAAAGTTCCTCCTGTAGGAGGTAGCACTAAGAAATGGAAAATTGACATTTTCTGAATAGAAATATAGGCTGCTTTGTCCATGAATTGGCTAGTGCATTGCACAGTGATTCATTGTAACTGGGAATCAGCTTTTATGTGCCTCTTGAAAGAAGAGAGGGAGACAGGGCACTTGATCTTGGCCTTGATATGCATGGAAGAAGGTGTACCTTTTTTAAAAACTCACAGAAGTACTTGGAGAAACACATTTTCTGGCTGCTAAGAATGAAAGAGAAGCTAATTTTGTTCTGTCCCTTGAGTTGTTCACTGAGCAACAGTGTGGACTTCCATTTGAGGGAGGTAGGCAGAGGAGCAGCTTGTATTAATCTCTTTTCTGTTGGCTGTAATTCACCACTGTAACCTGCCCTCGTTTAAACCTGAAAGGTCAGTTATTTAAAAAGGAGTGTTGTAGATAAAAATGGTGTTAAGCTGAACACACACACACGCTAGTTAGGGAAGACACAAGCTCTGTGCTTTGCCTAGCTCCGCTGGCAACTGTGGTTGTGCCAGCCATGTTTCTCTAGTTGCTCAGCAACAAGTTCCCTTTGAGCGATGTATTTAAAGGCATTCTGCTCAGCTGAGCCCTCCTGCTCCTCTTCAGTTCTGTTCCCCTAACTCTTCCAGGTTCTCTCTCTGTCAGTATAGAAGTGACTGATATTGCTAAATAAAATAGAGATGTCTTATATGATAAAAATCATAACCTAAAATAATGCAGAAATATGTTGCTGTATTGGACAGAGTTAACATTAGGGTTTTTTTATCCCTATTTATCCTCAAGCAGAGTCGTTCTAGATGAAATTTGTTGGATTAGTATGTTGTCAGACAAGAGGGTAAGTAATACAAGAAAAAATACGTAAAATATCATTAATTACTCTTTTCTTAACTTGTTCTTTTCCTTTATAGTCTATCTGTGCTTGATAAATGAATGAGCTGTAACAGCAAAATTGGCTTATGCAGACAACTATAGAAAGCCTTCATCTGGGAAAGCTTCACAGGTCTAACTCTTAGTGTAAATCCAGCTTCACACTGAAAACATTCATCTGTGTTGAGATTTCATTTTCTTTACATGACATTTTTAATTGCAACCTTTCCCCCCTCCCCCATTTTAACTGAATAGACTCAGAAATGTAACTCCAACTTTATAATTTTTTGTCATTATTCTTGGAATTATTACAGTAAGTATAAGGGCTTTTATTTCTCTTTTTATTTCAAATATCTTTTCAAAGTTGTATTTTGAAGATGAGTGGCCCAATCCTTCCCTAATTTTCCTTCAAAAGTGGTTTCAAAAGAAATACAGTAGAAAATAGCCATCTCAGATGCTTCTGTTCTACTTCAGGTTCAGAGATTTTCCTCTTACACTGCTTGTTCACATATACTTACTTTGTTGTCCTAGTTGATTTTTCCTTTTTTTTTTTTTTTCATAAACACCGAGATCTGGAAACCTTATATATTCTATTGATACAGTCTCATGAAAACAGCAATGCCATACAAGCCCCTTGAGGAATACACACCAACCTTGTTGCACATCAGTAATCTCTGAATTCAGAAAGTGTGTACTATTAAGGCAGGTCAAAAGTCACCTTACCGTCTTAAAGAAGCATAAATTCTCTCCAGATTTGACAGAGAAGAGGTCATTATCAGAATGATCAGATTTTTCAATTACGAGACACAATCATAATTCGAAGGTATGTGGTTCATAACAAGTTTGAATCTTAAGAACTTGGAAGTGCATCTTAAATCTCCTAATTCATTTGCATCTATTTGTAATCTTAAGTAATTGTGCAATTCCATTAAAAGGACATATACTTGGTGACACTGGCTATATGGCAGTTTAAATTCTGTGGAATTAATTTCCTGGTGGAAAGGAGAAGAAAATCAGTCAGCTATGAACTTTCTAAGCCTCATGTTGTCTAGTGTGGCTGTGTGTTATGATAAAAATGCACATATGCACTTACGCATTTTCACTTTTGCTACCAACAATCAGGATAGATGACTGCCAGTAAAAATGGAGGAATTTTCATGTCTAATTTAATATGGATTTACCTATGAGTCTGCATTTATTTTGTGGTAGAATCTCATCCTAATGAGCTCTTTCTCATTTCCCAGTTGTGTACTATGCTAAGAGAGAGAGCAGTGAGATATTCCCAAATATAATTTTGTGTTTCTGGATGACCTTTCTGCAAAGCCTCCATTTCAAATATTTTTATATTGCTACTCTGAATTTCTAGTGTGCATATTTTAATGTACATGAAGAATCAAGCGCTCTTACTTTATTGTTCTCAGAGCCTGGTCACTGCTAGTAATCAACAGCAAACCTGTGTGCTAGGCTTTTGTTTATTTCAAAATTCTGCACTTTTTCTGCTTTCTGTTTGGTCTCTCTGGTTGATTTTCAGTTACAAATTCCTCAAGCTCATTTCTTATGTTTATAAAGTAATGTTGTTTAAAAATTAACTAAAATGACTATTAAAAGTTCTTTGAAGCAGCATTATCACAGTTGACAGTTACTTTTTTCTCTCCTGTTAATATGACAGATCCTTCTCAGCATTGTGGTCATTTGTCTTCCAGGTTGTCTTTTCATCCTAATAAAGCTGAAGATTAATGTGTTTCTATATGTTAAAAATTTATTGCTATGAGTACTCTGTGTTGCCAGAAAATACTGCAAATTCATTGTGCAACAGGGGAACCTTTAAAGCTTGCATAGTCGAGTTGTTGCCTTATAAGTAAACATATCCTTGATTTTTAGATCTTATATTTCTATGTTTGTTTCTTGAACTGAATTTCAGAAGCAAAACAATTGAACTGATTTGTGCTTTTAGTGTTACTTATAAGAATGAGTAGTATTTTAAGTAATTCAACAGAATGCCCAGCTGCTATAAGCATTTTAATAATAAGATAACACATTTAATGAATGCATAAATGTCCATTTGGTATATAAATTACCAGTTCACAGACAAGAAATGACCATCATTTTGAGTTTTCTCACAGGGACATAAAATACATAACATTTAAGATGTTTCATAACCTGCCACATTTATTGTAAATACATATTGGTGTTGCAGCATCAGGATTTATAGGATCGCTGACTTGCCTGACAGTCACACACGTTTTAATAAAAATCTTCTCTAAACCCATTGATTGAGGTTAGATGATAAGGAGGTCCTTACTAGAGGGATCCAGTATTACTCAGGAAACACATTGCTCAGAAACATTGTCATTAGTTAGAAATAGTAGTAATGGCTGATTGCCATTGCTAATAACAAATATGTGTGTGTATATATATATATCTCCATATATAACTTTTTTGGATGCACCTAACATCTATTGCTCCATTTTAGGCTTTTTGGAGTAGAAGTCTTACTTGATATGTCTCTTTGTGTGCAGCAGTGAGTCAAAAATCTTAAAATCATCATGTTCTCAGAAGCCAGTGTGCATATGTAAATGGCTGTTACTAACTTCTGAATTACAAATGTACAGTTATGATTCAGTGTTATCATTATGTTCACTTTTTAATGCATAGGTGGCTGCACAGATTGTGAGGCATAGATGAAATGGCCCTGTGTAAATTAGTAAAAGAGTAAGCCTAGCAGTTAGGACTACTTGTTTTTGCTCTCATGTGTGGAAGAACAGACCCAAACCCTGAGGTTAGTGGAGTTAATCTTAGTACAGTTTCTGTAGTAGTAACAGCTGTTTATTTGCTGCATGATTTTATTCCTTCTTCTCTGCTCACAATTACTAGTCATTTCCTTGCTCTCTTTCCTTAAAAAGACAATTTTTAGAAGGTGAAAAAGGACAAGCTCCCATGAATTACATGATTATTTATATAGCTATTTCCAAACACAGGAATAGACTGATTTCATTGGAAGGCGTTCACTCATGGGAATGTCTCCAACAGTGACACTGAACACATGTGGAATCAATATTATTTAGCTGAAGACTATAAAGAGAGAACTTACTCGCTTCTATGCAGCATGGATAGAACTGGGAATTAAATGTGGAACTCCCCTGCCTTTCCCTGTTGCTTGATTTCTGATTCAATAAGTGCAAACTGAGAAAATGCTCTGAGATGGAAAGATACATTTCATCTGTGCAGTTATCTCATTGTCTGGCTCTCACAGTAGTACTTCTGGTCTTTCCCTCTTCTCCAGATTATTCTCTGTTAAAAATGCCATTACTACAATCCCTTGAACCTGGAAATCAAGCTTGTGATGGAATACTTATGTACTTAGAATACAGGGGATAGAGGAAAAAACATGATCCTTATTACAGAAATCACTGTACTGAATGTGTTAAGAGTTTCAATTTGCAAGAAGCAACCAGTCATACCATTTTTGTAGCATACAGTTTTGAAGAACAAACTGAGTTAATATACTAAGGAATACAAAGCTAACACCATCACCAAGAGTTTCCAGTAGGAATGTATTCCTCCCTGCTTTTTAAACCAACACATTAAGCTGAGAAGCATGCAAGTAATTTAACAGTATAAACAACTCAAGTAATTCCTAAATGCCCTCACGTTTAGTAATATGATTACAGCAACGTTACTTTTCTTCCATAATATTTAGCCTTTGTAGCAAAGAAGCCTTAGAGTTTTGTGCATATCTTTGTTTGTAAAACAAAACTCTATTAATGATTTTCTGCCAGTGGTGGGAAAACACATGACCTGTGTCACTGCGAAACTCTTAACTGTTAAAGTAGATTTTCTGTAACATTAATCAAGATTACTTGGAGTAGTAGTACACCTCATTTACTTTGCCAGTTAATACCCTGAGAATGAGAGGATATTGTGTGCAGTTAACTGGTGGTTCTTAAAAGGGAAAAAAAAAAAGGATAAAAAGAAAGAGGATATCTTGCTTTTGAAAGGCTCGAGTCTCAACCAGATACTTACATTCCTTTTTTCTCCTCCGCCTCTCCTCTGTCTTGGAGCAACGAGACTGAAGATCTGTAGCAATATCCTGCATGTGGGTTTTGGGAATCCCACTAACTAGCATTTTGTAGCTGCTTAGAACGTGTCTGTGTATGCTTTCTACCACAGTTCTTAGCCATGTGGTCCATGCGTCTACAAAAATAATAATTGCTCCTGTAGTCAGGAGCAATTATGATTTCCTTAGGATTTCTATTTCAGATGAAAAGATGTCACACTATTTACCTATTAATATTTTTATTTAGTTTCTCTCTTAATTGTGTTGCTTTAGTACTAATATACCTCCTTACATGTCTCTAAATAATCACATGAAGATTTTAGGGATTTATTTCTCTTCAAGCGTCCTTTACTTTGTTTTCCCTTTAGTCGCAGCATACCCAGTCAGTGTTAAGCTTTATCTCTGTGAGCTCAGTATTGCTCTCCCTTAGCAATTTTACTGTGGTTCCTGGAAGCTCTTTATCTGGCAAGCACAGTGATCCAGGAGCATTCTTGGCTGAGCTGTGGGCTTGCCGAATCACTGCTATAGATCTGCACTACACTTTCTACAGAACATCTGTCCTATGTTCTTCCTTTAGATGTATGCTAGCACTTTCCCTACCCCCAAATTACAGTAATTAAATGGTATAAAGGCTCAATTCTGTACCAATAATGTCAGTATGAGTTTTGCTCCTCACTGGGCAAAAAGTCATAAGTGTAATTTAAGTGAAAACTTCAATATTTCATCATAATAAGAAATCACTACAACTTTGAGGACTTTATAAAAATCTAAATGTTATCCAAGCAGAATTGCGTCCTTAGTGATTTTTGAAGCTTTGATCTTGGCATGCTGATGAAACTAAAAACAAAAGTTTTCATCATTATACAAAATATATGTATTTATAGGCAGCTAATTTTCAGCCTGTTGACACTAGCGGCATGGAAGTGGCTGAGGCACAAGGAATTGCTGATCACCTTGAAGCTTGTACCTCATTGCTATAGCAAAAGGAACAGACCAATAGGGAATGTTCTGTCTTAGTAAATTAAGATATTTATTTAGCGAAATGCTGGTTGGGACTCATAACCTCACTTTTGGGTGTGTGCTGTGATAATAAACACACACATTCGAGTCAAGAGGCAGTGCTCTCTTGCCACTAACAAATAAGATAGGGAAGATAGTCATGTGTGCTTATTGCTTAATGGCACTTTTTTGTTTGTGCTCTGTCTGCTTGTAGATGTTTCCTCGCCCTTCAGTGAAGATTGCAACAGACGCTCATAGACGTATGTATGGGTGAGTGCACATGCAGAATTTCTGTCTGCTCTTGTTTCATGACTCACACACGGACATACCGCGAAGCACAGCACGGGGACTTGGGAACACCTTTCTTCTTCCGGAGAGGAAGTGCTAAGGTGTGCTAAGCAGGCCAGGGCTGGGCAAAGTCCACGTGCCCCGGCCTGTCTCATCTCCTGGGTGGCGGGGAAGGAAGGCTGGTTTCAGTGCAAGGACAAGACTGCAAAGCTCTCTTAGAAGGTGCAGTGACAGTGGTGTGATCCAATGCAGCGCTGCTGCATCCTCAACACAGGCCTCTATATAAACTGTACAATCTCACTCAAAATCTCTGTCTGCGGTTTGTTGATTTAGATTTGCTGATTTAGAGTTTTATTCCCTGGTGACTAGTTTGATTTGCAGCTCTGTGTCTCCCATTTCTTCAGAATTATGTGTTTCATAGTTTGTTTTGTCTGTGGTCTCTATAGTTAGAATGGTATTGCTCTGTTTTGTTTCTCCTCTGGAGGACTTCAGAGGAGAAGGTTTTGTGCAGGACTTATTCAGAATGATTTTCCATGGGGAAGGGAAGGGAAGAGGCAGATATTATGACTTTAAAAGCTTATCAATTTTTGTGGTTTTCTTATCCGTGTTGTGTTAATGTATTAACACGTATTAATGATTCATCTTAACCACAGAAGATTTAATTAGTTACAGTTTCATAGTGGTATTTAAATATAAGTTGTGATACTTGACAAATAATTGGTGGCTGTCTGGAATTTCATAGTTTTCTGCCTTTACAGGTATGGGAGTTTGAGTATTTTTCAGATAATATAACATACAGATGAGTCACATGGCAAGGAAATAAAATAGGTTGCCTAAATATTTTATCGCTTCTTAAGGTGCTTGAAAGTGCCTGTCACTGTGGTAGATAAAGAGTGAATCAGATGAGGACTGTAAATCGTAGGAATTGCAGCAAAGGATAGTTAAAGGGGAAGCCAGAGCAGCAATCCAAAACTTAGCCAAGTCAATTATAACAAAAAAAAGAAAAAAAAAAAAAAGAAAAAGGACTTATTGTATTCCTACTGTTGATTTAAATCCTACTTTACACTGTCGCCTTTGTCTCCAGTATTTAGTGAATTGCCCTTTGTGTTCATGGATCTTTCATTTTTATTCAGTACAGCCAAAATAGGATCAGAGGTGCCAAAGTCTACCAGTAGTAATACTTCAAAGGCAAATACTGGAAGAATTCTAACAAATCAAAAATTCTGTTAAAATATCACTTTTCCCTCGGTTTTGATTTTTTTTTCTGTTTCAGATGTCACATCATGCAATCTTTTATAACATTTTTAATTTTATGAGGAACGACCCCCGCCTCACTGTAGAAGTGTTCTGCAGTGTGATCATTTTAATAGGAACTCCCCTTTGAGAGATAGCATGAGAGTCCTGATAGTACCTAATCCCCATTTGTTCTTGTGATCAGATTTGTTTTTAACTTGAGTAGTTCTTTCCCTCCTTTTTGTTTTCCTTCTATGTGTTTATATACACAGATTATATTTTCTCACAGTCTCCATTTGTTACTTTAAATGAGATAAGCTCCCTTGTGTTTTCCTGTAAGATAGAACCTTTTTGTCTTGATCAAACTGATAGCTGTTCTTTGCACTTGCTGATGTTTAAGTTCATCTTTTCAGGATGTGAATCACATTCAGAATTCCAGATGAAGACTTACACAGAGCCCATACTGTCTGTTGGAAATAGTTCTTCTGACCCAAGATAGGATCACATATGTTTCATTCATATTGGCATCATATTGGTTTCTGATAGCCATTCTGTGATCAGTTAATATCCTAGCTTGTTTGTTTTTTCCATCCTCCAGTTTGTTTCTAGTGATGAGCCCCCATTTTAAGACAGAATATGTAGGGGATTTGGAGGTGCTGGTTAATTACACTTCTGTTCTTTCCTTCAGTCTGCTCTATAACCTTGTAAAATATGAAGGCAAGATTTATTGACCGGTACTTGCAAATTTATTGACCATTTTCTATCAGCAGCTTGAGAATATTGACCTTCTAGATTTGCATATACTTTTAGAAAGCTGAGAGAGATACGTGAGATTGCTTTGTTATAACTTTTCTTTCAGTTGGCTCCAGTACATTATATAAACTCCAGTAACTCCGTTCTAACTTGCAGATACCTTATGAGGGAACTGATTCAAATTACTGTAAAACATATGCAAATCACAACAACATTCAGATAATTGACAGTCAGTAGTTTGATAACTGTAATTTAATTGGTTCTCCTTTGGGAGTTGGTCTGTTGCTTAAATTGGTCAGTCTTGCCAAGCCTCTCAAGTCGGGAGTTCTATGTCTGACCATGGTAAATATTCTCTCTCTGACACTGTTAGTCACAAAGTGCTCTCTGGTTTGTTTTGCTCATTTCTAGCTTTCAGATATTTTCCTACCATGCTGAAATGTTGTAGTTTTATTCATGAATAGCTTAAAGTGAAAAACAGTATTATAATTACTCAGGCATAAATTGCTATTAAAATTATATGGGAAACAGCCACGAAGTTGCTGCCTGGTACACACTGCACATGAAAAACTCTGCAAAAAAAAATACCAAATTTACACAGAGTGCTGGTTACAACGAGAACAGTCAAGACTAGAATTATTCACTAGTTCACTGGCTACCTGTTTGAAATTCCTGAAGTCTGCTGTTTCACAGCATGCTGTAGTGCTGCTGCATTACTCTGCATAGCCTTCTGTAGTAGCTCAACAAAGTTAATGGTTATATAGGGAGCTGAAAGAGATTAGTCTCATAAATTCAGGTTGGAATCAAATGCTAATTAATCTAAATACAAACTCCTGTTTGTTCAGCCCTCTTGATTGTACTGCAGCATTTTATTTGTAACCTAAGTAGGGCAGAACTGGTGGTGAGAAGATAGTGATTTCTATTTTCTGTTTGCAATTCTAGAAATCCATCTGGGCCTGTGAGGCATGTAGAGAAGAGAGTGAGTTAAGAATCTGAAGCTTTATCTGAAACTTTCACTGTCAAAATTCAAACACACCTGTTGTTTTGTGAAATAGCTGAATCATATCTATGCCCAAGAAGAAATCTACATAGATACATAGGTAAAGAGGAAATAAGATGCTATGTCTCTAGGGCTTCATCTTCATAATTTCTTGAAATTTGCTCAAATTGCATTTATTTTAGAGAAGTTTCCTTCCTTATCTTCTGCTAGAACATCCATGGGAATTACTTTGAGAGCAGAGAGGACATATCTTGAAGAATAGCTGGATTAGTCCTCCAGTCTTCGAAACTGCATTTTGCAGTCTGCCATCAGCATGCGAATTGCATGAGCACTTCAGAACTAAGGCAGAGAGAGGCTCCAAGAAGCGTGTGGCAGGCAGGGCAAGTGGCTTTTGCATTGCGATGACTTGACATTGTAAGTTTGGTCCCCTTGCAGAGGAATTTAACTGTGGAGTGTGTGCAGTTAAGGCTGTGAGCAGCACATGCCAGATGATGGTTTCTCTACTAATGCCGTCACTGGCTTTAGTTTATTATTATTATTATAGAAAGCACTGCGGAAGCATTTGTTGAAATTATTGTGTGAGCAGCACAGGCACGTTACACTAAAAGATGCAGTGTGCTGCAGTGGCACTTGTTACATATCGAAGACAAGACTGGATTTAACAGTATTCTTCATGATCCAATGAAGAGGAGAGAAGATGTAGAGAGGACATGAAATTTTCCTGACTCCTCTGTCTTGGAATATGGTCTGAAAGTAGGGATAGTGCTTAAAGGTAAGCAAAGCCAAATAGAAATGTGGCTTTGGAAGTGATTTCTGATAGTGCATTAGCTAACAAATGGATAGCTAATATGACGGGACATAGGCATAAACACAGTGGGCAGAAGGTAGAAAAAAAGTTGGAAGGAATTAGCAACTGTAGAAAAAAGCCCGAATTGCTAATTCAGTCATCCTTTAGCTCACATTGAATGATGTTATTTTAGTGGTCAGCTATGGCAGATGAAGAGAGCTATTCAAATCTTTTATACAAAAATGCCAAGACTTTGTTAAGAACTATTCTCCTGATACTTGAGGAGGATCACTGAAGGAGAGGTGAGTATGCTTGAAATGCCTGCCAAATCTTTCTCAATTTTCAAAATATGAAATTTTTGAAATTTGCAAAATGTTTTTCCTAAGCTATGTACACATACACATGCATGCGCACACACACAAACATAAATATATCAACTCTGTGCTCTTTTCAGTGGAAATAACAATATTGCTTCAGTGATGTCCAGAACCTCAGATTTGGAATCTCTTTGGAAATAGAAAATGTACCACTAATGCAAATGGTGCAACTGAATACATAATACCGAGGCAGTTATGACACTGTCTTTACCACTGAAAATACTTCCTTTGTGGTTTAGCTTTTCAAGACCAAAAACACCAAAATCAAAAAAAAAAAAAAAAAAAAAAAGCTTTCCTGGAATGGCCATTACAGCAAATGACATCACAGGGATTGCCAGGGTCAGGGAAGTCACAACTCCAAACAGGACTGCCACAGCCTGACGCACAGCTTTCTAATAGGAAATTTGTACAACTTCCTCAAATGTGCAAAGACATTTTCATCTGAATATCAATCTTCTGATTATATGAATTCTGAGGAAAAAAGTCATATAAAAGCAATACATGAAAAGGTATTTTGAAACTGGGAAAGTCTTGCAGTCTCAAAGCATTACTGGACTCAGAAAATATATATGGAAGATTTCTTCACTAAACAAATATTTCAGAGCATTGCACATATGATACACAAGTGCCGTGCACAAGTTTCTGTAGTATTTTTAGTTGATAGTTTGAAGAGAAATCTTCACTAGGTCGTAAAAACCTGTCAACAACAGCCAAGCCTGCCTTGTTCTGTGTTTCCCTGCCCTGTTTCTCTGCTGCTCATGTTCAGGCCGTCATCTCTCTGAGTCGCACAGCTTCTACACACGTAAACAGAATGCTGTGAACAGGAGGGAAGCAAAATCTGTCGGCACTGTTCTGTTTTCTGTCTCCAGGACTTTCATGGTGCTATGTAGCCACTGACATGTGGCACAGGTCTTTTAAAAGGTGCTGGGAAGCCTATCAGGCTTTTTGAGGAAGCGTCATCATGTTGGGGCTTAGAGATCTGTGCCTGTTTTCTCACCAGTGCTGAGTGACCCCTGTCTGAGCAGGTCATACTGCAGGCCAGAGGTGTAATAGTATGTTGCATAAACTTGCTTGAGTTAGTTTTAAATAACCATTTTGAAAGTCCTCACAAACTCCAGCCCTGCTGGAGGAGAGCCATGCTTTCCCTCATGTCTCCCTTACATTGTTACTACTGCCAGGAGACCAAGGAGGAAGCAGATGCAGTGGAGCTGGGCCAGACATGCCGCATCAGCGGGTACTGAGGTGCCTGAGGAGTGATGGGATGGAATGAGAAAAGGGGAAGTCATCCAGATAAGCAGCTGGGGTGGGGGAGAGTCCTTTACTGTAGTCTGGAAAGAAAGGATAGAAGGAAAGAAGACAGGAGGCAGCAGTCCAGAGGAGGGGATCCCAAGGCTCTGACTCACGCACAAGACCATAGCGCTTTCCATGTTAGTTAAATAGGCTGAGAATCTAGGACAACGCCATCCTTCCTCTGAAGCTTCACCTCCATCCTTCTGAATCCACCTCCATCCTTCTGAAGCTCTGTTAACCTGTACCAGTCCCCTGACTACTCCTCGTGCACTCTAAAGGTGACATTTACTGCTCCAAAACTGTCCAAGCTCAACTAACTCCTCACCTTCATTCTTCAAATCTTTGCTGGCAGCAAAAAGATGAATTTTGCTTTTCATCTTGAGGCAGTAAAAGTCAGTTTGGCCAAGGTTTATTCTGAAGTTTTGACGTTTCCCAAGATGCCAGGTATATCCAGCAAATGGTGCCTTGTCATTGTATTATCATGTGAGTATACTAAGAAGCTAACTTAGAACTAGCTCCTAGACATCCAGCTGCTTTGTTATTGGCTTTGTCTTACTGGGTAAAAAAGTAGAGATTTGAGCATAAATCACTAGCAGTTACAAGGACCTTCTTGTTGCACCAAGTAAATATTTAGAGCAGAAGGTGTTAGCATCTGCTCAATTCCAAGCCTAAGGTAAAGGCGTAGTTCCAGAACAACTACAGCCAGGGTAACTCAGTTCTGCCACAACCCATGCTCTTATTTTTCTCAGGTATTTTTCTGATCTTTTAGGGGAATTACTTTTGGCAATTGAACTGCCAGAGAAACAACTATATAAAATAGTAATAGTATTCTTCTACTAGTTTATCTCCCAGATTTGGCTCATCATACAATCAGACTGTGATTTTGAGTTGATTCTGACTGTTGTGGTACTGCAGCCACAGTTAGGGCTAGTGGTTGCAAGCGAAACAAGTGTACCCTTTTCTTCCAAGAGAAGAACAGAAGGGAAAAGAACAAAATGATATGTTTTGTAATACCGTTCATTCTGTTTCCTGGCTAGACAGGTTAACTAATTTGACTCACAGAATCAGGAAACTGATGAGCCTTTTCAATTGTTTCTCTTTGCTTCTTTCTTAAATAATTCAACTA
>VZSV01000147.1:318681-347752 GCA_013398735.1 Nothocercus julius | reverse complement strand
GAGAGAGAATTCTTCTTTTAGAGAATAATAGCAGAATATATATAATTGAAATTATTTTATAATTGAAAAACATACCTTCCTTCGTGAAATAGTAAATTAATTCAATCCATTTACTTAATGATATAAAGACAAAGAAACAATTTGCTAAATTTGCTAAATTTTAGTTTGTAAAAGGACATTACAAATATTTTCTGGCACAGGTGAGGAACAATGGCTTACAAAGACATGTGAGAGTAAATAATGAAGGTCTGAAACCTCTCAGGCCAACTTAGCCAGCACAGCCAGCTGTTGGTTGAACTGTACTATAGATGCACACAGCTCGTTTATTTGTTTGTTTTCAAATTATCAACCACACTGAGCTAGGTATTCTTACATCATGTGTCCACACAGGTGTCCTAAGATAAGCTGGAGTTGAACTAAGAACTTCATTGCAAAAGCCTGCAGGCTTCTACCATTTATGTAGCTGACTGGGGAAGGAGTCTTTTAGACTCAGCCTAAGCACAAAAGGTTTAGACATGAGTTAATCAGGCTCAACAAGCTAGTGAGCTAGAGAACTGTAACGCCTCACAGCATGCCATCTCTCTGCTCTGGAAAACATGGCTTTTGTTTGGGTTTGTTAACTTTTCTTCTTTCTGCTAAACAAGAGCAGTTGTCTTCTGATGCCCGCATCACATCAACCGAAGAGGAAAGTTATTGGCAAGCTTTTTTTCCCCTCGGTCAAAGGTAGCAGGAGAGCAAGAGCTACCTTTATGCCTAGTTGTTCCTTACGATCCTCTCAGCTCACTTTTCCCCTACACTTTGGACAATTCTGTAGGCATTCTTGTGCTGCTCTGTCTACTCTTTCATGGGAACACTTTGTTCTTTTACATAGCTGCTTCTGTTGAACACTCCTTGATTTCTATTGGGTCACACAGATGAGTTCACGGCAGCTTATTTTTCAAGGGATTATACAGTTCAGTTGCATTTGAAGTTCAGTTTGCTATAACAGGTTCATATGCTGATGACTGATATGTGTATTGACTTAGTAAATTCTGTTTTTCCCTTGTGACTTTAAAAAAAAACGGACAAGTTTCATATCCTTAGTCAAATGAGTTCTTTGTGTAACTCCACTCTTGAAAATGTCTAGGGTAGGTGTGTCATAACATTCCCTGTTCACAAAGAGCTCTTTCAGTTATTTCATTTCTGCAGAAAAAAATTACTTGTTTTTTTTTAACTGTTATTCATGTCCGTATATTCCTTCCAAAATGAAGCGTGCTTCATTACAATAAGAAGAAACAGATCTAATAAATAAATTATCAGTAAACTTCTTCTGTATCTATTGAGATATGGCACCACAATGGAACAAATGGCACCACAAAATAAGAATTGAACACGAGAGTCTGGAAGGCCATAAAACTGCACATCTGCAGGATAATATTATGTTGAGCATAATAGCATCTATCAGGTCACAAGGTCATGTCAAAGGTTTTGTTAAAGTTCTGTCTTGCACTTTACCAGAGACGTTCTCAGTAATTCCAGTTGCTTACACCTGTGCCAGTATACACACAATTTTAGGATTAGTAGAAGTAACTGATAATCTAGTTTGGTCTGCAGGAGTCTTGATTACTGACTCTAGTATAAAGCAGGAAAGAATGCCATGTTTTGCTCAAGAACTAATAAATTAGTTGCAAATTTGATGCAGAAGCCACTGAACGGGGCATCTTATGAGCCCTTTCTAAAAAATATTTACAGTTAAAAGTTTGTGTGGGATTTGGAAAATCCATCTCCATTAATTTTCATGGAAAATAGAAACTTAAAGGCTTTGTGAGACTTCCTATGTATTTAATTAGATATCCTCTGAATATCTGCTGTTGTTTAGCTGAGTATTATATGACTTGCCCTGCAGTTGTTGAGACTCCATTCAGTTTTCACGCATGTTAAATTCATGCCCAAATGTATAGTGTATTGTGCAGTTAGTTTGTGCATACCACAAAGGATGTGCTAGTTTGAAATATGTTTTTGGTGGCTAGCTGAAATGCTCAATACTAACCTAAGCTCAGCCAATCAACACTTTGCCGATAGGAAATTGCAAAAGAAGCAAGAATCTCAGTTATATTACCCCATTGATTTAAACGCCTAAGAAATCTTTCATAAAATTGACTTAAGCACCTAAGAGATGTTCTGTGACTTACGGGAGCACGTAGGTACTAGAGAGAATGATGCTCCCAGGAAGTTTACAAGAACACTTAGCTTTGAGTTCTCCTGCTTTCTCTCGAGGGATTTTCATGTCGCTTTGCCTGCATTCACAACAAGCTGCTGTTCATTGTTGGAGATCTTGTGAGAGAGGTTTTGAGTTCTCCTTTGAATAGGGCAGCAGAGAGATAAAACTTGTCATGATTGTACATTGCAGACATATGCTGAGGAACATCTGCAGAGCTCAGAAAAACTGTGGAGTTAGGAGCTTGGCTCATTTGGGACATAAAATCTGGCACAGCAGTAGGAAGAAGCTGATACCCAGTTGGTTTTTCAAAAAGGTCTTATGCCATTACTAGATGATTATAAAGCTCTTCCTCTCAGAAGAGGAGATCTCTTTTGTATCCCTGTGATTGAAATGGCGCTGTAAAGGTGCCAGTCCCAAAATCTGGAACAGTACTCCCAGGAGAGCAAACCATGGGCAGCAGCAGTGCAAGTCTAAGCAAGCTAAAAGTTTTGATGGGCAGCTATGGAGGGTATTAGGATTTGCTTTAGAACTAGAGGACAAACTATGCTGTCCATAGCCACCAATAAAATTGGTTTTGGAAAGCTGAAAAACATCAATATCTTTCAAATATTAAGCAGAGTTAATAATAATAATCGTGTTTTTAAAATGCCTGATGTTTGCAAATAGTTTTCCAATTATATGTGTATTAACAACAAAGTGAATATTCAAATATATATTTGCATTTCTTTTACTTTCTTTAGAAGTGATTAAGATCTAAAAGAAGTCATAATGAAACTGCCAAGATTGTTTCACTATAAAAATCGAATTGGATAAACATATATTGGTTTCAAAAATTTCATAAAATGTAATTATGTTTTCTAACCAAATACATTAATTCACATCTTACAGTGTTAAAATGATGTAACACAACAATTTGACGTCACATATGAATCCACAGAGGAGGTTTTAGACATGGTTTTCCTGTAATGCATCTTTCTGATCAGGAAGTAAAGCTACTTTTTTTTCTCTTTCTGCTCATTTCAGTACCAGAAATTCCATTTCCCATTTCCTTCTCCTGTTATCGTATCACCAAATGAGTGGCAGGAACTTAACTGCACAGAAAAGGTTGGGAGTTTCTTATTACTATAGAAGACACTTTCTTCATGTTTGTGAGGTTAGTAATGCAGTGGAATAAAAATCTTCAAGGGTGTTACACACCCAGCAGCTTGCCAATACTGGGGAATTGTTTCTTTAGATGTAGGACAAGATAATTATGTAGTCTTCAGTTGACAAAACAAATGCACTTAACTTTGACTGTTATGGACTGCAGTGTCATATTTGATGGTGGCAAAAACAGCAAGGTGTTTCAGCTGGTGGTGACAGAACCAGCTGTACCAGCCAGAGCTATGAGAAGGAACCAGAAACAAATAATTATGAAATAATAGAAAACAGTGCTCTTTTGGGTATAGAAAATTAAATGGAAAGTTTGTAAACAAAGCTTTTGTTTCCCTACTATCGCTGTCCTGAAGTCTAGACCCTTCTGATGACTCTGCTTTCAAATTAATTTCAGATGGTTCTGCTGGGTTCTTAGGAAACTCTTCAGTGCACCTACTCTGTCAATTCTGTTTGGATCAGGAGTGTACATTTGAAGTGAATTAACTAGTGTTCCCATTTGTTGCACTTTGGTTCATATAATGGAGCTTCTTCAGAGTCCACGAACCAGACTCCTTTTAGGTGAAACTAAATCATAAGATGTCCTCCCAGATACTCGATGTCCTCAACTGTGATTAGCCTTTCTGACTACAGGACCAGGCTAGATGCTGTCTGCTGTGAAGCCTCTCAGCTGCTTACACTGCAGATAGCAGTTCCTCAGGATCAACTCTGCAGGTCTGTTCTTATCTCACTTGTTAATGAAGTCAAAGCTTTCTCCTGTCCAACACCCCTGTACTGGCCTTACACCTGTTGCCTGCTTCAGGTGAAGACCCTTCTGCTTTCTGAATGTCACAGTCTACACAACTCCTTCTGTTTCTGAGCTACCTGCAGTCTGTACCCCAGGAGCTTATTCTATCCAAGCATGTTCAGTTGTTCTTGGACAGATTCATGTCATTTTCCTCTCTCTCATATGCTGAGGAAAGACCTTGGTTAGAGTGTGATAGCCTGGCCAAGTAAACAGGCAGCCCTTCTCTACCTAGCCAAGGGATTTGTTTAACAAAATGTACAACATACCTCTCACAGAATATATGGGAACAGAGAAAGTAAATAGTTCTACTGCCTGACGCTCACTTGCTTTCCTGTGAGGTGGAAGGTGAACTCCTCATATTCAGATGTTACTGCCCTCGAAGCACTGGCAGGGTGTTCTGGTTTTGCTCGTTTTGGGGCAGTGGATGAAGTTCGTGAGCACAGCCACTGACTGAGCCTGACCGAGGGAGAGAAACTGATTTTGTAGGTACTTGTTTCTAGGTTTGACTAGAATGGGAGTAATGGAGCTTTCTTAGGAAAAACATCATGGAACTGAGAAGAGTTTGGGGCCTATAGAGTGGGCTGTAATTTTCTAAATCTGGTATTATGATAAGGTGGCTATGCCTCACCCCTGAGCAGAACAGCGGGAAGCAATGACTAACCTCTCACTATAAACAAAGAGTCTAGAAATCAGTCAGCCAAAGGTTAGAAGCCACTAGCTGTTCTTTTACAAACTTCCATAAAATAACATCATTTCAGAGGAACCTATTGGGAAACCTGTTTGTTTCACTGCTCCCAAGGAAATGAGAGAGCAATTGAGATGAAAAACATGTCTGAAACAGCAGACAAATGCATAATTGGATCCTCTAACACAAGGCGCCAACATGAGTTGTGCCCCTTCTCTAAAGTGCAGCTCTGATATTGGTGCCTCAGGTCACTGAGTGAAAATACAACTGTTAAAAGGGTTTTTATTTCGTCCAAATCTCCAAAAAGAAGTAAATATTTGAGGCTGTTGAGCTTGATCCCACTAGGTCCTTTGGCCTCACCAGCGTTATTGTCATAACCTCATCCAACAGTGACTTTTGGTCTCAGCTGCAGCAATAATCATGTCAATAACTTGCTTCATCAAAGAAATGGGATCATTGAGGTTACAGTTTTTGTTTCTAATTTGTTGTTTAAAATATTAGGCTTAGTTTATTGTTTAAAATAGTAGGCCTAAAGCTTCAGAGTCAATAGTACTATGAGGGAAGATGGAGGCATGGCACTACATAAACTGTGTTGTCAATGGCATTAGTAAAGTGCTGAATTATTAAAGCAACCACAGATTTGGTTCCAGTTGATCTGCAAAACCTCATGGTCCATGGACATTTCTTTATTTTTTTTTCCAGTCATGCAGTTTGCAGATGGAGTGCCCTGTATCCCTGAAGTACATCAGTACACTTTGGTGGTTCTGCTGATAATGGAACTAGAAAGGAAAAAATTACTAGTACTTTTCTTAAATGTACTGTGTAAAGTACTATAAACTCACCCCATTGAATTTATGCAACTACTTTCATGTATGTTGTCTATGAGTGTTATTAACCAGTAGTGTTGTGAGTAACTTTAAAAATAGGCACGAGGTATTTTGGACTTTAAGTATTAGATCTGAAAGTATTTGGAAATACTAACTTATCTGGAAGTTAGACCTAGTCTCACTACAATCATGTTGTCCCAGACACAGATCATACTAGTTGAGAAGCTGCTTGGTGGGCAGAATATTCCCATTGAGAGAGAAACTAGGTGGTTAAGGAAGCTGACTGAATTGAAAGCTGTGGCATGCACACACCTATTCAATGCTGTAATTGTTATCTTGAAGAGCAGAAGGCGCTGATTAGGCTTTGTGAATGATCAGGTTTGATTCCGAGGTACATTGCATGCTTTTTATGTGACCCCAATACTGAATACGGCAAAAGCTCTCACACCTTTCCTGGATGCGCTCTGAATGTGCATGTGTATGTGGAGTGGGACTTGGACACTGGGATCTTACTATTCTAGGTACCATAGAAACTGGAAACAAAACAAAGGTCTGCCTGGAATAGCTTACTGTGTGTGCAGACGTGCTGGAGAGAGTCTGGGAAGAGGGCAAAGAATGGGATATGCAGAAGAACCCGTG
The DNA here is from genome assembly GCA_013398735.1 of Nothocercus julius. Taxonomy (NCBI): domain Eukaryota; kingdom Metazoa; phylum Chordata; class Aves; order Tinamiformes; family Tinamidae; genus Nothocercus; species Nothocercus julius. Next base: position 341,462 of record VZSV01000147.1, on the reverse strand, counting down.
GGGCTGCTCCCGAAACAGTGCTGCTACAGCACTGGGGAGAGAGGAGGGGAAGTTTCTGGGATCCACCAGAAAGGGACACAATACTGAATGGAAAAGAGATGGGATAACTGAAGGAACAATTCCAGAACACAAAGGCTGGAAGGGAGATGACAGAGAGGAATTTGAGAGAACAGCCCTTACCAGCTGAAGGGAAGGAGTATTTGGAGCACAAACTGTGGAAAATTTTTAGGTGCTGAAAAGGATCTGTGGCCCTGGCATATTTCTGTGCTCTGAATGAACTACATCTAAATGCAAAAACAGAGTTTTTGTATCCCGTTAGTTCTGGATGAAGCAGCATTTCAGAAGGACTGAAAAATATCCTTCAAATACAGCAGCTTGTCAGAAATCCATATTCATTTTGGCTAAATATTTATACAAGACCTAACCCATTTAATCCATTTGGTTGTGTGTGTTAATAAGAGCAAACTAAAAGCAAGATTTTGATTTATTTATAAGTTATGTGGTTTTGTTTCTCTGAATAGGGACTGCTTCGGCAAAGTGGTCTGAAGGCTAAATTGTGCCATCTTTACTCCCATTAAGCAGTTTCTTACTATTTGATTAGCATATGAAGTGGGAAGTGGAATAAAGCTTCTTTTTTTAGGAGCCAATGGCTGTCCTTACCCTGTTTAATCCATTAATTCTTTATTATTCTAAGTAATAGTGAAGCAGATTAATTCATGTCACTGGAGACTACTGCTAGCTATAGCTGCCTATTTTTTCTGTTTCAAGCACCAATCATTTAGATTCTTGCAAGGCTTCTTCTCATTGTACATCTGCAGGTTTTGGATTACTTAACTTTTCATTTCTTATAAATCCACCCTAAAAGTCCCAGAATCATTTGTTTGAGGCCAAACCAGTGCAGTACCTTATAAGGTATTTCATACTAGCTCCAACATGTGTCACAGAAAACATCTGTGAGTATGCAGAGTACTTTCTGCCGGTCATCATCATGTGTGAGTCAGGTCTGGGCTGCCTAGGGAGAGGAGTTGTTTTGCAATGTGTACTTGAGAGCAACAAAAAAATTATCTTCGGAAAAGGGATTTGTTTCTCAGTCAATCTAAGCATCATTTATCTGGTATCTGAAATATTATTTCATAGTAAAGAATATCAAACCCCAGAAAGCTCAAATTGATATTTAAGCATAGGCAAAATTCATGCGGATACTTTATTATGTGACCTACTATGGAAAATATTTTTTCTAATTTAAAAAAATGAATAAGAGATGTCTGAATTTGGCTAAATCATGGTTTTCTTTTAAACAAACTGAAAATAAGCAATATTCACTTTCATTATCAAAACTTAAGATTTTATCAACAAAAAAAGAGAAATATGACTTACTTTTGGATTTTCTGCTTTTGGTTGCAATGAAGCTGTTTGTAAAACTTCACAGTTTGCAGATGAACTTTTTTTTCCTCTCAATAGTGCTTAGAGGAGGAGAAAATTATGCACATAAGAATTAAGTAAGTTAATCTGAAAAAAAAAAAGGTGCCTTTGAGGTCCTTGTATCTCAGCATGATTCAGGCATTATTGTGGGTCCAGTTACACAGTTCAGATATCAGTGAGTACCTCCTCAAAATATGTGGGGAATTTAGGACTGGAATTTGGGTTTGGGCCCCTATGAAATTCACTATTCTTCAGAAAAGAGAAGAAGGACTCATGCACTTAAGAGTAAAAAGAGTGTTTGGTGATTGAAACCCATTGAATTTGACACTAGTCCTTTTATTGATTTCTTCAATGAGTTTCAGACAGGCCAGTCCGTAGACCTTTGAGTTTCTTTATTTTTTTCTGGAAAAAACATAACATAAATGAGATATCAGTGACATGCTGGGCATAAGGAAGCAATCACAGAGATAAAAGAAGCTCCTTTCGATTCTGCTAAGATGTTTTAAGACATCCCAGCAGAAAGCTTGGAAAGCTGACATTGCTGCTGGGGTGCTTTCCACGTAGCTGAGTAATGATTGTCAACAGATTTTTGCAATAAAGGATGTGTGTGGCAAGTCCCAGAAGAAGGCAGACTAAACTGAAGGCAGAGGTTTTCAGTGGTAATTGTTACCAGCTCCTTCCTAGCATCTCCTAGCATCATTTGAAGCACCAAAAGTTCCACAGGAACTTTAGGAAAAATTTCTTGACAGTGAGGGTGACAGAGCCCTGGCACAGGCTGCCCAGGGAGGTTGTGGAGTCTCCTTCTCTGGAGATCTTCCAACCCCCCTTGGACGCAGTCCTGAGCCACATGCTGTAGGTGACCCTGCGTGTGCAGGGGGGTTGGACTACATGAGCTCTAGAGGTCCCCTCCAACCTTAAGGATTCTGTGATTCTTTGATTCTATCTCCTCCCACGCCAGCCACTAATAGCTAAAATTTGTTGTTGGAGCTTCAGGGAGCAATTCCAAAGTGTATTTTTTGTTTGTTTGTCTTTTTGTTTTAAGACACTACCCTATATTCTTAAAACTTGGATTAATTTTAAAAATGGTAATTTCATGTAGCCACATACTTAAGCTGTTGCTTTCCACATGAGAGATTTTCTTGCTAAAGGAGCTGATGAGTACTGATGTATGAATATTTTTCATAGGGATAGACTATTTATAGCTCTAATGACTAAGCATATAAATGATTTGGAATACTCAAGTGAGAGGAATGATCGTCTCACATCTTGTGGTATGAGACCATCTGGTACTCAGGGAAGAAGGAGACCAAAAGCAGTTTTCAATGCATATCTGTAGGTCATCAGTTCATATGTAATTTTGTCAGAAAAAAAAGAGCTGTATTTATAATAATTACACACTGCTTTTTTTGCAGAAAGGAATGTTATACTCTTAGAATATTATCCACATAGGACAACGAAGTCTTTGAAATAAGATTTAGAACTTAAAGAATTTGCACATGTTCTTAAAGAATAAAACAATATTATAGTTTTATCCTTTGCATAACTTCCTTAAATTTAGTAAATGTTGCAAATCTTAATGTGTGTCTGATAAGGCCTTATTAAAGATGAGTAGAGTCTAAAAATAGATTGTTTCATGGCACTGGGCAAGGATGTATAATGAGAGGTTCCCATTCATTTCCTTTCATCTGGATACTTTTTCTTTTTTTAGCTTTTTAGTTTTTCTTTGGCCTGTCTTCTAGGTCTCATTTTGAATGGTCTAGTGGTTCAAATTCTGTAAGATAAAGATCTTTTTTCCATTTTTGAATAAGGTCTCATAAAAAAGGTGGTACATAGGACTTGTCACCAATTTTCTGCTGAAAGGCTTTATCTATAAAATGGATTTGCTTAAACAAATGTTCTGAAAAAAAAAAAAAAAGTAGTATTTTAAATGGCTTCTGATACCATGCGATGCCTTGTCGCAGAGACTCATCAGCTTCCTCCCCAACTCACTGGGTTAGTGCTATCTAGTTCTGGATTTCAGGGCTTCACATCTGGGGGCTGTCTTATATTTCCAGGCTGCAGATCACTAGGCTTTCAAGAAAGCTCTTAAGGCTTTTAGTTTCCAAGCATGTACTTCCTAATTCGCCTGTGATTCTGAAGATGGACAGGTACCTGGGGCTCCAAACTTGTCAATCTGGAATGCTGCTTAGGAGTGAAAGGCTATGGCTAACCCAGCAGTCTATTCGTTCCATCTTAATACCAATTTGCACTCCTCAGTCTTCCTGGCAGGTATTCTGTTTTTGGCAGGAAAATTCACTCAATTGACAGTATTTAGTCCTCTCAAAATCATAAGAGAAAGACAGTTCTCTTTCCACTTCATTTCTGTTTCCAGCTTTTATATTTATACAAGACCGTTAAAAGGTGGTAGTGCTTAGAGAGAAAAGAGTTGAAGAGAACAGAGAGAGGATTTAATGAGATTAGGGAAAACAGCTGAATATGGAAGAACTAGGATAGGAAAAATAGATATAGAAGCTATATCTGTAGAAAATAGATATAGAAGTATTGATGATTATTGACTATAAATATATTTTCTTATACAATTTGAGCCTATTTTAGAAAATCTCTTTTTATAAGAATAGTTGGATTTGGTAGTAAGTTGTGCTCATAGTGCTTCTTAACAAATATTTAAGATACCTTTCCCCTCTAATGGAGTAACTACTGGTCTGAAGAGCTTCAGTAGTGAATTCTTGTTTCAGATTTTTAATTCTGTATTCCAGATATAGTAGATAGAGAGAAGAGCTAATGAAGGATTCTCGTGCCTTATGACAGAATTGCAGTTGATAGGACTCTCTGACACAACCTATAGTTGGTTTCTAAAGATCCCTTTCCAAATTCTACTTTTTTCCCATGCCATTATGTGTTACATTATGAGTCGGTCTAAATACATATGGAAATTCCAGAAATTGCCATGCATCAAGCAGATCAGGTACATTCAGAGCACATGGATTTCCTTGTGTGATTACAGGAAAGAAGCAAACGATGCAGAAGAGCTTTTTTATTTTTATTTTATTTTATTTGAAAGTAGGTGAGTGCCCTGGAGTTATCTACGGGCAAGCAGCCTGTAGATAATAATTTATTAACATATTCAGTCTACCTACAAAAAGCAAATCCTCAGCTCATCACTGAGTCATTTTGTAGAACTACATGCTGCTGGACAATGATTTTAATTAAAAAGCTGGCATCTTTTTCAACTCTTCTGTAATTACATATTCATTGCTGTAATTTGAGAGTGTAACTACTGAACTCCATCGTCTGTTCCACAGTTTTGACTCATAAGTTGAAGCAATAGGTTACTTGTTGAAAAGCAATAGGTTGCTGTGAAAAATATAAGTGATTAAAGAGCTTTTTACCTATAGCAAAGAGATCACATATATCTCTTGAAAGAGCTGTGTGCAAGTTTATTTTATACTGCACACCCATAGCAAAGCAATGATTAACTATGTCAGCCTCTGAGTAAGAACCTGAATAAGAAGAGGAAGAGGAATAATAGCCTCTTTCAGAAACATCCATTTAGGAAAGGAGTGAAATCTGGAGTGCTGTATGTTTGGTTTTACATTTTGCCCAAAACGTTTATACTGGTCACTGCTATACTGGTTTGCACCCTCTACATTGCTGTGCCTTACAAATTAGCTAGAAGGACTGTAATCATTGAGGCCCTCCCAGAGAGTGATCTGTTGTTTAATAATAGGAATGGGAATTCCAGAGAAAAAACTACCTTTCCTATAAGAAAGTTGATCTTTCATTAATTCTTGATGAAAGGCAGGTAAATTCTTCAGGGTGTCTCTCAAGTGTTTTGTCTGGCCATGCCGGACTTGACATTCAGCCAGGTTGTCGGCTAGACTCTGCACAGTGTGCAGGTCACCAAAGTGTACTACCTGCACGGAAGCCAGGGCAATTTCTAAAACATTGTTCAAAATCTGTGTAGCATAAACTCTAAACCTGGCATGGTTTAGAGATGTACAACAAGAGTCTCTGAACTGTGCTACCCAGTTTCTTTGCCAGTATCCTTTTAGGGGTAATTATGTATTATGCTTTCCTGGAATCTTCCAGTATTTCATTAAGCCATGGCATTAAATAAACATTAGAATTTGGATGTTGTGTTCACTACTAGAGACTAAAGACAAACAAATAGACCCTTTGATTATATTACTGGCAGACGTCCAGTATTTTGTAGGGCTGTCTTCCATCTAGCCATTCAAACAGTGAAAAGCCCAAAGAACTTATTATCCCTTTTGGGAAGCGTTCAATTCCTTGTCCTGTCACCACGTTGTGGATTATCATCCCCAGGAAACCTTAGAATACAAAAGCTGGTCAGCCATCACTGAACAGTGTGTGCAGAACACAGGATTCTCCCACAGAGTAGCTGACACTGGAAAGGACCTCTGGAGATCTCCATGTTCAACCCTCAGCTAAAGCAGGGACACCTGGAGCCTGTTGTCCAGGACTCTGTCCAGATGGCTTTTGACTGTCTCCCAGGAAGGAGACTCCACAACCTCTCCAGGCAGCCTGCTCCAGTGCTCAGTCCCCTGCCATGTTCAAATGGAGCTTTCTCATGCAACCCACAATACAGTTGCCCTTCTTGCCTGAATGCCTCTTGCAAGTGCTAGAATAACCTAAGCCCAGCAGTGGCAGAGTTTGCTCGACAAACTCTGGTTTTGTCACTTAGGAGTTTAGATGCATCCCTTTCCCAAGTCACAGCCAGCACTTTCACATTTGTTTCATTAGATATATTGCCTCTTCTGTTGGAAACACACACTGAACAATAGGGTTCCCATAGCTGCCGTTCAGGTAAATAAGCAATAAAGATCAGCTAGCCATCTAGTAAGAGGGAAAAGATGATGGCTCTCCATGTGACTCAGCGACAGTAGTCTGCTGTACCAGACCAGACCAAAAATCAAAAGAGGATTCTTCTCTTCTAAAGTAGGGCTAGTTCTGAGGACAAACCTTCAATTAAACAGTTAAGCCTGAATGTCTTTTAAGCAAAAACTTTAGAGGTTTTATTCAAAATAGCATTTATGGTTTATTTACATAATGATCAGTCTTGCATTAACATTTACAGATGTCTAAATAATTTTAATATATATATATCCAAGTTATTCCTTGAAATACAAAAAGGTTCTAGTAATATTTCTGTTATTTTAATTGGTTCCATTAATTCAGTTGTTACCTATTGGTGTGAATTTCCATCCTATTAATTGTAAAAGTGCATAGCTGAACACACATTCAGGATTATATACCAAATACTCAGATTCACACAGAGCTATTGAACACAGTTGGCATTTCTTCCACACAACAGCTAGTTTTCAGTTTTCCCAGGCTATTTCTACCTCCGCCTTGCTGAGTGGTTTGGCCACAATTTCTAATTGCGTGAGTCAGATGTTCTTTCTTTTCCACAGCTTCCCACTTATATATTAATTGTTTCCAGATTCATGGAGCAGAGAAATATAATGCACTTGAGAATGGTGTGATAGTAGGAAAGATGCTAAATTTAAAAACTAATAATTTTAATATTTTACTTCCTGAAAATCAATAGAATAGTCTGTGAAATAAAAATGTGCAACGACTGAAAAGCAAATACTACATATTTCTGATATGAAGGAATTTTCTCTATTTCAAATGCAACCATTTTAATTTAAGAAACTTTCCAGTCATATTTTTGGCATGGATGTTAAGCCACAGATGAGACGTTTAATTATTTTTTCCTATTCTCTTGCACACAAAATTCCAATCTGAAAAAAAAGGAAAAGCTAATTACTCCCTAACGTTAAATAAAAAGACTTGACTATTGAATGGCCCACCTGTGAAGTCAGCTGAACATAACTTTCTTTTCCTACACTGATAAAAGGAAAGACTTAATTGATGACAGGCAAATAATTACTTTTTCCACTAGTATGCACAGAAAACTCTGTTTAAAAGACATCTGACTAAGGCAATTCAATTTCTTTTGATAGCTACAGAAGCCTGAACTAGAGCATGTTGTTTTCTTAGCAGCTGAGCTTCTCTGGGTTCCCCTAACCATGGTTAACTCAACCCTGAATGTGAGTAGATAGACCTAGTCAATACTGGAATGTGCTGATGCCACAGACAGATAGCACAGTAGCACAAAGTGCTTTGAAAAATGAAAGTTTTGGCATTTGGTAATATATTTTTTTAACTTTCTTATGTATGCCTTTCATATACAGACTTGGAAGTGAGTGGACTCTATTAAACTCTCTTACAGGACAAATTGGGTTGGCTTCTGATCTGTTATGTTTATTCCTATTCTGATGAGACTTTATTGATTTTTATCAGATTTTTCCACCAATGTGGTCTACATTTTTTTCCTCAGAATCTCAGTTTTGCATCAGCACAAATTCTTCCTTTCTGTTGTCCTGTCTTCTTCTGATGCAACATACTGATTGCTCTTGAGAGAAAGCAGAGATTGGTTTCTTGGAGTGTGCTGAAAACACTCTGCTCTAAAGAAATTATGGGAAAGAAAGATAGCCTTGTGTATGCACAGCTTCTGCTCTCTCTTTGTAAACTGAGTCTTGATTTTTTTGAGTTTGTTACTTCTTACTTGCTTTATTACTTTTTTTTCACCCAATTTTTGAAAAGTTTGACACATACAAAAGAATAGGGCTCTACAATTTTGTGGCTGCAGAGTAATGAAATGATATGACTTTCTGCAGAAACAAAGTAAGAAATACCATTTGTATGCTGGTGGAGGAACTATGAAAGCTTTTCATACACAAAAACTGAAAAAGCAAGAGTTAGCACTGGAGAGAGTAATGCTGCTGCAGGAAGCCTAGCCCAGCCAACAGAGCTAATGACAGGCATCTGGCTCAAAATAAATAAATGTGTTGGAAGTGAACAAAGATAGAGTTTTTTGTGTTTTGTTTTGTTTTTAGGTCAGATGCACAGCTGAAATCTTTTCAAACTCAAAGAAACTTTGCCCTTAACATCTGGCTCCTCTGTACCCAGAATTCCCGCAGAGGCTTCCCACTCAAACAAAGACTGTTCCAAGACACTACAGGAAGACATTAAGTACTGAACTTCTGGCTCTTCCAGAGTATTTAAAAAGAAAACAATTTGAAAAACAAAATCTTTTGAAAATGTTGCAAAGGTTCTATACAGAGAAACGTCTTCTTTCTATTTATTTATTTGGAAGTATGTATAAAGCATCCTTCTAACACTCTCTTCACATATAGTTGTCTAAGCGGAATACAAGTCCAAAACGAAGCCAAAAACATGGTGTGTTCTAGAGCCCACAGCCTAGGTCCCACAATGCTTAGGGTAGGCTGGGTAGCCTGTATTTCTGAGAGAACACTGCTGTGTGAAACCCGAGGTCACAGAGAGAATCATGGAGCAAGGTCCTGGCTGCCACCTGATATTGCTGCCAGCTGTTACGGGCTGGACAGTGGCAGAGTTGGGCTGAGCAGATGTAACTGTGTCTAGGTCTAACTTAGGCACACTGCTTAATAGGACTGTGCTTTGGCCTGTGCTACAGAGTGTAAGGCTCTTTCTAGTCCTCTCACATTCACCCAGAGTCCGTGTATGAGCACAGGCTCCTCTTCAAAGAATCTGGATGCAAATTTCAGTTTAAATATAAACTTAATCTTGTGTTTAAAACACTTATAAGCAGAACTACCAAACGCTGTGGATGAAAGGTTTACCTCATAAATTCCACTCCAGGAGAAATAGATGTAATTCTCAACAACTGTGTGTATACGTAGTGTACCCAAACTGCATATTCTGGGCACTAAGTAGTTTTGAATTAAATTATATGATAATCACAGATGTTCTTTCTATGAAACTGAAACTGATGTCATCAATCTGCTCATGTGTGTGATCCAAGAGAGATCCTAATCAATTCCCAAAGGAGAAGTGTTTGTTCATCAGGATGCTCTTAGTTGCATCATCTCATCCCAGATTTGCATATGTTGCTTAAAAGCAATTAAACAGCCTGTGAACCAGACTTATAACTTCTGGCCAGCATCAAAAACAAAAGTAAAGCAATTCCTTGAGAAATATTGTGCTTACGTTGTTTCCACTACAGCTATAAGCAAAAAGGACAGTCAAAATACTTTGGGGAAAATAATCACTTCTCATGAAACCACCAACAAAATTTTGAGATCTTGAGAGGTGCAAAGTATTCAAACAGTTAAATGCCCACTGTGCATTAAAACCAAAGCACAGTTTTAAGTTTTTGAGGTTTTCCTGCTTCTGAGTTGAAACTAATTATCTCCCACAATTAATTCAGCACTGTAGCGGTCACTGTAGCTATCTGTATTCCACCAAGTCCTCTCTCATTGCAGTAGTGTCAGAGGAGTTGATGAGACCAGAGGGCTTTATATTCCTTTTCCACTGCCAGACTCACTAACAAGGAACATACGTTCATATTTACTTCTTATATTTCAGGGTATTTTGGAGAAAGCAAACCAAAGGAAATAATCACTTTTTTTTTTTTCATCTGAGGATCTTGAAAAAAATTCATAAAAGGAAAATGAATCTTTCATTCTCAGATGGAAAAACTATATCAGTGTTAATTAAAGTGTAAATTAAAACAATGTTAATTGCTTTCGCCAAACTCATCTGGGAACTTCAACACTCAGTGCTAACTTACAAGTGCCAGACTCTTCTGCCATATTTGTCTATTTTTTATATTTTCCGTAAATATAGTGTGGGTATTTTCTTACCTATCTTTTATATATTTGCTCTGCCATGATCACAGTTCGGTAAAATTAATATGTACCGTGAAATAATAATTGTCTTTGTAGTGGAGCATCAAAGGAAGTGGCATAAAGCCATTTATACAGCGGAACTTTTGGGTCAGTGGAGAAGGGCCTTTGGCCAATTGATTATAATCAGCCAATGGAGGTTGATGTAGAGATTAGACAAAGTTTCACTCAAAACAAATACATTCCATCTCTGTAAGAGACAATGGCTAAAGGTTATATGACTTCAAAGGATACTCCATTCAAATAGAAAAGTGTCTTCTTGTATTGTCTTAGTTTGACTAATCTCAACTGCTAGCTGCTCTTTGGTGCTGTGGTTGTGCGAGTTTCCTTGAAGTCCCTGATAATTAGAGACCTATCTTCATGTTTTTGTTTATCTGCCTGCAACTTTCAGGGTGTTTAGAGGTTATTTACTGCATAGTCTTCTCTCATAGCTTTCACATCTCACTGCTCAGTTTACCAAATCTGTAATCATGGAATTTAATCAGCTAAAAAAGTAAGATCTGGAAGATCACCTCTGTGTAGAGGTTCTTATTATTACACCACTAAGGTCCGGTTCTGAGGTAAACAAACTTTCTTTCCTCTGTTCTCATGTCCTAAAGACAGCACTTGCAGTTGTGTCAGTATTTGTTCACTAACCTGTGTGAATATATTTTAAGAACTCAGTGTTCTGAGCACAGTGATAAAGAGGAAGGGAAAGAAAGAAATCACACAGAGCAAGTAGCAACCTGCTGTTGCTCTTTCAAATATTTGGCAACTAATCTACTGTGCTTTATCAACTTTGATGGGAATTTAAGGTTTACGTGCAGTGCAGGATTAATACATGGCTAACTTTCAGACAGGTAGCCATCATTTTCCTGCCTTTTTATTTCACTATTATTTTACTTCATCGTACTGTCTTTTCTGTGACACAAAGTTAAATATTTTGGTTTTTCTTTCTGCCTTATTAAACTCCTGCTAAACTATAAAATGTGCTTGTAATGCAGGTAGGTTGTACTGTGTCTTTTATGTTCAAGTAATTGTATTCAGGTTATAGAATATTTGCATAGCAATATTCAGAAACATGTCATTTTCTGTCCTGTATAGAACAGTGTGCATGTGTATTTCTATATAGCTGTGTATACATATGCAAGTCATATGCACATAAATATATATGTGTAAATATATATCACTTACATTATTGGGGACACCCGGGAAAAGAAAGAACTCCATTTGAAGTTACACCTCTCCTTTCTAAAGATAGAGTACTGCTCAGTGCTAAGGAATTTATCAGGGTTCCATTCATAGCAATTTATGACCCAGCATTTAGTATAACCACACAGAGACACAACAAGTGAAATAGCTGGAAAATATTTGTATGCTTATTAAGTACCAAGAAAGATGATAAAGAGCATGACTGCCACAGACGTTATGCAAGATGCAGGAGTAAGATCTTCTGTTTGGGGAGGATGTGGTTTGAAGAATAGCAAAATAGTTTGCAAGAATTAGAGCAGAATTAAGAGTTAACATTACTCAGCAAATTTCATATATGAGTCAAAACTTTTAATCTCTTGGGTTTTTAGATGTTCAGTTTTAGTTGTCTACTTAAGTATATCATTTGTGTTTCTTTTCAAACTGCAGAAAGATACATTTTGTAGAAAAACAATAAGCATAGTATTAACAATAATAATAATACTCTGTATTATTTCACTCCTGAAGCTTAAAATAACTAAAAAAATAGGCATATGGTTTCTCCTATGGCAGGGTTGACATTAAACTTTCCACTGAGTAGCTGGAGAAGGAGAGAATGGCACATATTTAATCAGCTTTGCTACAAAAAAAAAAAAAAAAAATCGTGGTACAGCCTCCAGCCTTCTTCAGTCACACACTAAAGGCAGTTTTAGATTCCTGTAAAATGTTGTTTTCACTTGACACAAATCACTTTATAGAGCACTCCAATAGTTGCCAAATATTTGAAGGAGGGATAGAGCAGGTCGCTACTTGCTCTGGGTGATTTCTTTCTTTTCCCTTCCTCTTTATCGCTGTCTGGGCACACAGCCTAGGCCTGGGCATTTCGACATTTTCTGTGACGTCAGCCGTGCTGCACCTTACCCCATTGCATCCTGCTCCCTGCACTTACACCTGCCCTCTTCTGGCTCCTTAGCATCTGCTGGGCTTCATCTGGTAGCTCTTGCCCACAACCCTGGGCCTCACCACGTACCTCTGCTTCACACGTGCTGCTGGGGACCATCATCTCTTTAGCCATGCAGGGACTTGCTATGCTCCTATGCTCCATTGCTGTGGTCCTCCTCAGCCTGAAGCCCCACACATATGTCCCACATCTGAAGTGGTGCCATAAACTGCACCTCCTCATTATGCTCTTCGTTCATTCTCATGGTCCTCCCTTGCCCCAGGTCTTGCTCCTTCATGCCTGCTTTGTCTCTGGAACCCTGCCCTGAGACCTGCCTTTTCACCACACCTGCTTCCCATCACCCTCCCAGCCCGTAAGCTTTACTCCAGTCTGTGTACTCTGCCTCTGAAGAAAACCTAGGGCCTCAGTTCCTCAGCACCACCCTGCCCTAGCCATCCCACCACCTCCCTCAGTGTGGGGTCCCAAATCTCTGTGCTGCAGCTTGGCTGGCACCACACCTCGTCCCCGTGCCCCAGACTCTGTCTCTATGCTTCCTCTCTTCTGCTTCTCCACAAACTGTGGACTTAGTGCCACTGGGCAATACCATGACTGCTTGGTGGCATACCTGAAAAAATGAATAAGACACTGTCCACATCTCAGTAATCTGTGGTTTATTCTCTTCAGATAAACATTGGCTTTATGCTTCACTCAGTGAAGTAATCCCAATGTTGGTCTGACCGATAGGCATGAAATGAACTGCAGTGCAAGATTTTATTGATGGTGTCTCTCAGATGGTTCCCAGCATGACAGGCTTCTGCACCAACCTTGTGTGTCTCCCTTCCAGCTTACACAACTAACTTCTGGAATACCAGGTGCTCCAGCAGTGACAGGGCATGTTTCTACTGAGCTGGGAGCAGAAATGTTTCCACAGGGATGAGAGTCTGGCTCCATTTTCTTTACCCCCACTTCTCATCAGATATGTATACACATGGATAAGATTCCCCTGAACCTTCTCTTCTTCATCTTAAACAGTCCCAGCTCCTTCAGCCTCCCCTCATATGTCAGATGCTCCAGTCCCTTGGTCATCTTTGGGGGACTCACTCCAGGATGTCTACATCTCTCTTACCTGGGGGAGCCCAGCATAGGACACGTCACTCCACTTGCGACGCCAGCGCTGAGGAGAAGGATCACACCCTTGCCTTGCTGGAGGGTCTCTGCCTGATGCAGCCCAGGATTCTGTTGGCTTTCTGTGCTGCAAGGGCACATTGTTGGCTCAGGTTCACCTTGTTGTCCCTCAAGACCATCCTGGGAGCCTTTTCTGCCAAGCTGCTCTTGTCAGAAGGTACAGCTGCCTGGCTGCAGCTCTTCCTCCTGTGGAAGTCCTGTGAAGTGCAGCAAGGCCCTGTGGTGCCGGCCTTGGCTGTACTTCAAGAAATTCCTGTCAGCCCAATACTCCAGCCTGTCAAGGTCCCTCCAGATGGCAATGCAGTTATCTGGTGTATCAACCACTCCTCCCAGTGTAATCTGCAAAACTGCTGCGGGTGCTCTCTGTCCTGTCATCCAGGTCATTAATAAGGAGGTTAAATAGAAAGGGCGCAGTATCACCCCCTGGGGCACCCAGTTAGTGACTAGCCTCCATCTGGACGCTGTGCCAGGTGATCTACTCTGACCTCTCGTAACTCAAGTTAATCCTACTTTATGCTTTATAACATGCAAATGACTAAACTATAACTTCTGTTTGACTTAAATATACCTTCCAGAAAGTCTACATTATACTCTTAAAGGATTGCGGAATTGAATATTTCCCTTAATAATTTGGGCTAGTAATTAATCTTACTCACTGGCTTTTTTGTTTTGTTTTGTTTTTGTTTGTTTGTTTGTTTGTTTCCCCATCTGAAATTCAGCTGAATTTCAGTTTCTAGCTAGGATTTCTTCTTATGCCTTTTACACCATGATTAATATCCCTAATTTTATATACCTATACATTAGCTCCGTCACCACACTTCTGTACTTGATGTACTTCATCTTTCAAATGAGATCCAAACATCCAAGCTACAAGGCATAAACAAACATTTATTGCCTATTCCCTACTTTTCCTACTTTAGCTCCAATGTGAAATGGTATTTCTACTTTTACTAAAGTCTAAATTAATCTAAAAACATATGGTGACAATTGTCTGTTTGGAGACTTGTTCCTCAAACACTACCAAGAGCCACGTCTGTGGATGTGACTAATCTACCAAAGGTGTGGCTTCCCTGGAGGAAATGGACTTACTTGTATGGCTGCTAGAAAATGTTTGCAGTCTGCGAGCTCCAATGGAGCAGTGAGAAATACCACTGGCTCTGATTTTGTGGGTGCATTGGGCATTGCCTCTTCTGCAGTTTCTGCAGTTAACCACGTACCATCAGGACTGACTTACAAATACGGCTGTGTTATTTTGGAAACATATTCTTTCTGGAGAAATACAACTTTTCAAAGACCCACATTATTTCCCTATGTCTCTTTCTGTGTCCAAGCCATCTTGTGTGTCTGCTTTTGTTAGTCAGGGCAATGACTCAGTTTTGTTATGACTTTGAGAGCTACATATATATCTTTATATAAATATTTTGCATTTACTGGTAATCATCATCATCAAGTGGATGCCTTTGGCAGTCATGTTTTTTCAAGAAGAATAAACCCTTGCACTGAAAAAGGCTGGACTCTGCATGTATGAACAGAGTTAATGGCAACTGTTGTTTCTGTTTATCTGGTTTTACTTTGTTTTGCTTTTAAGCCACAAACAAGGAATACTCTTGTGGGCAGCTATTCCCTGAAGGATACACACTAGGATGATTAAGTAAACAATTTTAAACTTGTGTTTAAAAGGCTTGAAGATATTGTATAGCTTCTTACTGCATATTTACAATCTTATAACCCAATTCTACTTTAGACATTTTTACACTGTTTCCTAAATAGGTCAACTATCTGGAGAAGAATTACAGTCGTTGACAATTCTGGGAAGGGAATGGGATCATAATAGTGAGGAGTAGAATAGGGAAGCAAATGTCTTGTCTGGAGAATTTTAGAGAGCAGGAATTATGTTCTGAGGAATGACAGAACAATCTGTTGGCTGCCAAGCAGATACCTGGGAAAGTGCTGAACCCCTGATCTGTCCTTGATCAGAACTCATTCTGACTGAACTTCAGAGAAAATACTGAATTTTGGGTGAAGAAGGAAGGGACCTTCCGACTAGAAATTTTACCTCTGTGATTTCTGTGACATCAGTGGTAGCAGACAGGGGCAGTGGGCCATAATAACCGCAGGGTTTGCTCCTGACTGTTTCTTTTCAGGTATCCTTTTAAAGCCTCGGGGCAGAACAAATAGCAGGGCAAATTCCCTTTATGCAGTTCACTTGAAAGCAAGTAAATTGAGAGAGGCTGGACCCTACTTCTTCAAGGTGCAATGGCCTGGGGAGGATGAATCATAAGAAATGTTCTTATCCTACGTATCAGAGAGGAAAGTCAAGTTCTGCAGCATATTCGAGAGTCTTGGAAGAACGCTTGCAGGAGGGAATACACTAGTCTGTGTACTGCTCCCCAACCCTCCATGAATGAGCACACAATTAAGCCCAGACTTAATTGTGTGCCCAGACTTAATTGTGTGCCCTTTCTAAAAGGTGGCTCTTTGGTCACTTTGGGGAAAAAGCCATCACGCATCTCACTATTGCTTATCACATTGGTAGGAAAGACAGTCAATGTCTTTGGGTAAGCACAATGTTACTGCTGTATAGTGTTTTCATTCAGCTGCTCCAACATAGCAGTAAAAATACAAAGGATTAAAAAAAAATGAGTTTGTGGGAGCTGTGGGCAGTCTGTGTTTGCTAGGAAAGCACTGGCACAACTCTGCAAACTCTGCTACCTCCTGTGCATAAGCTGTGGGGGAGAGGAAAATAACTGTTTTACAGATTATCCTCTGAGGTCTTGCAGACCTGAAATGTTCCTGAATCACAGGCTGAATACTGCCAGCCTAGAGCAGTGCCACCCAAACTACAAGCACACGCAAGTTTGTTCTTTTTTTAATAGACTTTGGTCTGTATATTTTTCTACTTCATCTTTTATTACTGCTGTTTTCAGCGAATTGTAGCTCTTGTAAAAATTCCAACCTAGCAATTCCAGAGACATTTTCTGTCTATCCAATGGGCTGTCCAGCAGGGCTACCCTGTATTAGTCCACCCAAATCCTTCAAGTCCAGTCTGATTGGGCTGTCAATAGGATGTCAGCCTCTATCCCTCATTTATCTTTTGTCCACTTCTCATCTCTTTTATCTCTCCCAGTTTTGAGGCAGCAGGGTAAAAAAGGTGAAGCAAAACACAAAAGAGCTTGTTAGAAACACAAGGATGCATTCCATGTTCTATTTCCCATATTTGTATTGCTTCCTTTTAGAAGAATGAAACGAAGTAATGAATCTCCCCATTTCTTAAAGACTTTGCCCCACTCAAGGCTGAGAGAGCTGGGCCTGGTCAGCCTGGAGAAGAGAAGGCTAAGAGGAGACCTCATTAGTGTCTATCAGTACCTCAAGGGAGGCAGTGAGGAGGACGGGCCGGCCTCTTCTCAGTAGTGGCCGCTGATAGGACTACAGGAAACGGCCACAAACTGAAACACCAAAAGTTCCACAGGAACTTAAGGAAAAATTTCTTAACAGTGAGGGTGCCAGAGCCCTGGCACAGGCTGCCCAGGGAGGTTGTGGAGTCTCCTTCTCTGGAGATCTTCCAAACCCGCTTGGACGCAGTCCTGAGCCACCTGCTGTAGGTGACCCTGCGTGTGCAGGGGGGTTGGACTAGATGATCTCTAGAGGTCCCCTCCAACCTTAAGCATTCTATGATTCTATGATTCATTTTTAAAAACCAACAAATAGAAGGATGGTTTTTCATTTCCACTCCTCTCTCCATCCTTGCTCGATAGCACTGTTTCAGTAGTTCTTATTCATACTGAAGATTTGCAGTGTTGTTCCCTAACGATTTTCTCTACAGTTTACAGAATAATGCAAGATAAGCACAGACATGCAGTGTGTGCTTCTGCTTTCCAGCTGGTTTGCTACACTGGCTTTTCAGGAATGCTTTGAAACTATAAGGATCTGGCCAACAGCATCCTCACAGCAGCATTACTTCCAGCTTGTGGCCGTGGCATACTGGTAAACAGGCGTGCATATCCATGGGAAAGGTGCTGGAAGGAAGGTGGGGCTGAGTCAGAAGCGGGGAGGGATCGTTGTTATATTAGGGTGCTTTTATTTAACTGTGCCTGATATTATTTTGCTGTCACTTGTTAAACACAGACAAATTAGCAATTACCTCCTCAGTATTACTAATTATATAAAGTATACTAACAACAATGTACTGATTTGTGCTGCCATCAATATAACAATTAGATTAAACCATGCACTGGAAAAATGAATGCATATATTTTTCATTATCAGCAGGCTGAGCCTTTAGGTAAATTTACCTTAATCATTTTTCACCCATGTGCAAGAACATTTGAGCATGTCATTATACCAGTGCTGAATGTATTATGAAACAACTGTCCGTTCAGTATTTGTTCCATAAATATTTTCAGACACCTATCATCAGAAGCTAACAGTAATGCATACTTTTTGCTTAGCCAGTCACAGCTGAACAGCAAACTTGGGTTTAGAATATGGACTCATAATAGAAAAGTTATATGTGTGTGTATGTGTGTGTATGCTGAATGAGTTCTACATCAAAAAAGAAAAAAATCATTACTGATATTCCGTGAAGAGAAGACTGAATTAGTCCAAGAAATCATGATTCAATTAGCTTCCTTTTAGAAGGTAGTAATTGCACACAATAATTACATTTACAGATGACCACTGCTTTTGCAGCCATTATTATATGGTGTGTACAAAGTCCCAGAATCACAGATTCACAGGTCCTGGAAAACTGGGGCATTCTGACAAAGATGTTTCCATCCTTGCAGAGTTGCGGTCAGTAGGTATGACAGCTCTGCAGTTCATTTGCTGGGGTATTCAGAAGGACAAGACATATAATAGCTAGTGCACTTCCTCCACGTCTTGTTTGCTCTGTTACCACAAGGAATGGTGACAGATCAGAATCATATTGAATCTCTGATTTTGGTTTTCAACCCAAATCTAAAAGCTCTTTTGTTTAATATTTTACAATTACTATGATCTTCCTGAATAGCCAGACAGTATTTGGTCTGTTTCTATATTTTGCCAGTGAAATAATCACCAGAAATGAGGCTCATGAGATTTCTGAATTCATTCTGTTTTTATTATAAGAAAGAATAGTTTAGGAAAAGCTGGCAACAATTGTTTGAGAAGGCTTCTGTCTGTGCTTAGAATGCCTGACTCCACCGTGGTGACTCCAAGCCTTATGGTCATTGTCCTGAGAGGCATCCCCTCTTCTCTTCTCTCTTCTGATTAATTCTTTCTGTTGTAATTTCTTTCTGTTTTCTTAAGCACCACAAGCCTGATCTTGAAACATTTTGCGCCTCATCTTGAAACGTTTGAGACATTAGTTATTCTGTTTTCTGTATGCCAACACATTTTCTGTATTATGTCCATCACTTTTTGTCCCACGATATGCATCAACTGAGTCTAAAGAGGAATGGAAACTGCATACAAAAGAAAACTCTTGTAGCTGCGTAAAAGCTCCAGAAAGCTATTTCACTGATCACCAGACGGAAGGAAGTGAGATTTACACACAAGGGTTTCTAAACAGTCTTGCAGCAAAGAAGCGCCTGAGCAATAGTACTTCCTTTCGGTTTCAAAAAATCCTAGTACATCCAGAGTACCGATGCAGTCTAGAATGCTGAAGGACCAGTGTTGCGTGGTTTTGGAAAAGCTTGAAAAGCAAGCTGCAGTGGAAAAGGCACAACTAGTGGTTTCATTTGCAAATACATTAACAGGAGAACTTTAAAAATCTGGTACAAAGAAACTCTTTGTCCATACTGGCAACTTACCATGTTTAGAAAATAAGTATCTTCATGCATTTTAAACAAAGTCTCCAGGCTATTCCACAGTAATAAGAACAAAAACATAGAGTACTGCTTATTAATATGGATAAAACCCTGGCAGCTACTTCCCTAAGATCTGAAGAGCTATCGTTTTACAGGCTACATCCAGGACACACATTACTAATCAAATACTGAAAGACTGTTTACCTTGGACTCCATCATTTGTATCATAACGCTTTTATAAGAAAAGTATTAAGTAATTCAGACCATGTGAACTCCTTGGGTTATTTCACATATACACACAGATTCACACTCAAAATATGCTTATCTGGGAGTGTGTCTCAGAGAGAATAGAAATGGCATTTTCCTGTGTGAAGCTGGAATGCATGCTCCTGTTTTTATTAATTCTTTCAAAAAAGAAGTTCTAGGAAATCAAGCTCCATCTGTGCTAGCTCAAGGATGTGACAGTTGAAGCCTCTTTGCGGATAGCTGATTCTTGGGGGAGATATGTCACAATTAAATGTCTTTATTCAGATTACATTGTCTAAAATGAGTATATTCGGTCTTGATGCCTGTTTTCCTGGTAAAAGATAGTGTTATTTCCATTGTATTTTTTAACAAATCAGCTGAAAATAGGAAAAATATGGTGTACAGTGGCTGCTTTTTCTACAAGTGGTAGCAATGTTATAACTTATGTGGAATATGCATACCTTTTTCGTTGAACTGTTTGTTACACTTACATTCTACCATAACAGACTGTACTCAGATTAATATAATGAAAAAAATATTGTGTCAAAGATAGTTTGCTTTTTGTCCATTGATTTGAGAGTGCTTTATGCGAGTAGAAGAGCACAACTGTTCCCTGTTTCCCAAGGGGCAGGACTGCAGCATGGAGAGGGGAACGTCCTTGCTGGACATGAGTTAGTGAGGCACGAAGAACTAAGCAGAGGTAAAAGGCCAGGTACCTACACATGATCCCAGTCCTATGCTATTTTTTTCCTGCAGGAATGAACAAGACTATGTAAATACAGAAATTTGAAGCATAAAGGTCACAAGTTAAAAGAGTGAAGAAGGGTTTGCATGATTTGCTCACTGTATTAGAAATTTGGCGTTTTACTAAAAATGCCCTTTACTGGTAGACAGGAAGGATCATGGGAATTCCCAGTCATATGCACATCCTTTGGGTTTTATAATCTTTACTTAATAGTTGCCATTATCAGCAGCTTTATATTGAGCAAACATGTTACGTGAACAGGAAACTATATTTTACTGCCATTGCTCAGAGTCCTTCGAATTTTAGTCACTGGAAGAAAGATCAACATCCTCTTTTCAAAAACTGTCTTTCCGTTATTAAACATGTGGTGATTGCAGCAAAATGTTTTTTCTCCAAATAGCACAAAAGATATTTTTACCTTCCATCAAGTATTTTTGTATCATACATTATGTAACCATTTACTCTATTCACCGTATGTAGTAACTAGGGAAAATGTAGTTCTTGTAGGAACAACCAGTAGAGTGATAATGTTTTTATTGCACAAAAACTAACAAAGTACAGTAGCTATCCCAATGGATTAGGGATACTGCTTTTCTGTTAATCGCAACAAGTATATAACACTCTTAGGTTTATGTGCAAATGATAAAAATAGAACAACACGGCAACAATATCTAGACATTTATGTATAATCTTCATATGCCTTGATGTTTACTACAAAGTGATATCATATGTAACCACAAAGATATTTTATAAAATAAAGCTGCTTATAAGCTGCATCAGAATTCTGTAATGAGCATTATATTCACAGCAAATGAGTTGTTACTCCAGAAGCAGCACTGTTACTTGTAAAGATGTCTCAGAAGAATGTAGATCTTAAATCTAGTCTTGAAATGAAACAAAGTTAAGTTCAGTAACAATATTACAAATCTAGTAAATATCTCTCTTACTGCTACAGTAGGAAAGCTGTTTCTTCTTTAAGTAATCAATAGAAACATTAGGGTAATTGTTTAAAAACTGTATGCATCTTTCTTGATACCTGAAGTATGGATGGAGTCCTGAAGTTGGCTAATGACTTGAAACTCTGTGGCTTCTGTTTGTAGTATCCAGCCGTTCTACCCTATTGAGCTTGATGTGTGCATAAAGGAAAAGATACTACCAGAGACAGCCAGATATTTAACTGTAACAATACTTGGTTCCTTTTTGGATAACAGGAATTAAAATTAAAAAGTCATGAAAAGACTTTGTAGGTTTTAGGGCTCTGCTTTCTGAAAAAGTAGCATATAATATTGGATCCTAAAAAAATTCTTAATAGACAAGTACTTATTTCAATAAGTGAGCTTTTCTTTTAGGAATTATTTCCCTCCTGAAATACATTTAATCTCACGTTTGCAGAACTACTTAGCACATATTTCAGTTATTGGACCTTTATCCTCTAAATAGCTGTTTGGATAAAGATGACTACATAACTCTTATGAGTTAGAGCTACTCATCTGAGAGAGTTTTGCATCTGTGGCCCTGGTGCTGATTCAGTGTAACTTTAATAAGGATGAATAAATTGTTTACGTAGCGCATGTCATCACACACTCTGTAGCACTACCACCGACTGCTAGTTCGGCTGTTGCATTCCACTCACCACTGATTTTCCTCTCATGACTAATTAAGGTGAAACTTTAATTGAGGAATTGATGTGGAACTCCTCACTACAGTAATGATTATTCATATATATAGTATATTACACTACTAGGCCACAGTGCAAAGCCTAAACACTCTTGTAGATTCTTTGCTGGTTGCCTATGGTGGGGTTGAGAGCCTCAAGTTGGGTAAATATAAATGTCCTAGATGATCTAATATCTCCTCTACATAAAACCTATTATTTGTAAGAGAAAGAAAACAAGAAAATATATGCTGCTGCTTAATTCTCACTATACAGTACGACTTCATGTTTCAAAAAAACAGCTATACCATGCAAGCGGAATTCTACATGCTTCTAAAGCTCTGTGCAAAAAAAAACACCCAAATGTCTAGACACAATAAATCCAGGAAATTAGTCTTAAGTAGTCACTAAAAGTACCAGTGAAAAGCCTTTGCCAGAAAATCTAAAACTAAAATTGACAACAAAATTGCACTTAAACCACTTAGAGGATACTGTAAGAAAGTCATGCTTTACACAGGACTTGCCATCTGGAGTTCATAATCTGCCTTCCGCTGTAGTCAAGGATCAGAGCTGACAAAACCTCCTGAGAACATCCTCTCAGAAGGGCAAGTCTGTGAGAGCCACAGCTCTTCGTGCTGGGCAGACAGGGTGCTCCTGCAAGGGCCCTAACATCAAGCCTACAGTCCAATCTCTGTCTGTGCTCAATAAAAAAAAATTCAATAGATTCAACCTATTTCATTAAAATAAAATGTCCTTAAATGTCAGTAAAGGATTCTATGCTGACAAAAAATGAAAGACTTCCCTCTGCTCATCTCAAGAATCATAGAATCATAGAATGCTTAAGGTTGGAGGGGACCTCTAGAGATCATCTAGTCCAACC
>VZSV01000147.1:297991-312634 GCA_013398735.1 Nothocercus julius | reverse complement strand
CTCCCTTTTTCTCCTTTCCTTTTAGGATGCTGAAGACAGTGTTACTGAACCAAGGGAATGGAGACCCCTTATTTACAGAGAGTGCACAGACCTCCTCTGGCTGTTTCTCTTCTTTCTTTTCTGGGCTGGCTTGGTAAGCGTGCTTTCACTCAAAAAAGAGATGGGATTCAAAGTTAAGGGACTCTGCACTACAGTATATTAAACCTAGGGTGAAATAACCATGAGCACAGACAGTAGGGGACCAGGATTGTACTAGAGCAGACCGGCAGATCTTACAGGGTTCTGTTGCAGTGTGTGCTGTGTGCACTGCAACTTCTGCCTGAATGCTTCAGCTTCCATGTATAAACAGGACTGGAATTTAGAGTTTACTTTTCTGCAGATAAATTAATCTGCCAATGTGCCCATGCCCTTACTTCACACCACCGGCTTTCTTCTCCCAAGGCTGTGTTCAGCACACACAATCTCAACTCTTTATCCAATACAGAATGGTTTGTTTCTATCTGGGTATTGTAAATGTGGCATAATGCTTAGTTTTTAGGTTTTCTACATTTGGATGTAGACACCTAAAGAAACAGCAGCCTCAAAGAGACCTAGAAAAGATTTGTACTTGAAGTCCCTTCAAGTGCTACCTCTAAAATGTAGGTTCCCAGACCTCCCCGCAGCCACTGGAATAGTCATATAAAAGCACTAAATTTTAAGTAATAAAGCAGTTGTGCTGGATCTGATACGTACAGTCTCTCTCCAGCACTTTTGATAATTCAGTTACTCCTTGCAAAGCAGTAATGGTTCAAGTGGGACTGAGACTTGCTGTTGCCAGCAAGTGGCATGTAGCCAAGAGCCTCATATTGTTCTTTGTGTGTGTGAAATGTGGTTCACACCTCATGAAACAGAAGAGGAGACTGAATCACCGAGTTCTTTGACTCCTGGAGTGCTATGAATAAAGTGTTAGGTAAAGTAGTGCTCCAGGTTTCACAAACTTCACAGAAAATGACTTACTGCTTCTTGATGTTGGAAAGGTTCTTTTCAAGGAGCTCTTTTTGGCGCAGCATGGTGTGCAAGAGCAGGACTTAAGCAGGACTGCTAGATAGTGTCTTGTGTTGACCAAGCAGTGTCCCCTGCTCAGTGAGTGGAGGTGCTTTGCTGCCCCTGAGGCTTACTGAGACCTGACCCTTGGTGGTGGCAATGTCATCAGGCAGCAGAGCATCTAAAAGCTCAGTGTAGGGACACCTAAATCCATCTCGCTCCATTTTTTTCCACTCCTGTTAAATGGTGCATCTTCCTGAAATTTGAGATGAACTGGATTTTAACTCTATGTTACATGTTTAAAACATGTCTCAGATTGAATTCAGTAACACCTGCAAGAGCTCAATGTTTCTGCAGGCATGTTGGCCAGGAATGTCAGGGGTACCCTGTAAAATGAGGAGCTGGCAATTAGTGGCCAGAGTGAAAAACTGTGGGTTGAGTGACCTTGCCTGTTGACACACAGAAATTCTGATTTGGCACCTTCCTGTTTCTTTCCAGTTGTTTTAATCATGAGCCCTATCTTTCTTCTGCTCTGGTATTCTACTTATTTAATTATATACGTTCATAATTAATTATATATTCATTTATAGTTAATATGTAAATATATAAAGTATATACTTATATGTATATAATTATATTAATTGTATACTGCAGTAAATAAGGACAAGCTCTAAAGTGACAATACGGCTGAACTATTTCATATTGCTTGCTCTGGCCTTGTGCACAGAGGTGAATTCTAGATTTAACTGTTTGCTTTGACACTAGGAAAATGCATGGGTTGAAAGGGAAATTTATGCAATAGAAGGGAAAAAATACGGTAGCATGATTTCACCAGAAATAAATGTCTTAATAGATGTTTATAGCTGGGTATGCTGTGGTGGCTGGTGCTGCAGAAAGACTCGTGCTTGGATACGACAGCTTCGGGAACATATGTGGTAGGAAGAATTCTCCTGTAAAAGGAGCGCCTCTTTCTGGACAGGACATGACTAATAAAAAGTAAGTACACCACATAATGCTTACATAAAATAAATGTTTGAGATCTGATAGGATATTCATCTTCTAGTTGTCAATCATGTACATGCTTATATTAAGACATAAATAAGAAGGTATGAGGATGCTGCTTTTAGTGAAGTGAAAAGTTAGGATGTAATTTTAAAATATGCTATATTTTTATCCTTTACTTTGGCTTCTTCTTAAACAGGATTGTAAATAGGACTTTTGCCAAGGCAACAGTCGTTCTGTATACACAAATCTTTGAATCTATGAAAGTTTCATGGTGGTGTTCCCAGTAATCCTGTCAGATTTCTGTGCATTGGAACTAGTCCTCTTTGACAGGAGGATGCCATTTTATTTTCATTTAAGAATTTAAAATAAAGTGCAAAAATATAGCAGAATCTGAAATTACTTCTTAACTTTTAACTTCAAAATCTTTGTTGCTTTTTATGTGGGAAAACACAATTCTGTTTTCAGTATAGGGCTTTAAAAGGATGAAAAGAAGACTCAGAATTTAAACCTATGAATACCCGAAATATTTTTTGATGTTTTTTTAAGATTTTCTTTTTCTTTCTAGATATGTATTCTTTCTTAATTCATGCAACCTGGAAATGCAGAGCCTTGAAATCAGTTCGGTTTCCTTGTGTGTGTCTAGTTGTCCACAAGAGCAACTCAACTCTTTGGAAGACCTCCAGGGTTTTGCCAGGATCAATGGTATGCCACAGAGAGTCTCAATATCTGAATGTATCTGTAGAACAGCTGAGCAGCTTTCACTTTGTTACTGATATGCCTTTTACACTGGGGAGTTATTTCTTACCCTTTATTTCCATAATGGCAGAAATAAAACTTCTTTTTGACCTATTTCACAGCTACAGGTTTCAGAAATCTTACAGCTTTCTTATGTAAATTCAGAAGTTGTTGATTCATCTCTGCCCAATGCTGAGATTATCGAGCTGCAGACTGACTGCTGAAAATGAACTAGTGCAGGCTGTTGAGGGTGCTAGGAGGTGGGTCCAACTAGTGCTATTAAAATGATTTAAAACTATGGTGGGATTAGTAATTTCAGAGATATACTAAAGTTGTTATCCTTTTAGAAATCAGACCCCCTAAGTTTTCCACTGTTCCCTTATTTTTTTTAATCTGCTATTCAAAATGAACGCAATGTCAGAAGTAATTATTGTGCAAAAGGCACTGCTCCAGTTCATTCACTTCTAACAAAGAGATAAACTGTGGCCTGACCCTTATTCTGTGGCATATGCATAAACCACAGACCACTCAACTATCAGCCATGTGTACTGGAGGTCAGAATGCCATCCCTTTTGCTTTTCTTGTTTTTTTTTTTTTTTTTTTTTTTTTTTTTTTTTTTGGCAAGAACTGCTATTTAAAATGACAACATTTATTTTAATCTCATTTTGGAATATTTTACCATCTTTTGGTTTGTACAGAACACTGTTAAATGCCTGTGATATTACTGTAATTTCAGTATAACTGAATGAAATTACATGAAATTCCATCCCCATGCTAAAAATGCTCACATGTTTATATATTGAGGGAGATGGCAGTGTTGCATTCTGAACAGCTTGAATGCATCCAAGCATTCCTTTCTTGGAAGCGTTATATAATGAAGCAGTATATTTTTAGGCAGCTGGTAAAGCCTAACCCAGAAAATATTTAGCTTCTTGATAGATACATGTTCTGTTGTAGATCATGAAGGCCTGACTCTGTTGAAGCTTCTATCATTAAAGGCTTTTTCATCGTCTCATCTCTGTCAGCTTAGACCTGAAGAGTAGCACTATGGAACAAATAGTGTGCCTGCTGTCCAGGAAGATCAGTATATGGGAGTTTTAGTGAAGTCTCGATAACTAGATTCACCAGAGGTTGCTTTAGGTTTACACATTAATTAATTTGTTATTTACACTCCCACCAGAATCACTGATGGATATGACCCGCTAAAGGATCAAAGGAGAAGTGAAACTCAAACTTATTTAAAGATTTTTTTCCCCCAAACAGACTTTAAACTAGTATTAAATTACCACTGCATTTTTTTTTTTTAAATTTCTTAGGTTCTTCTCTCTGTGTTTATAACCTGAATGTTTCCAGTTATACACTAAATCCAAAGGCATCTGAGTTGTGTCCCACACTGCCAGTTCCACCAAGGTAAGAATTACTTGGTACTTTAACACACCCTTGAGGCAAAACAGCTTCTTAAAAATTATGAGTTCGTCATGTTTTGTATTTGACTTCATGCTTCACAAACCAGATGTTTTTGCTTGTTTATTTTTGCACGTATCTCGTTATGCATTTTTGTCTGTGTGCATGTGAACATTGTTTCCTGTCCCACAGTAGGAAGGAGAACTCTGTTCCTCCACCCGTTAGAGATTTTCCTCACCAAATCTGGAGCAAAGCCCTTATTTTGCACTCAATATGTGTAACAACTTATCTACCTGCAAGGTCTTTTGCACAGACTGTTGCTCATTCCCTCAGGGCCAGGGAAAAGGTGGTGTGCATCAGTCTTTGCATATTATCGCACACGCAGAAATTTTCAATTCACACCCAGCTGGCTTGAATCATATGTCTGGGGAAAGCAGTGAACAGGTGGACTATCTTTAATATTTGACAGCACATGAAGTCTGGATATTGGTTTAGTTTGACTTTTTTTTTCCTGTTTACAAATTTGAGAGTCAAAATCCTTAAGCTCCAAGTTAATTTAAATTCCACCATTTCATGAAAATACAGCAAACTGGAATCTTCGTGCTTGCAGAGCTGATTCATCTACTGCTCTGAATATGAGAAAATAGAAGAAAAAAAAAAGAGCAGGAGACAGATCAAAGCATTATTTAAAGTGGATCAAAGGCAGGCATGTAAACTGATGAAAGATAAGGCATGTTTTACTTCTTTCTTAGATATTTGATTTGTTTTTTCTGTTTGGTTTAAAATAATAAAAAAAAACAAAGTAATTTTACATTTACAATTTATGTTACATTTTCCAGTAGAAGTAAAACTAGTCAGAGAAGTATTAATGTCCTGATAAACTGATTTCTACTTAGGTCTGAAGGTGTTCTGGAGCTGTAGAGTAGCATTGCCAAAGAGAGACAATAAATATATTCAAGAAGCTTGGCTGGAAGTGCCAAATAACTTTGTATGTAAATCTTTGCTGAGGTTAATTGTACCTTATAAACATTGTTTTGATGTAGCCTTTAGCATGTTCAAATATCCTAAAAAATATGCAAAGATTTTGTGGTCTAGAATTACCTAAGACATAGCTTACAGCTATGCTATCATGAGTTTAGCTTTTCCGTAAACACATGGGAGCAGAGCAGATGAAGCCACCCTAGTGACTGAACAGGAGCTACATGCTGTTGGTAATTGAGACAGTAGTTCACTTTTTTTTTTCCCCAAGCTGGTCTTGCAATGATGGAGCACTATGATACAGACATGGTGCTGCTAGGAGTGCGTGTTTCAAATGCAAAATAAAAACTACCAGCTGACCATTTGTAACAGACTGCTCCAATTCCCAGTGTCCTGTTGTGTCACACTCCATGTCCCTATGTGGGGAGGGGACTCCCCCTCGAGGTTGTGGGTCGCATTGGTCAGCTGGTGCTGCAAAACTGTGTTGAGGGTGCTGGGGGTTTGAACTAGAGCGCTGGAATTGATCCCCAGTCAAACACCATATTTCCGGGAATGAGTGTTTTTTTCACCATCTTTGTTTTAAACCTTCCAGTAAATCTTTTCCATTACTTAACCGGTGCATTCCACAAAATCCTGAATGCTATTCCAAGTCTGCGTCTGCCTTAATAAGTGCGGTTAATGAAATGGATGCTCTTCATCGTATTCTGGCTGGAATATTGGCAGGAAGAGACACTGTAATAGGATTGAGTGTCCTTTCACTAGGTAAGGCTATAAATTAAAAATTGATCAATAATATCTATTTAAAATGTGAAATTTCAAATGTTTCTATCAAATTTTTGTTCTTAATTTAAAAGTACTATTTTTTTCACCCTTCGGGGCATAATTGATTTTTAAAAATATATACATGTTATCAGAAGACTCTTAATAGATGAAATGTGGACCTTTGAGATATCAAACTGAGTTCGTATATACAATCCATCACTACGTCTTCAGGGGACTTTTAGAAACTATCAGTGAAAAATGATAGCATCAGCGTTAGCATTGAAAACCTAATGATTGTCAAGCTGAAGAATTTCGGTTATTAGTTTATTGTTAGTAAATTATAGGTTACTATGTATTGTAAATGTAAAAATATTGCCAGTTGTACTAAATTTTGTTGCTTTTGAGATCACCATAAAAAAAAAATTCTGCAAAAGTGTGTGTAATACCCTTGTAACATTCATAATAACCTTACTTCGTATATTTTTCAGCCTTTTCTTTTATACTCATTTTGACCTTCACATTCATTCGTACACTTCTGGTCCACACTTTGATTGCTCTGGTTGTGTTCGGGTTGCTATGTAAGTATATTTAGTTTTTAGCATGTGCTTAGTTAAATGGCTTGTTTCACTGAGCTTAAGGAAAGGCAGCTCAACAAACAGCAAACGTGTTTCTCCATAGCCATCCTCAGTAAGGTTAACAGAGCCATTTCCAAGTAGAACCTGCCTGCCTGTGCGTGCCATATCTGGCTGTGGTGTTCCAGCTGTGGAGTGTTGGGATGATGATGAGTTTGAATTATTTATGGATTCTAGGAAATTATGTTTCTTTTGGCAGATAAATGCACGTATGAAAATGCTACTATTTGAAAGAAACTTTAGCAAGGTTTAACACTCTCTATTTTATAAAGAGAGAACTATAAGAATGTGTCTAGCTAAAGTCTGACATTCCTTAAAAGTTATGCTTCTTACCTCCTGAATGAAATGACATGGCTGAGCTTTAGGAAGACAGCAAGAAAACCAAACTTTCAGTTGCATTTTTACCTCAGACTAACAGACCATCACTGATCTGTAGCTCCCTGTTATACTACAGTATTCCTCAGCTGAACTTTTGTTAGGAAGAAGGGTGGCGGAATCCTGAAATATCAAGTAGACATCAGCCTGCCAACAATATAGTTTTGCCACAACCTGTGTAATACACTGGCCTTCATCCCGATCTGTGTTTGCTACAGTTGTCTCAGGTGTTCTTTGGTGGCTCTATTATGACTACAGGAATGACCCCAGCACTGAATTGGAAACCGAAAAAGAAAATATAAAATTTCTGCTTGGATATGCTGTCTTCTCTACAATAGTTACAGTAAGTAGCATTTTCCAGTAAGCAATGAGAACTAGAGGTTATAACTAAAAAACTTGAACTATGGTGGTTATGCAACAATTAAAATACTTCTGCTTCCTCATGCCTTTCAAATTTGAAGTGGTGAAAGAATGAAAAGCTCTGCTTATATGCATTTAAATGGTTTTGTATTACCATTGTGAAATTCATGTGTCAGGACATGGCTTTCTGCCACACTGAAACCCTGTACAAACACTGTTAGTGCTGGTATTGTAGAAATGCAGGAATTAAGCTTCATCCTCATTCTTCTCAGCATCAGCAAACTGGGAAATCATGTTGAGTGAACAGAGAGGGACTGGCTGCATATGAATATGAAATCTGTGGATTGAGCCTACT
Source organism: Nothocercus julius (assembly GCA_013398735.1). Taxonomy (NCBI): domain Eukaryota; kingdom Metazoa; phylum Chordata; class Aves; order Tinamiformes; family Tinamidae; genus Nothocercus; species Nothocercus julius. The sequence goes on along the minus strand of VZSV01000147.1, from coordinate 305,005 downwards.
CTGTCAGTAGTATAAAGAGTTGGCACCTCATTTAGACTATAAAAAGGGAAGCTTAGACAGCAGGTTAGTGTTTAAGCCTCAAGTTACAAATTCTGCTTTTCTTTCATTGATCTCTTATTTCCCATCAGGACACCTGTCTGTGACTTACTAGTTTGAAAGGGATTTTTTTTTCATTCTGATTCTGAAGTGTTAAAGATGTCATTGCCCAATACAAGTGCGCAAAATAAAGTCAATTGTTCATGAATTGTCAAAATCGTGCTACTGTTGGTTGTCCTTAAAACAAAGTAGGATGGAATTCACCCAACATGAACAGTCTGAGAATTTACAGTGACAAATACAAATCTGTAACACTTTTTTTTTTCCATAACCTAGTAACTTATGAGCAATGACTTTTTACTAAATAAAACAATAAGCTCATTTGTAACTGTGTTCATTCCAGTACCTTTCACTGTCATTTGCAGAGCTCTGGAAGCATCCACTACTGCAGGTTACTCTTCTCCTAAGAGCAGATTGCTTCTTTATAGAGCAGGCAAAAAGAGTGGAGGACCATCTGCGACAGGTTTTATTTTTTGTTTTATAAATTCATACTTCTTTGTGAATGGTAAAGCGGATAGGACCTTGTAGAGTTGCCTTCATTTTTTTTTCTTTGTGAAGAAAATGAGGTTTCATTTTATGTATGCTTTGTCTTCATACATACACAAGTGTCAAATGAAAGCAGTGTATGTTTGCAACTGTCCTTTCTGGAGAAAAGGACCAGTCCTCCTCCCGTGCTGAAGCATGGCAAGCTGACCTAGTAGGAAGGAGGTGTATGAAAGCCCTGTGCATGTAACATACCTTTGTGTTCAGTGCATTAACGCAAAAGGGCTGTTTGCATTGGGTGAGTCATGGTATCATGAATCCTGTTTTGTTTTAAAGAAACAGTAGCAATATGATTTCATAAAATGAGACTTTAAGCTACAAGCTCTTTGAGAAAGTAAACGGTGTCTCAGAAAGCATTTCTAGTGCACAGTAAGTTCATGTAAAAAGCTTTGTGGTAATGTCTTTGTGGAATCCATATCCTTTGACCCCATATTTGATAACTGTTAAGAGGTTCTTTTTTTCTTTTTTTCTTAAAAAAGTTTTTTTTTTTTTTCTCTCCTGCAACAGGTTGTTCTGCTTTCCCTAATACTTGTTCTAAGAAAGAGACTTCAGTTCACAGTACAGCTGTTCCGGATGATTAACAAAATGATTAGCAGAATTCCTTTCCTTTTGTTCCAACCACTTTGGAGCTTTCTGGTTCTCATTGTCTTCTGGGTATTTTGGGTTGCTGTGCTACTTAGCTTGGGAACTGCAGGTAAATATATGCTTTCCATGGTATGGAATGAAAGCCAGTAATTTCCTAAGTTCACTTTTTAAATGTGGAACCTTATGGCTAGCAGCGTTGTAGGCTTGTGTAGAGTTGTGTTACCCCTTTTTTTTGTGTTTCATGCTCCTTTATACCTTTTTTTTTTTTTTTTTTTGTTAATTTTTTTCCCTGAAACTGTACTGTGTTTTGTGGCCTAACCTGGTGCTATCATTTTGTCTTGTCCTTCCACCACTCCTTGAGCTGCCGGAACTCATCTGTACAGGCCTGCAGATCCCTCCTAGGCCAGAAAAGCCTCCATCGTCTCCGTAGCTAAGCCCATGTGAGAAAACTGTCTCTGTAAGCCCAATATCTCATCCCCATCCCTCAACTACTGCAATCTCAGTCTTCTTCTGTTAAACCTGGCTGTGTATAAATGCCACTTCACTTGTAACGTGTGAGAATGCCAGAGTCCATGCTGGTGTTGCAAGCCAGTCACCCATTGCTTAGGCTGGAAAAGCTTCGGCTGGAGAGTCATTCAGGTTTGCAAGGGTCTCCCTCTTTCTGGTACAGCAGCTGATGTCTGTCAGAAATACCTGCTTGAAGCACCTGCATGGCTGATAATCTGTCCCCCCTGCAAAATGTCAGACCCAGAGGAGCCAGATGTTCAACCTGCAGTCTCTCTTGAGTTGTTCCTGGGTGAATAAGTAGTCAGATTCATTTCGATTTAAGGATGTCATGAATATTTCTTCTCCAAAGTCTTCTTAGTTAGATTTTTCCTTCAGAGAGACATTATGTCATGCCAGATACAGCTTTATGTGGCTCTTAGCTTTTCCACAATACCTTCATCCCATATATGTACATATCAACCAGACAAGCAGTAATTTTCAAACTTGTAGGCCATCTGATCACCAGTTCAGTCTGGTCCTTTACTGAAATTAGCATCTTCTGATCTATCAACCATTCATTTTTAGGTTGAGTTACAGAATTGCTTTTCACGCACCTGCCTGCATCAGGGGCAATTTAAGTAGTTAACACCATGTGCATAGATCAGAGAGTAACTGATAATAGGTAAATAAAGTGAGTAACAACACACAGATTTGCTGAATATGTATTTACCAAGAAATGCTAGCAAGAAATAATGTATTCTTGATTTCAACTGAGCTAGCACATTACCCATAGGAATTTACTCCAGTACTTTAACATGAAGATGTGTATTTCTAAATTTAGAAAATATCAGCTGAGTCTGCATAGTCAAAAGCTTTTAGAAATGCAGCAGTCATTAGAAGATATATTTTAGCTCATAAGACAGAAACAGCTTGGTGATGAAAGTGCAGGGTGGGGAAATAGCCAGATATATTCTGGATGTGACAGGGCTTTGCAGGACGGTAGTGAATTGCACATTATATCCCAACATAAATTCCACATGTATTCACAGGGAAGTAAAATCCAATGAAAACTATCCATGAGGGGCTTTTAATGTTTTCTTCCATGTTGTGCTGTTTTCCCTAACTGGTTATGTTCTCTGTTTTCAGTCAGCATTTTTTTTTCTGCTGGCTTAGAGGGTAGAATTCAAGCAGGTTGTGACCTTCTGTAACATTTATAGAGCAGCAGACATCTCCTGGCTCAAAGCTATTTTGATTTTGTCTTTACCCTAGCATAGATGGGAAGGCAAATGTTTCCCAAGAGTTCTTTTCCAAAGTGCCAGAACGAAGATGGTACGGAAGGCAGCACAACCCTTCTGCATAGCAAAGCAAGGCTAATGTTTCTAGGGTGCTCTCAGTTGTGAAAGAATTGATTTCTTGTGGATTTAGCATAGGAAGGAAAAGTCATTTCCAGGCACTTGTAACTATCAATATATTGTTATGTGAGGAATGTAGGTATGTTTTGGCTGAGATCTTCTGCCAAGGAATTTCTAGTGTAGATATTTTAAAGATATTTATAAAATTTTACTTTTTAACAACTGGGGTGTTGATATGTAGGAGAGAATATGCATTTAATAAACAGTACCAATTTTAAGTATCAGTGCAAGTAGAAAATGCCACTGCATGGCACTCAGCTAATTTTTCTAATGAAAACTTCCATTGATTTTGTTATTTGCGTTAACAATTCTTCTTGCTAAGTTGCCTGCATCAAAGGGTGGCAGTTGCTACCCAAGAAGCACAAACCACTAGCAAAGCGCAGGGGCGGAGGCAGCAGCTAAGGATGGAATAGGCAACGTGCAGCAGCATCTGCGTCCGCTAGGTGCTGATAAAGTAGCTTGAGAAAGTTTCCCCTGACCGGCTCGGTTGTTGACAGTGCTGTCACTACAGGAAACTTCTCATGGGAGGAGTTTGAACAAAATAAAGGCAATTTTAGCCTTTTAATCAGTAATTTAACCTTTTAACATGGTGAGGTAACGAAGGATGGTTTAATGTAGCTCGCAGACTGAGGTGTCACAAGAGGTTGGTGTCAGGAAGTGTATGGTAGTTGTTCTACCTGGTAAACAACAGGTTTTGTTGTTTTCTGTAGTTCAAAACTGGGACAAATAAAGGATAGGCTAGATTCGGTATTAAGAATATTCCTTTAAATTTAATATCTAGTTTTCAGCTGAGATTTGAGTCCTCTGAAATGCTGGCTGTTGTTAAGGTGATTCACAGGAGGTTGGTACATTACAGGTTATTTTGCTGTTTTGGAATGACTAGTACTTTGTCATCCTTTAAAAAAAAAAAAAATAGTGCTATCTAATTCGTAATGTGTGGGCAGAACAGCTTTGTATTTGCCACTTCTCTAGAATCAAATGATTCCATATATGGAAGATATTTCTTCTGCTTTTTGAGTTTTGGAGACTTTGCAAAGGCTGATAGTACTTCTCTGAATTCCCAAGATAAGCTCTCTTAGAGCAATGTTTTCTCCCTTGTCTCTTAGTTTCTTAGCCAGGATTCAGTTCAAAAAATAAGTATCTTTTTTTCTTGTTTTTGTGACTTCAATCTTTTATTCTAACAAATGTTTTCTGGGTCTAAGCAGACTATATTTTAAATTTAGACTTTAAAAAGACAGGAAAAAGGAAGCACTTAGGAAGACATTAGTCTTTTGTCTAATGCAAAGCTAGGAGAGACGGGCAAATGAAATTGGCTTACTGTGGTGCTGCACCTGTTCTTAACATTTTCCTTAAACCTCCTGTAGCTATATAGTATTTATGATGTCTGTGCATTTTACAGCTCTGAAGCATTTAATCCTCGCTTCAGCTGTGATGCACCTGATCTTTTTGTGGCTGCACAGACCTTGTTTATGTCCTTTCCACAAGTTAATGCTACTCTGGGAAGAGACTGATTTCTTGGGAGACACAGAAAGCTACTGCCCCACTTGGAAAGGTATTTATGCGTGTGAATAGCTTGAAACACGTGTATAATCCCATTAAAATCAGTGGGACTGTTTATGCATTTTAAGGTAGGCACCTGCTTAAGTACCTTGGTAATTCAAAGTGCATAAAAGTAGCACAGACTGACTGAATTCCAGACCTAGAAAAGTAGGAGAAATGCCAGACCCCAAACCACTTGAGACAGCACAAGCAGTGGCACTAGCTAGAGCCATTAGCTAGATAGGAATGTAATTCAGCTGTGCTTTGGAAAAGCTGTTATGTCCTAGGGTTATTGAGTCTTATTATTTGCTAATTTGTGTGACATTTTACTGCAGAACTGAAGCATCCATGTGGCACAGCAAACGTGTTCTTTCGACTTTACAGCGAACAGGGGCTGTGAAATCCACGTGCTGCAAGTGCTGGGCAAGTAACGTAGGATGAGATGGCAGTGTGTCATTTTCATGTAAGGAAGGTGCATCCTACGGGAAAGTGAGCAATAAAACTGCCACATAAAGTTGTGCAGTGGCTGAGCGAATAGTAAAAACATGTTTCCTGCAGGATTCTTGACATTCTAATTACAGTCAGCTAGCTTAACTGTCACTTGTGCATGAAAAAGGGTAGATAAAGTAACACAGTAAACTCTGTGGGGAAGCATAAAGATTCAGTGTACGATGCCAGAGTTTTTCCTTATTGGAGGAATAACTTCCGTAGTGGAGAGTGTTAAATGCAGATCATATTAACAGGAACTGGTGAATAGGTTCTCAGTATTTTCTAGTCCGTAGTTCTTTGTTTCTGATAAAAGACTTTTTAAAATATCCTTCCCAGGAATTTTAGCCCATTGCAACAGCCTGTTGCCCAAGGCATCAGCAGAAACTTGCGGTAGCTGTTGCCATACAAGAGCATATGACACAAATCTGAGAGCTGAAAACGTGGCTAATGGTGTTGCTCACACACACTTTTAGATCGTTGCCTTGCTGTGCTGCCTTGGGCAGTGGCACAGCTCTGGGCTTCGGAGTCTAATGCAGAAATTTTTCAGAATTCTGCAGGCAGTTGTGTGACTACGATGTTAACAACACTTCTTCGAAGTGTTTGCAGCAGAACTTTGGTACTCATCAGATTTTGTCAGATTTGATGATCAAGCTGTAGAGACTTTAGTTCTTTACTGACTTCCTGATGTTACCACGAAGCACCTGTAGTACACCAGAAAGATTCATTTTCAGAAATCTCTTCTGTGATTATGCAGTTGGAGCAGAAATATTGTGTGGACAAAATAAAACCATATTTGGGGCTTAATTCAGGATGTTTAGCTTCCATGAACAGATGGATCACAGTGGAGTGACAAGGAAAATGGCATGTACTTTTTTAGCAGGATGTCAAGGACAGCCTTAAAAGCAGAACATGGCGCTACACGCACACAAATGCACAAGGCTGGCCAGGAAAGGCAAAGACATTATTGTTGTTATTGCAGATGGCTATTTTAGTAGGTTAGTATAAAAAGCAAATTGAATTAGTTTATGATATGGACAGCTGTCAATCTTTATGATAAAGCTAGAGAAACAAAGCCTAAAATAGGCCTTTTTTTTTTTTTTTTAAAAAAAAAGAAATATTCAGGTAGATTGAATGGCAGAAACATGCTTAATTTTGCTACCAAATGACATAATGTCTTGGTAGAAAGAGGAAAAGTGGGAAATCTTGTGTGTTATTGAACTATCATTTGCATGATTTGCACAGGTTCCTCACTAAGGGCTATGGGCTATGATTAATGAGCATATTTGGCCAGTTTTGTGTGCTGTAGGAAAATGGTAGCTTTGAGCTTCTGGACCAAGTGAGAGGGCTGAAAAAATCCCTTGAATCAGAACGAGAAGTAGTGGTATAGCAAAGAGCTTATTTTAATGTATCGAAATAAATGAATCTTTTAATATTCCTTTAAAAAGGAAAAATAACTTTAGAATCTAGGCACACATAGAAAAGGTAATGGAGAAGAAAGGCTGAGAGAGTCTGTGAGAAGAAATCTGAGGTAAGAGTTGTAGCTTTTTCACAGCATCAAGTATCTTGCATTTCACAGGCTTAGAATGCATTTAAATATAACAGAAGTAACAGTATTGGTTCGAATAATTGCCCTTACAGCATTTACAAAGCTTTCCTGTTTTGTTAAAAATTAAAGTCTTTCAGAAAATAATATAGCTGGAAAATATGTTTGTGTCAGCCCTTCTGCAAAGAGTGCCTTGATGAACTAGCCTGTTATGGAACCTGTGAATTCCTTCTTTAGGCCTTTAGCTGTAGAGGGATGAGTTTCTTGTAGTGCTGATGCTGCAGGAGTAAAAAATACTTTTTTTTTTTTTTTTTTTTTTTT
>VZSV01000147.1:261376-297806 GCA_013398735.1 Nothocercus julius | reverse complement strand
CTCTGCAGCTATAGAAAAAAAAAAAAGGAGAGATAAATGAACAGTTTTATAAATAGCTTAATATCTGTGGCATTTTTGCATTTGAAGCTGTTGCAGTGTCCTGTAGGAAATCATAAAGAGTTTAAGCTTAAGTGTTTGATAATGCTCTTCTAGCAGCAGCAACGAATTCTACTTATCGCTTTGCTCTTTCTTTCTTGGAGCTAAAGTAAGAAACTACTCACTTCCAGAGATCATTTTATTCTGTGAATATATTTTTCTTTAAAGTTAATGGATTTAAGACTTGGTAAACTAATAACAGTCCAGGTTACAGCCCTAGAGATGTTTTACTGGGAATGTCCTGATTCCATTATTCCTGGAATAGACTTATCCAAGTGGCATAAATGGGAAAAGTTTGATTGCTAACATTGCTCTGGCTTGTTGTGAAAAGCCATTTTTTCTCTATGAAATTTGTTATTAACAGAAGCTGAGACCAAAAAAAAAGCAGTTTAGCCTGGCTAAGTGTATTTGTCAATGCTCTTCAGTTAAGCTAGTTACATTGGAGTTTTTATCACTGTAAAGATGTCTGCATTCTGTTTTTTTTGGAAATGCTTTATATGCTATATTTTATACAGAAGTTTCAAAGTTTAGACAACAGAAACATGTTCTGTTCTGGTTCTGATTAATAATAACACTTGGAATAGTAATTTTGTTTTGTTGCATCCTTAGTAATTTTGTTTTGTATCCTTACTGTTTTTCTGCAGCAATCTTTCTCTTTTGCTTCGTGCAGACAAAATTTATTTTTAAAGCATTTCATAACATTCATAACAAATCTATTTCAAATCTGAATGAAAAAAATTAAAAGATTTTTGTTTACTTTTGAAGCATTTGAGTAATCTCAGAAATCTCTACCTACATACAGTTGTGCTCTTGACTGGCAGCTCTGCTTAAGACCCGATTTAGATGTAAACTTGTGTCCTTTATGAGGTTTTTTTGTCAAAATTCTATTTGAATTGCAATATTTTAGCTCTCTGATTTTGTTAAAAATGGAGAGAAATAAGTAACACCTGTTTTTTATATAATTTTATTGAAGAAAAGTTAAGAACAAGGGTACAAAAGCTCTTTTATGTGCTTTTTTGTTCTTCACTGCTGTGTTTTATTAATAGTGTGATGTAATCCCAATTCCAGGCACTGCACAGATTACTTCAGGAGGACAAGTAGAATACAGAACTGCGTCCGGAATTCACTACATGGCATGGTACCATTTTGTTGCCCTTATCTGGACTAGTGAATTCATTCTTGCCTGTCAGCAAATGACGATAGCTGGAGCAGTGGTTACCTGTTACTTCAACAGGTAAGAATTGCTCCAAGTAGAGTTTTTGCACATTTTCCAGCATTTACTTTCAATCTATTTCTAGGAAAAGTGCAATTAAATAGGTTCCAACTTAAGCCAATATCTTGGAATTCAGTATAACCTGAAGTAATGTTGCTTGTTGTAAGATCTTAGGTAAGGTTGGGGGAGATTTAGTTTTAATAGTATACCAGGGAGGTGGTTTTTTTTTTTTTTTTTGACAGTGAAGAGAGCTGTGTCTTGAAAACATTGTTATTCACAAATGTTTTATGAGCTCTCTTAACCTCATTGCTGTGTTTCTCTACTACATGTAATGAGATTTTCTAGTCTATGAAAAGTCTGGAATTTTAGCTAATGTCTTCATTTTGTATTAGAGGAATATGATGCTAATTTCTATTTTTTGGAAGACCAGTCTCTAAGGAAAGTTGCCTGAGGGCGACTCAGGCAAGCTGCCTCGAAGCCTGGGACCTTGGCAGGGGAGCACTTGGGGAGCCTGAAATCATTTTGCACAGAGACTTTTAAATCCTCCTCTTGCTTGCCAGGTGACATGTGCTGTGTTTAAAGAGTTGTTCTTGGGAAGGGAAATGTTGTATTTCTGTGGTGGTGATCCCTCTTCCTGCCGGTGCAGATTGCTAGAGCCGCCAGAGCAGTGAAGGAAGAGGAGAGGCCAGTGAACAGTCAGAGCAGCTGAATCATTAAGAACAGGGGCTACCTCAAGCTGCTCCAGCAATTCTAAGCTTGTTGCTATGTCACTGTCATACAGACATCTCACAAGAGTTTGTTTATGATACCTCACACAAAGACTTTCTTATTGGCTACTCAGTGCTCCGAGGAAATGGCCTGGCCTTTCCTTGTGAAAATTATCTTCCCCAGCGCATGCAGCAACGTGCTATGTGGCCAAGAGCCACGAGTGCAGCTAGCAATAGGGAGGCTTGGGAGTTGTTCTGGCTGGATTAGTTTTACAGGTGACATATGTTTGAACTTCAGCACTGCCACTGAAAATGGATTTTGCCTTTTTTAAATTTCAGGTTAAACATAAATATTTATTAATTTAATTAAATAAAAGTTATGTAATGGTTATTTTTTTGACTTGTGAAGCAGGCTCGGTCTTTAAAAAATCCTCTGTTAGTGTTGCTATTTTACAAAGAGGTTTATTTTCACCCTTGATGTGCTTAGGGGTTATGTGTATATTTGCCTTTTCAATGAGATGAGGGTTTGCGCCTCCCTGGATTTAAGGTAAAAGGAGGTAAAAGTAAATTGACTCATGTTACAATAACTAATTTATATGCATCCTCTCCATGCTACGATTCTAAGTATAATTATTTGCATGTTTATGCTTTTGTAGGGCTGGAGATCTGTGCTTCTGTTCTGCAAACCCTTCTGCACAGGCTTGAGGTTATGTATACAAGTGTTTCCAGGATTAGGGCACTGAACTTGACTCTGAGGTGCTCAGCAGCACAACTTCCACTGGCTTCAGAGGGAGTTGAAATCCCACAGAATTTACCGACACACAACTCCCAGAATGCCACAATCTAAGTTTATAAATATGAACCAAAGTCATAAGAGATGAATGGGATCGTGTTTCTAAAGGCTTCCCTCCCATTTCAAGTACAGCTCTAGTATTTATGCGCATCCTTTGCCCTACTCAGATACTTGGCCTAGCTCTTGCAAAAGGGTCCTGCCTCGTGCGTACTCAGATGGGCACTCTGTACTTTGGAGAGCAACTAAGAGGGCAATTGAAAGCACAGTCCTTGTGTTAACTGGGGAAGGTCTCTGTTAGTACAGTCATGTAGTTCATAGTATTTGTTTAAAAACTGAGATATTTATTTAAGAAATATATTGTTATGTCTTTAACAATTTTTAAGAAGTAATTTTATACTAAACCACTTGATCTGATTTTAAACAGTCTTTGAAAAAGGTGAGACGGGGCTCAGGGAAACTATATGCACAGCTTTGAAAAAAAGAATAGGCTTTTAAAAAAATGCATTTTTTTAAGTCCAATTATCTAAGTCTTTTGGGCCTTCTAGTTTGATTTTTTTCCTTCACAAAAAAAAAAACAAGAAGTGGTTTTAAAATGAAAGGTGAGACGCATTTGTGATCACTTGATTCAAGAAACCTGGAATTAAGAAAGATATCAAATATCACAGAGCTCACAATAAAATAAAGACAATTGGCAGCACTAAAGAAATAAGATAGTTAAAAGATGATGTGGTATTGGGTACAGCTGCACAGGAGCTTGGACTAGGGGTGTTCTGTGTAAATCGAGCCAGCCTGTGGTAACGTGGAGTACCAAGGGAAAGTCAAGCTGTGGCCCTGAGCAGTTGTGCAACCAGCTCTACGCAGGCAGGTCCCTGTTCTTCCCTGGTACCTTGTTGTGTGCCCCATGGTACCGTGTCCAGGCAGTGGAGCCTCCGTGCACAGAACCCATTGCCCAGGATGAACCGTCTCCAAAAGCCCATGCACGTGCGCAACTCGGCCTGGGCTGAAGTCATTTTGGGGTTGCAGCCATGCAGAGCATAAGAGCTGAGTGAAACCTCAGCCGCGATGGTAGTTTGGGTAATTGGGTGGATGACTGAACCATCTTGAGCTTGTTGGGAGTGTCTAGCGCTCGCCGCTGCCACGGCTAGGTAGCTGCTTTCCTGCGCGCCCTGTCTGAGCCAGCTTTGTTCTTTGGGAGCGGTTTCAAAGCAAAACAACAAGCAACCTTGTCAGAGCCTGTTCCAATGCAAATTCCTTTGCTAGGACAAGGTTTGGAAAAGCTTCCAAATGTGTTTAAATTTATCTAAACCAAACTTCAGATCGTGTGATTCCTGCTCATTAATCAGTCCTGATTAAAAAAAAAAAAAAAAAAAATCAACATCTTTCTTCATTTTTCTCTTCAACAGTAAGTAAATTATTAACACAAGTAAACTTTGTCCTTTCTGTATTTCTAATGCTTGGTTAACATTTAACTTCAGATTTTATATTCTGAGGTCTGATGGATACTGTCATATGTAAGATGTTCCTATAAAAGGAAAGGGAGCCATGATACTGTAGAGGGTGGAAAGCTCATGTATTTTGGGCTGTATGTGTTTCTAACAGAGAAACTTGAAGTCCTTACGAAAGGCTTATTCAGTAGAAAATTCCAGTATCCCCTAAGTTGTTTCCGAAGTTGTAAGACCAAAAATAATAAATGCAGCAACTGCTTTGCTGGAATTTCCTATTTAAAATAATGTGGTGTATTCACATATTTAAATTTAACTTTTCAGATACAAAGTAGCTAGCATTTTGGAAGGACTGCAGTGAAACCTGCAGGTCTTGCAGAACTGTGATATCTTGACATAGTACATGTGATTTAAATCCTTGTTGGGATGAGAATTTAATAAAAATATATTTATAGATGTTTTTAACCCCACCAGTCACTCTCTCTCATCTCTTCCTGTTTATTTTTTAGTTTATTCTGTAAACTATTTTTTTGAGACAACACAGGTTCTGAGAGAATGGCTTATAGAAGTAGAATATCTTATTTGTGATTTAAAGACTGATCTTAACAGCTAATTTAAACAGCATTTGGTTCTGTTGCTTGTGTAATTATTCCTACTGTTTAAGGGTTGCCTTATAGAAGGATAATTTATGAATATTAATCAGTATTTTTGAATCCTCTAAAAATTTATTTTAGGTATTTATAGTGTTTATCTGATTTTTTTTGATGTTTATACAGGGATAAGGGAATGGCTGTAAGTTCATTTCTTGGTTTTCATATAAATTCTTTAGAGCTGTGTCATTCTCTTCTCAGTAAAGGATTCACTTTAAACTGACCATAATAAAAATCAAGAAAATAAAAGCTGTATTTGGGATTCTTATGCCAATTATTCCCTGATTATCCTTTTTCTTTCTTTGTTTCTTTTTTTTTGTCTTTCCTTTTCAATTTTGCAATACATATTACTACCTCAAAGAAGTACAGGTTAACATGCAGTAGCATTGCTCCTTTTTTATAGCTTTTCAATATATAGTGTGGAATTACTGGCCCTGTGTATTCCATTTAAAACAAAACCTCCTTCACTGATAAGAAATATATATAAATCTAAGCAAAATTTAAAAAACAATTTAGCCAAGCTGTGACAAATCTGTGATAGTAGATCAGCTTAGTAGGTGAGATTTTGATTCTTTTTGATTTTAGTTTTATCACTGAAGCAGAAATAGTGAGTTCATTCCTTCAGACTGAACTCTTGCTGAAACAACTGTCAAATAAAAAATTGCAGAGGGAGGAAGAAATAAAATGGAGAGAAGTGTTCATGGAAGTATTATTCTCAGATATGATTCACTTCTGATATTTTCCATACAAGGTTTTTCTAGATATTTCTCCATAACGGAATAAATCAAAACACTCATTGCTTAAGAATTAATCTAATAAAAGTTTTAATCTTGGCTACTTTCATTTGCACTAGAGTGAATATTCACATGAAGGCAGTAGGAAAACTGAAATTGTTTTAAGTGCTGAAGAAGATATCAGATTAATTCTTTAAATTTCCAGAAATTTCCTGAAATGATACAATGTATAACTTATTAAATAGCAGTTACTGAAACATTTTAAATTGTTTGTTTTTCTTTCTAGAAATAAAAATAGCCCACCACGTCACCCAGTCCTGTCTTCCATATCAGTTCTTTTTTGCTATCATCTAGGAACTGTTGTAAAGGGGTCGTGTTTAATCACAATACTGAGAATACCAAGGATTTTTCTCTTGTACCTTTATAATTTCTTAAAACAAAAGGTAGGTATGTACTCCTGCAACACCATAAAACTAGCAGTTAATAGGTGAGATTCAAAAAAAAAATATATATATATATATATGTGTTGCTTAAAAATGAGTGTAATGGATGTTAGAGTGTGAATTTTAGATTTTAGTCCATTTTTTTCAAGGAAAAAGTCCTTTCAGTGCACTTACCTTTTTTTATCTCAACCAAAATACTTTTTTAAGTGAGAAAGCACCAGTATTACAAAGGTCTTTATTTACTTTTGCAATGTAAAGTTTTTATGAAGGGTAAAGGAAAATGCAAATTTGGCAGAAGGCTTTATTTAAAATTTTACATCATAAATTTTTAAAAAGAAAAACTAAGAATGATGTTCTTATTTTGAGTATAAAATATCTTTTATAGAAAAGATTTCACCTGTCTATACAGTTTATAAACCTGTCTACGAGTTTATAAAAAGAATATGTGAAATACGAACTATTCCAGACATTTGCATAGGATCCAAAACACATCTTTAAGACATAAGAAAATATAGGCGGGCTGTTTTGATTATTGCTTGCCTTTTTTCTTTCTTTCACGCATCTCTACATTTCTCACCCTCTGGTAAAAACACACCATTGCCCTTGATTTTGGCACTTAAGCAAGGAGAAAGGTTCTCATGACTGCGCAGCGCTGATTCCAGAGAGATGTTTAGACAGAAAGTTTTCAAATATAGGTCTTGGAATTTATTCCTTTTCCTCCAAAGTTTGCCTTGGCCCTTAAACAAGTTGTGTGTAGTTGTGAGAAGGTTTTTACACTGAGCATCCCTGGTCCATGGGTTGACCTGATCTCTGGACATGCGTGGGTCATGGTTTGTGAACGCCAAAAGAAAAGTCACTCTTAATTTGTTGCTTAGAATACCTATAATACCTATAAGCATCTTTTTGTATGAAAGCCTTGGTTATAAAACTTAGCAAGTTGGGTTGATTAAGAACTTTGTTTAAAGATGGTGGGTAGGATGAGTTGTGCTAAAAAGAAGGTAGAGTATGTTCTTCCTTTAAGGAAAGTGGGGTGAATGAACTTGCTGGATACACTTTTTTGTAATCTGACTAGCTGTAGAAGATTTATCTAGCAAAGAAGGAAGATTGACCTATAACAGTGTGCTTACAGCTTCTTCTGTCTTTTTCTGGTCCAGTTGCAGAGCATCCAGCTGCAACAAGACCTGTGGCCATAATTCCACAAAATTAATGGAAGGAAGGAAGGGCTATGGCACCTTTCCAACGACATTCCCTCCCTTTAGGGCACAAGTAGTAGTGAAGGATGGAGAAGGGATGCTCCATTCCTATAGAGTTGACCCTGACTTTGCCACCTGTGCAAAAAAAGTCCCTGTTCTCTATGGAGAACAGAAGTCAGGGACTATCTGATTGCCTGAGAATGCAGGTTTTGCAGATAAATTCACTGCTACTTTCTGCATGGAAATCATCAAACAGAGTAGCAAAGAGGAGAATGCAACTGAAGGCCCCTGCTGTAGGTATTTATAGTGCATAAATTACATTTTCAGTGAAATCACTTCTCCAGCATAAAGTGATAAAACTATTTCACTGATGTCAGGAATTTATATGTATGTATTTGTATGAATGTACAGTGGCCATTTTCAAGGAATTAATTCTGGAATATTTGCAGAAACTTCTTGAGAAAAAAAAATAGGAGGTTCATGGTTTCTGCACAATTCCATGGTAGTTATGGGACCTGAGGATTTCAAACAGTGACTGTAAGAGCTTTACTTTGAAAATCAAAACAAAGGCATTCTGACCTCTGTGGGGAAAAGGAAGATTGAAAGATTTATGTGTCACTGAATTAGGAGTTTCCTTTTCCTGAGCAAAATGGTCATTTAAAACTGGAAGTCTACCATGGCTACCAAGATACCTTTTTTTGTTGCGTTTTGTAAAATCTTCACATGTTAAAAAATTGTGAGCTCTTGATATGGTGTTGAGGGTGGACTAACTTTTGAACTTTTCTGTTCTGTTTTTGCTATGAAATTAATATAGATCCTTGTAAGAATTCAGATTGTTTAGTAAAAGGTTAATTCAGGAAAATATAAGTCTTTTCCCCTGCCCTGAAAAATGAATGTATACTCTGGGTCAATACCCACATATGCATGCATAAAAGTCCTCTTGCTCTTTCATTTTTTGTCTGTTGATTTACCAAGTATTTCAGACATGTGAAGTTTTTTTTGACGAAGGACAAAAAAAGATTTAAAAAAATTGCCTGTGTCCTCCTTGGCCACTGAAAAGTATTGTAAGGGTTACTGACTTGCCTGCCTGTTTGGTTCTCCACGCAGCTGTTAGCTCACTAAAGCTGCTTACAGCACTTATTTTATTTCCCAGAGAAGATTCTTTCATCCACAGGAAGAGAAAAATGCTCAGCTCATCAGTCATTAATACTGTAGGATCTAAATTAAAAACATTTCCTATAATCTGAAAAGCAATATTCATTAACTAAATGAATGCTTTGTAAGGAGAGACAGAGTGTTCTGAAAAGCAAGTTTTTCTAAAATGTTATTTTTATATAAGTCTAATTCTGCTTCCAATAACCAAACATTTCACTTTATTACAGGAAAGTGCATGTGCAAAGTGCCTGTTCAAGAGCTGTTGTGGCTGGTTTGGGTGCCTAGAAAGGTGTTTAAGATACTTTAACCAGGTACGTTCTATTGTTTCTCTATCCCTTGAACATCTGCACGCCTGTTTGGAAACTATGCATGTATCTAGCTCCATTTAACACTAGTGCATGAAAACTAAAGTTAGTTGTTGGCCAGCTAAATGTAAGAAAAGGCATTTTCAAGTTAGGTGGAGAATGTTTTCAATAAACAAGGAACTTAGACATGCAAGGTATTGAGTAAATCTAAAAAAAAAAAAAAAAAAAAAAAAAAAAAAAAAAAAAAAAAAGCTGGAGATGACCCTTTCAGAGGGCCATCTGCTATTTCCAGAGGGGTGAAGACTTAACATCTCTGTGAGTTGTGCCAGATGGACTACTGAAATGTGGAGTGTGCAGGTGGAAAGAAGCAATGAAGAAGCAAGATACCCACTAGGAGATGTGTCACTGGACTAGGGAACTGGATGTATGCAGCTTATTACTTAGAGATAGAATCTGGGGACTTTATCAAAATTGAGACCCATTTGTGTTGGACACTGTACTCAGTTCATGAGCTGCTTTTATAAAACCTTGCAGGTTTTCTATATTATTCTTCCTTTGAAGTCCCTATTAAAAAAAAATCATTTCGACTGTTGGCTGATTTCCGTTATTAATATACCTGGGAATATAAGCCATGATAAAAAAGCCAGATGATATAACGATCTCTTTCTTTGAAAGACATCTTTGTTTTGTTAGCAGTTTGTTTCAAAAGTAATTTTTTTGGAAATAGATGGTTTCTGACATACATCAGTTTTTTTCAGACACTCCTACTCTTTCCTTCCTGATCCTTTTCTCCAACTTTTTTCACTACTCTATTTGCATCATCGTATGTAGTTAATTTTTTTCTCTTTGTCAGTCCCCTTTTGTTGTCTGCTGGCTGTGATGTTCTTAACATGAAAGGAATCAGACGTTGTTCATGTTGATGCCTAACTCTATAACTGTTGCCTCTCTTATTCTCATTGCTGAGGCCAATAGTGAGGTACAGAAGACAATTCTGATAAATTGTCTGACGATTTAATCTAATGTAGGTGCATAAATTAAACTTAATCCTGGATAACTATACAGAAAAAGTTTTTCACTTATTTCAGCCTAGATTAGGTACTTGTATGGCAAAATCTCTAGTTCTAGCTGATGAGTTTTCCAGACTTAAATTTTTTGGGTAGATCTTACGGTCACTGACTTGGTGAGGAACCTCTGAGTTAGTTTAGACTCAAAGCATTCCATTTATAGTCACCCTTCCTTTGGCTTCCTGCATTTCAAAGAGATAGCCAGTATCCTCATGTTGGCTTTTTCCAGCTGTTGTGTTTGCTTTTTTTTTAAAAAAAAAAAAAAAGCAAAAGTGTGTGCTTTCCATATTTGTTTTCATAAAAGAATTCCTGTTTCCTAATTTATTGCAGGAAAAGAAATATCACTTTATATATGAGTTAGATTTTTTTCCTATGATGATAATATGCATGCTGTTGAATAATTGTTTGAACATCTTTTTGGCAAAGATGATGGCACTCCATGTGCTGCAAGCCCATAGTAATTTGGGAGAGAGTTAGAAAATAAGAAAAGCAGGAACATTTTGTAAAGAAAAGCAGGAACATTTTGTAAGATATGTAATAGAAGTTTTATCTGTATGAGAGGGGTAACATCAGGCTCTGATTAGTGCATTGCATAGAATGATAAATTTATCTATTTTTTTTCTATAAAGAATATATCAAACCTGATTAAAAAAAAAATTTGATTAAGGCTGAAAATATAATCCAGTCTTCAATTTTGCAAATCAGTGGCCAAATGCTAAAAATGAAAAAGAGGAGTCAAAGAGTCTACAGTTTTAAGCAGCTTAACATATGGCTTGATTAACAGAAGCGCTGACCTCTTAAGAACTCTCATTGAGATCGGTGAAAGTTGTTGGGTTCTGCCTTGAAATTTCATCTAGTTGTTGAACATGGACTCAAGAATAAGACTTCATGATTTTTTTAAAATTGCTTATACATATGTTTCTAACATTCTGACAGTTTTTTTGAGTATTCAGATTCTGGTTTTTATATGAGTTGAAATTACTAAAATGTAGAACAGCTGTTACAAAAGTTGGTCCAAAACTCATTGTGTGTACTAACATTCCTCACTATCTTGTTGCTTTTTACCCCAGAATTATGTTCATTATAGTGATAAGCATAGAATTAACTGAAAATTCTAAAATAGTAAGAATAATAAGGAAAAGAAAAAGAAAGACAGCCTTCCCCATCACTCCTGCACTGTTTTCTTCAACCTGTTGTTATAGTGCATAGATGATTTAAATTCTTTCTTCTCCTGCATTTGCAATTTTAATCAGGACTAAACAGAGTCTTTGTTTTCGATCTGGGAAACGTGTGGATGAGAAACAGGTGTCAGAGAAGTAGCTACTGGTGATAGAGTGTGTGAGGTTCTTTCTTCCCATGCAGTATCGACCAAGTGCTCTGTTGTCTAAGGGTACTTCTGGGGCTGAGTGTGCCATCGTTTGTGTGGGATTTAACACTGGCTTTGACTGTTTGACAGCTGAGACTGTTCCAGACTCAGTCGAATGTTGTTCAGCCTTGCTCAAAAGGGACCAAAAAGGCACCTCTTGTCTTCCCATTGGGACAGTGCTGTGCTAGTTGCTGACAGTTGCCATATTTCCAGTGGCAGTTTTGGGAGGAATGGGAATGTAAACCCAGTATCCTGTTCACATTGCAATGTGGATAATTACATTCTGCCTTCCGAAGATTTCTCTTGGATTGGCAACTGGATCCTGTGCTAAACTGCGGTGTAGTGTTGCTATGTGCTGTTAAACAGCTCACTCCTTAAGCTGTTCCATTTCAGTCATGGGCAAAGTGATTCATGTGTGTGTATAATCCATTAGTAACAATTGTAAAGCACTCTGGGTTCTATCTGGATGAAAAGTGCTTTCTGAATATAAAGTCATTATCCTTACTTGACAGTTCTGTTTGCCAACACTTGTCAGAATTACCACACATTTTTCATCTTCTGGCTCTGATGGTTTCAGTATGTTCCAGATAAACATAACCAATCATCTCAAGTAAAATCTGGTAGATTGGAACTGCTCTCACATAAAAAAGAATATACTGTTTTCTTTATGTGGTTTGGGAGCTACAAGGTCTCTCTGTCTCCTGCTCTTTTCAAGTGTTGTGGTAAAGTCATAACTTTTTATACATCAAAGAAATCACTTTTTTTTCTTTATAGACTTTTTGCAATTACTTTATTTATTTATTTATACACAGTATATATATTGCAGGAAATTTTGCTTTTCTGTAGCCACTTGGCAAACGACTGTTCCAGCTTGCAGCATGTGGGTTTGTGGTGGCACTGCCGAGCAGCGGACGCCTTCCCTATTTCCCTCAGCACGGTGACCTGCAGCGTGGCCTCCAGGGCCTCCAGCCGTTACCCGTGAGGGCAGTGGGATGTCCTGATGCTGGGGCTCCTAACTGATACTGAAAGCCACCAAGAGTCTGGTGTAAAAACAAAACAAAAACAAAAGAGTAAGAAGCAAGGCTGACTAGTAGTCTTATATCCATGACAACTGGTTGTCTCTTAAACTTTGGGTGGAGGCCTGTCAGGAGTTTGTGGCTAAAGGCCTTGTACAAAAATGACCTAGATAAAACCAGAATTCATGCATGCTAATGTAAATACAGTTCTCTTGTGCACTGCCAAATGCGTTCTGCTTCACCCCATCTAATACTTCTTTTTCTTTCCAAAAACAATACTGCATTTTAATGTTACTGGCAAAATTGCTACTAGATGTTAAGCTAAATTTTCAATCATCTTGAAAATACAGTTGGCTAAAAATGTTCATCCTCAGTGAAATCATATTTTAAGTCTGTTTGTTTTTCCTGTAGAGACTTTACATGTGCTACAACAGGAGATAAAATTTATTCGGTTGATATTCTGTATATAGTGAACTGTGTGGGGAATAGAGATGAACAAGACTGACTTACTCTTCCTTTGATGCAGGCACAACTGAACAGCGGTATGGTCTGCAGCCTGACAGTGTCTTATGATCCCCCTGAATCATTTCCAGTTTGCTAAATGGAAGTTTTTCTCCTATCCCACTTCCCTTAAGAAAAGGAAGCAAGCAACCAGTAATTCATGCCTTTAAGAGGGGCTATTTCTAAACTGCTCTGGCTGTGTTTAGTTTGGTTTTATTTTGGAACTCCCGAATGAGAATATTGTTGCAGCAATGCAGGTGTCACTGTTAACTATTGCAGTAATGCTGTAGTTGTGCTATGACAGGCACTTAAGGCAGGACCCCTTTTGTTCAGCCCCTTTGGGTCAAATGGAGCTCAGATGTAGCACTGAGCTGCTGCAGGAAAGGAGATCCAACTACACTGCCCAGGAGTGGTTGTACCTAGTGGATGACAGCCCTGGAGGCAGGGAGAGCAAAACTGTGAATGGGAATGCTGTTCTCTGGGAATGGTGTTACCTGTGAGGAGAGGTGGGCTGCATGCAGAAAGAATCGGTTTGAGGAGCTGGAGTAGTAGAAATAGGGTGAAATATATAATAGTTTGATATGATTAGTGTAAGGACTGGAAATAATTATTTCTGTATCAGCTAGATGCTTACTGGTTGGAAGTGATGGAGAGTATTAGTATGTTTGTCAGCCCTGAGACAAAAGCCATCGATTGGTTCATGGAGCTGCAGAAAGGGCAGAATCAGACCTAGGAGATGTTGGGATGAGGTATTTCCAACACAGAGGGGGATCAATGTTACTGTCCAAGCTGCTGATTAAGCAGTCAGGCTTATCTCACCAGAGTGAACTGGAATATCCTGCTGTGCATACTCTGACAAATGAAGGGTAAGAGCAAACATGTTTGCTATCTGCGAGTATATTCAGGAAGAGAAACAAAAGGGATGGTTAAGAGCCAAGACAAGATCGGAAGGAGAAGGAATAGATGTAAACTGTTCATGAGTAAATGTTATCTGGAAATTGGGGGGGGAAAAAGGTTCCTAAAGGCATGAGAAACAATGGTCTGGAACAGCACCAAATGCGACGGGTGGGAGGGGGGAAGGCTCTGAGTAGCTTAAAGAGGGAGCTTTCAAAGTAGTAGAAGAAATTGCGTAGTGTGAAAAAGCCTGGAGGAGAGACTGGAAGTCCATTCCAATCCTACAAGTCCGTGCCACTTCAGTGGGGTCTCGCTGGCCCCTGTTGCTGCAGTTTCCCGCCAGCATCTGCGAGGCATGATGTAGCGCGCTCGCTGCGGCAGCGAGGGCCTGTGCAGCCCTCACAGGAACAGCGCTGTCACTGGCTGCCACTAGATTTTATTTTCCGAGGGGATTCCTCAGCTGTGCACGCATGAGCTAGGGGCACTTGGAAGTCCTGTCTGAGCTCCACGACATTGCACTGCCCCCAAGAGAATTGGCAGTAGAAAGAAAATCGGATCAGTCTGAAAATATCAGTAGAGCAGAAAAAGCTGAAGTGGGATGTGAGACCAGCATATCTCTTGTTTCTTTTTTTAAGAAGATCTGTTGCTATAGCAATCGTCTCCCCACAAGCTCATTTTATTAAAGCAAGCCCTAGAATGGAGGGCTGAATTCAGCTGTTCCACAAAGTAGCAATTATTCTCAACAACCAAGGAACTTACGGCCTGGATCTGAGCCACAGGGCCTTTCTCATGAAACTAGCGGGTCAGTTTTTCCAAGACCCTTGACATTCTGTGTTGTGAAGCACAGAAGGATGTCTTCTTTAAATAGTTTTTTTTGCATACTGTGGTATTTGGAAATATGTAAACATTCGCATTCCTTATTTATTCATTCTGACACTGAGAAACCAGTGTCTAGTTCCCAGGCTTCCAGCCAGAGAGGCTTGTGTTCTCCACAAAGGTGGTGATACAGCACTGCCTTGCTAGTGCAAGGGTAAGGACTGCTCCTGGCCCACCGTCTCTCAGGCTTTCTGATCCGTGGGACAGCACTGATACCTTTACTACTTGCATATCAGCATAGCATAGCCTACCATTCTAAAACACCAATGCATTAAACAAAGATTTTTTAAAAATACTAGCTATATTGGCTCAGACTGAACCTACACCTAGCTCGGTATCCTGTCTCCAGCAGTGGCTGTGAGTGACTGCTAGGAAAGAGTGAGCACAATGTGTTTCCCCATCTCCAGTGCCCTTTCTGAATCTGTTTTCAGCCTACGGACCTCTTGAGCTGGTTATGATTTCTGTGTGTTTAATAACTCTCAGTGGATTCCTGTTCCCTGAACTTTTCCAGTCTCCCTTGAGCTCATGCGAACTTCTAGCAGCTACAGCATTCTTTGGCTAGCAGTTCACAGCTACAGACCGCAGTGAGAGCTATCATCAGTTTTTTGAATCTGGCTTCTACTGGCTTCATATGGTTCCCTCTCTGCTTTGTCCTCACTCTGGAAGAAACAATGAGCCATCTAGCCCTACCTAGTCTCTCCACATTTTTCATGATTTTGTCCATCTCTTACCGCAGCCTCCTTCAGTCATCTCTTTTCCAGACAGAAGAGTCTGGTGTACTCGGTTGTTCCCCAGACAGAAGACATTCCTTACCTTTTGGGTCATTCTTGTTGCCCTCCGCTCAAACACTTTCAATTCCTTTAAACCTTTTTTTTGCATGAGAAAAGAGAATGCACCCTGCAGGGAAAAATAACACGTTTAAATAAGCTATTTCTAGAGGAGAGCAGGTTCCTCGTTGACCATGTCCTAGCATTTTAGCCTTTGCAACTTTCTTTCATTTGAAAGGGAGTGGGATTTTGCACATACACTGGAACTAGAAAACGCACGAGACATCTAAGCTTCTTGGTCCAAAGTCCAGGAAGGTTTGCAAATATTGGGAATAGCTTGTGTATGTGTGTGTATGTGTGTGTGTTAGAGTCTTTTTGTGGTTAAGGATGAGAAATCAGCGATACCTTCAAGCACAGCACTGATTTTTTAAGGAAGTAGCTCATTTCTGTGCAGCTCTGAGTTTTATGGGAGCATATGTTTAATATTAGATGTGTATTTTGTTAGTAAGAAAGTGTAGGTTACTAAATGGCTGGATAGGATCAGGATGCGGGTCAGTATAGAAGAACTGTGATCTATGGAGCTGCAGTCTCACCAAGAAACTCTCAAAACTTTTCCTTAGAAATATGATCTCTACCAAAAGGTAGACATCACTTGCCTAGGTCTTCCCTTTGCACTAGTGGAGTAAAGTTCTTATTTTGTCTGAGTTAATGACTAGTTTTGTAGCCTCCAGCAGCGCATTCAGTTCTGTGTCTCTTATTCCTTTGGTAATATAGGATTATTGCCTAGCCGTCCACCTTGCTTGGATACTTAAGCTGATACTTATATTATCTCTTGAAGCTGTAAATGCTGTGAATACCATTTTCTATTAAGTGGTTTGTAACAGCTGAAATCCTTATGGAGGTCATATTCACTCCCCGCTATTATTTTTCAGTCTTTCTGAGATAACTGTGCTGGTTAATAAATATCAGAAATTCTTCTAGTTGCACATTCCTAAGATACCAGAGTGGCTAATTTCTGAGTGCAAACAAGTGGTTATTTATTTTAAGCCTGGAAACAGTGTTTGTACAAGTGCACATGCATTTTCAGCATTCCTTTTAATTTTTAAAAGAGGATTTTCTTTTTTTGCTATTTATTACAGATTCACATTCTATGTTTAATTTATTAGCAAAATTCATACTGACCTCACCAGATCAGGATCTGCTTTGTGCACTGGGCCTCAGTGCTTAAGGGACAGAACCAAACTCCGAAAAGCCCTTTTTCCATTTGTGTGTCTGTTTCCTGGCTGTGAATGGGAATGATGAAACAACCATAACTCGCAGCCCATTACAGAGATAGGCCGGCCCGTTTGGGAACGTGCAGCGGGAGCTGGAGCTGGAAGGCAGAGCAGGAGGTTGCCCTGGGGCCCTGCTGTCCCCTGCACCCTAGAGAAGCAACCAGGTGCTCGCCTGGACTCCCTTGACTTAGCGGTGACCAACACGAGCTCCGCTCGTGTTGGTCACCGCTAAGTCAAGGGAGTCCAGGCGAGCACCTGGTTGAGCCCCAGGGTTGCACCTCCCTCCAGGTCCTGGAGATCCCTCATGGGAGAGGAGCTGCACAAGTGCCAATGAAACAAGGGGCACACGCAGCATCTTTGCTGCTCACGGGTGGAGCGGACTCGCTTGTTTAAACAGATTTTTATGCAAATGCACTGCGTGTTTCCGTGTAGTTCAGTGGCATCTTTGCTTTTAGTTTTTGTTACAGTAGACAGTAAATCCGTGGTCTTTATATTAACTTTTTCCATCTGTGGATACTTTTACAAGAAGTAATAGAAGTACTATGTTTATAGGATGTCATTATTTACATATACTAAATTTTTTTCTTTGCTTAGTAAGAAAAATAAATTTTCTCCATACCTAAGGTAAGTATTATCCACAATGAACGTACCTAGGATCTCTGCCTGCATTTGATTTCTTCCTTCTTTGTAATGTACTAAATTTCATTAATGTCAGTATAGCCATGATAGATTACAGTATATTGCAGAAATCGCTAGGGGGTAAAAGCGGACATTGCAGAAATAGATTTTATATCCCGTAAGATATCTGAGGCTATTTTGTGGTTTTATTTGTAGTAAGGGGAAAACGTATTTTTGAAATAGAAATGTTTTTTTTTAAGTGTATGTAGTTCACTTTCAACAAATAGATTTTTTTTTTTCACTTCCAGATGAAGCAGTAAGTAATCTAAACATTAAATACATGTTAGGATTTATAAATTCCTTCTGAACAGTAATCCTTTGCACACTGTGGTTCTTACTGGGCATAACAGATGTAACTAATGTTTTGTGACATAATCCACCTTCTAATATTTTGAGAAAAAGGAAACTATTCATAAGAGTTGTTGGCACATATTTCAGGTATTTTGAGTGCTGTTTTTCTTAGTTGATATTTTGGACACTGATTCAACATTTCATTGAAGAGTTCCATAAATGGGACAGATGTGCCAAGTTATCCAGAAAAGATGCTACAGTAATCCAGCTCAAGAAGGTAGTGGAGCTGTCCTTCCTGCCTGTCATGGCAGGTTTCCATAAAGAGAACTCTCACAAAATCCCTAATACCTTAAAAACTGTGAGTGCCGTGGCTGTCTGGTCAAATTCTGTTGTTTTTTTTTTTCCTCACATAAGAATCACTGATCTAGACTGGGATCCCTTTGCCCTTCAGCAATCATTTTCAAGGTTGATTTTGTTTTTCATGAAAAGGTTTTACAGCTACAGCCATAAGCTTAAATTTCAATAGGATAGGAATATTCTGAAAGGGCAATTTATAAAACCATTGTAATCATCAACTCCTATAGACTTGCTAACAGTGTAACTTGCTTGTTCCACTTACACAGTTTGCCTCCAGTCTTGGCAATGCATTCATAGCAAATAAATTAGTTTGGATAGTGTGACTACAGGTGTTTTGTGGCAATTTCTGTCATATTCTTCAATAGAGTTAGACTAGTTAGACTAATTTTAAAATTAATTACATAAAGGTGTATTCAGAAACTTACTTGGTCTGTGTTAGACCATTTTCTACTGATGGGAATTATGTAAAAAAAAAAAAAAAAAAAGGTGAAATAAGCATAGTTATTATAGTCATTTCAAATAAAATTGTCATATTATGCAAAATAGCTTTTTATATATGCATTAAGTTGGTATTTCTGAATAACATTTAAAGCTTTTCACTTTGCTGAAGTAGAACCTAGATTATATGGATCTTTACTGTCCATTTACATTATTATCTTCTCTCGTTTCAGCATGCATATACAACTACAGCCATAAATGGGACAGATTTTTGTACATCATCTAAGGATGCCGTCTTTATTTTGGCAAAAAATTCTACTAAAATTGCTTCCATTATCTGTTTTGGAGGTTTTATCATATTTCTAGGAAAGGTAAGAGTGAAAACCTGCTATTGTATAATAAAAAAGTGAAAATTGAGGTCCAATCCTCTTGTCTTTCCTTTTCCAAAGTAAGGCTTTTCTTGAGCTTGGTGTTGTTTGGGCTGTAAAATGAATTTGGGGCAGAATGTAATGCCTGAGGTGCTTAATTTTTTTCCCAGTCTTTACTCTGTTATTCAGTTGTAGTATTGTCCTTGGCCCCACTCTTCCAGCTCCCCTTGCACCGAGTCTTTGGTGAATGTGGTAAATACTGCCTCTGCCTTACAAAATTTACACTCCTAACTGAACACAAAAGGATGCCAACTACATGAGGCCAGTAGTGCCAAATGCAAGATGTGCTCTTAAGATGCTAGCCATAATGTACGTGTCTTGGGTTTTTGTTTGGTTGGTTGTATTTTGTGAAGCACTGCTACACTACAGTGAGGTTGCATTTCTCTTTCCTTTTCCAGGTGTTTGTTGTATGTTTTACTGTTTTTGGAGGATTAATGGCATTTAACTACCATCGTGAGCTGCAAGCTTGGGTAGTGCCTCTATTGCTGGTTGGATTTTTTGCCTACGTGGTATCCCACAGCTTTCTGTCTGTGTTTGAAGTGACGGTGGATGCCCTGTTCCTTTGTTTTGCTATTGATATGGAAACAAATGATGGATCTGCAGAGAAGCCCTACTTCATGGATCAGGAATTGCTGGTAAACCTCTGTAATAACAAAGACATTTGAGCTGTTACACACTTCTGGGACTTTTTCTTTCCCAAAGACACAGTAATTTGAATCCCATGACCAGTGCCATTTCCAGTTCAGTGTCTTAGAACAGGATGGTCTCAGGGTTACAAATCATGTGTTAATTTATAAAATGAAGCAAATGGTTGCCTCTGGCCCTTGCATGTTAGCTCTGATCTGTTGCCTTATTTTAGGTTATCCCCTGTAAGGGATGGCTGATTTTTTATGCCTCGTTAGATATATTGCTGGTACTTAAAAAAATAAATAGCTGGGATAGCTGTGGAGTCTTATTCACAAAATGCTATAAAATTAGGTGTTTTTATCTGTTGTGACTTATTGTACAGAAAGGGGCAAAAATAAGAAACAAAGGAGCTCTTGTTGCCAGCAGCAGGTCAGGTACCCATCCATATCCTGGATGCTGTAGTCCATGAAGCAGCCCTTCTGCTTCTTTGTGCATTGTTCTTTCTCTTTACCTTGGCAATTACTGTATTTTATGGCAAGCATTTCAGTGGAGGGTTATTGAACAGTTAGTAGTGCTGAGGAGCACTTCAGAGACAGCTGTATCTGAAGTGTCTGAATGCCCACGTGCCTTCCCTTTCATATGAAGGGAGTGGTTGATAAGGCAGATGTTTGTAACTTTCACGCTATTTTTTCCTAGTTCTGTCTTTTCCTTCATGAACCATGTGACAAAGAAATTACTAGTGATTCATGAAAAACAAACGCAGGAGCCAGAATAGCTCATATAATGTGAGTCTTCTGGATGGCTTTCATCAGGAGCAGTGTCATAAAACTGTTTTGTTTTTTCTTTAATGCTGTTGTTACATTCCCTGTAATGTTCTTTGAATTCTATTTAAAAGCAACAAAAAAGCAGCCAAAAGATAGGCTTAACCCTTTGTACAGAAGAGAGCAGATAGTTATTCTTTGGCCTTGACTCAGAACCGTACTTAAGCACATGTCCTAAATAGCAATATGTTAGTGAATGGAAAACTCTGAAGCCTTGACCTCTGTTCGTCTCCCTGTGTCTTGCCAAATGCTAGAATACTTCTCAAGCCAGTTCCTCTTTATGAAAAGTCAGAGGCTTTTATTTCTGTAAACCCAGATTTTGTGGTTGCTTCTCTTCAACTTGATCTTGATTTCTTTTAGTCAGCCGTGCCGCAGGGCTCGGGTGGAGAGAGGCCTTCCCGTGGCACAGGGGAGAGGAGCCTTCCCTGCAGGACAGGCTGCATGAGCTTTTATGGGAAAAAATGTGTGTGTTGGGGGGGGGGCATGTTGGAGGTACCTGTGCTCCTGCAGCCCAGCCGTTGGAGTTTCCCAGCACCTGAAGCTACGTGACAAGGGATGTGGGGGTGTTACAGGCATCGGGGGTGGAAGGAGGAGACTCTGGGGCCCTCAGGACATGGGTGGCAGTGGGTGGAGAAGCGAGTGAATGGTTGCAGACAGCCAAAGGTTTCTTGATGCCATAGGAGACATAACAGGTACTTGATGCAGCCCTCTTCCCAAGTGCTGTCACTACCCTTGCCTTGTCTGCAGAGTCCCTCCCTATCAGTCAGTGCCATCCAGCTGGGGAACAGCTGCCTTAAGTTTCGTAGCCTCAGGCTGATTATCTTCCTTTACCAGCTATTTTTATTTGCATAATGGTCTGCATTCCCATATGATGTCACTCTGATTTTTGCTTGCAGACCTTCGTGCATCAGAGTAACAAGTTAACAGAAGAGCAAAAACCCAGAAGCATGAAACCCCTCCAGGACAATGAAGATGGGACAGAGCTCCAACCTATGGTGAGAGGGAGTGGAGGCTGCGTAACTGATCTGCCAGCTAATGTGTTGTTTGCTCTGCGTCCTGAGAAGGACACAGATGTTGTGTATCCTCCGATGTCCCACAGCAACCAGCATGCCGGAACCCAGATTATTGTTTTTCTTTCTATTGCTTTCCCTCCTGAGGAAATCCTCGGCTGGTACAAAATGGGCGGTCAAACACTTGTGCTCCTCTTTCCTCCCATTGCCCTGTTTGCAGCAGAGGAAGAACAAGATGGGCAATGGCAAAGGGATGGGAGAGCAGCTCTAGCTTGGTAGTCCTTCCCCAGCCTAGAGCATGCTGGCTCTTTTACTGGGGGGAAGCTAGAGCACTTGTTGCCTTTCTACTTTCATGCAGGAACTGCTAATTCTATCCATTATTTAACTGCCTTTTTTTTTTTTTTTTTCCTCTCTTCATAGACTTGAATGGGAAGTGAGGGCAGAACAGCAACAGCAAAAGCAGTGGCAGAAAAGAAAGTAACTATTACCAATACCCTGGGGCAAAATGACTGTTCATTCTATAAAGTCCTATTTTACCTGCTGCACTGACACATAATCTGTTTTAAAAAATAATCTATTTTGTATATCAGCATATCTGATTTTTATTAATATTCCTATTATGATGGTCAACAAAAGCTGTTAATAAACAAATCCCCTGTAAGTTTCTATGGTGTCATAGTAAAAATACTAAGTTGACAAGGAAATATCTGGACAGAAATGAAATAAAACATATGAGATAAATAGTAAAAACAATGCTTTATAAGGAAACATTCCAATACAGATGTGAAATATACTGTGTCAGGGAGGAATGTAGAGAAGTGACTGGTGACAAGAATAAGGACATTAAAAAAAAAAAATCAGACTCTTTCAGCATTTTATGAGCAACTTTTGAGATTTATTTAAACCTTGTACTTTCACAGAGTCCAGCTTTTTCTGGCACTGGGATGAGTCTAGATTTATCAGGGGGACATGTTCTTCTCCTTTTTTCTTCTAAAATTCCTTTAAAACTTGGGGTTTGAGATAGTAGGATGACTCCAACCAGGAGTTCCAGTGAAGTTTGCATCAGTGTAGGAAGAGGGTCATTACTGCAGGTAAGTGGCTCATCTTGGCTGCCATACTGAGCGTGAACCATAGAGGAAAATCTTCCAAGCTGTGACTAATCACAGGTAGAGCAAAGGCTGACAGAAATCCTGTTGGAAATACTGTATCCGGTTCAGCTACACACTGCTCATCAGTGCTGTGTACTAGTTATCTGCCAGGAAATGCTTGGAGGAACTTGTTCCGTATTTGTTTAGCCAACTTCGGTCTACTTCAGTAAGAGACACTTCAAGAAGCTGAGGCATGTGGGAATGATGAAGAGAGAGAAGAAAGGAATTAACTAGTTTCTGCCTGGCAGGTGAAGCTGATCATCTCTTGGCTGTGACTTGCCGGTTTGTGTTATTTAAAACTGGGCCCTGGGGTGCTTTTGTCAAGAAGGTGTGTTAGGTCTGGTACTTCCTCCTCCTAGACAGGTCCCAGTAAGATTAGTTCTGAAGTAACAGTATCTTTACAGCCTAATAGTGATGTTTGCCAATTTACAAAATATATTTGATTTGCCTGGAAGTTTTATATATATATATACACATATATGTAAAGCTGCTTTACTTTTTTTTTAGCCTCCGTTCCTATCTGATATTCTTACTGCCTGAGGTTTTGACCCATGACTCAGAAAGTTTCACCTAAATGATGAATGGAAGAGAGGGAGGGACATTTTAATTGAAGTTATCTGCTCATTTCTAGATAGTCAATATGTTGTTTACAATTATGATGTGATGCCATTGCCTTCACTGCAGTTGCTGAGTGGAGAAAGACTCTTTAATATGTATGAATTTCGGTGTGCTTTTTAAATAAGAAAGCTAGTGGAAGTCACTGTTAATCAGCAGTAGTGTGTGTTTCACTAAAACAGTGCTGTAACGGTGCTGTTAGGGCTACGAGGATGATCAGGGGCCTGGAACATCTGCCCTATGAGGAAGGGCTGAGAGAGCTGGGCCTGTTCAGCCTGGAGAAGAGAAGGCTGAGAGGAGACCTCATTAGTGTCTATCAGTACCTCAAGGGAGGCAGTGAGGAGGATGGGGCAGCCTCTTCTCAGTGGTGGCCACCGACAGAGGAAACGGCCACAAACTGAAGCACCAAAAGTTCCACAGGAACTTAAGGAAAAATTTCTTGACAGTGAGGGTGACAGAGCCCTGGCACAGGCTGCCCAGGGAGGTTGTGGAGTCTCCTTCTCTGGAGACCTTCAAGACCCGCTTGGCCGCAGTCCTGAGCCACCTGCTATAGGTGACCCTGCGTGTGCAGGGAGGTTGGACTAGATGATCTCTAGAGGTCCCCTCCAACCTTAAGCATTCTATGATTCTAATGACTGTAGTTCAGATGGAAGTTAAACTGTGACAATATGGTGTTTGAAAGTCAGATGCAACTTGACAGAATAATTCAGAATATACCTTTTAATTAAATTTTCTGTACAAAGCATAGTTTTATAGCTTTCAGCTGCAACATGGTACTTCCTCTATCTTGATATATGTTTCACTAGTGATTAGCTCAACAACTTCCAAATGTAGCGTTCCCGCGTGGGCGGCAGAAACCCTCTCCAGAGGGATAAAGCTTCCCGGCTGGGGCTGTTTGGTGGTTATTGCTGTCCTTCCCAGCAGGGTAGTGTGGTCTGTCCCTGGGGAGCGGGCTTGGAAGTAGGCGGAGGGGTTGGAGATGGGCACAAACCCACGTGGTGCTACTTCGTGCACTGCTACTTGTCCCTGCGACGCTTGTGGCCATCTACCCAACACAGCACCCACCGGTTCCTGCAGCTGCACAGCAGAGGCTTCCTTGGGATGCAAGGTACTTTTAGAATTTTTTTGTTTTTTAAAAAAGAAATTGTTTTTTAAAAATAGAGGTAAAGACTACTGCTGGTAATGGTGAAGTATCACAGCTTATTTTTTTTAAAGTTGCTATGTGGTGTTGCTTGGTGTCTGCTTATTAGAGTCGTGTTTGGATAGCTCTGTGAATGAAGGAAATGGGCCCTACTTGATTAGAGATTTCTGTTTGTTTTTTTCCGCTGTGTCAAGGACTTGGGTAAGTTAGCGGTGCCTGTCTGTCAGCGCTCTTGTCGTGAGGAGGAAAGCACTTTCTGTTTAGGAATAAAGCCCTGCTACTAGTAACGAAAAACTTGCTGGTTGCAGGCCAGCAGGCACAAAGATCTGGATACCTCATTACATATACTAAAGCACAGGTATGTTGAGTTTTTAAAGTGAGGTTATGAAGATTACAGGGTTAAATAGAGACCTTGTTTGAGATCTGCAGTGTGTTTCCTTTAGGAAAAGGGCAGGCCCTAGTGACAAGCTAAGGATTTCTGGTCATAACCTCACAGCCACATAGAGGGGTAGTGAACTCTGCTGTAAAGGAGCACATTCCTTTCTTGTTAAGTCACTGTCACTTGCAGGAGACTTAGGGTTGTTAGATTAAATCTCTTTGAAAAGAAGGAATCCCAACTGCAACAGAGAGCAGTTCTGCTCTCCTTTCTACCCTGTTCTATGTTACCCTTACCACAGGAAAAAGTGATGGTGATTTGATGAAAATTTCCTGTGGCATCTTATCTTTAAGAATGGTAGCATAACAAACAAGACAAGACCTTCCTCATACCTTTGAGAAAAAATATTTATTTATAAAAATACACTGGGATCAGTTTGAGAAGTGTGGCAATAAATACAGTTCAAGGAAGAAAAAGCATTTCTACATGGATATATTATGGCACAATAAAAGGTAAATGCACCATCAAACATGGGACTTCTGTTGGCTCAAGACTTTGTACAAGCTCCCTTTTTAGTAAGACAACTATTTCTAGGAGTTTGGTCAGTGTAGATAATGGAATGAATACACAATCACAAATGCACACTTAAAATGTCTAATGCAAGACTTACCATTAGCAAACAATATCATAGAAACATATTAATGATATTTAAATCACTAACGTGGCATCTTAGATTTGGTGAGCAAAGACCACATTTAAAACTTAAAAGCATGAAATTCTTTTATCTCCTGTGGAACACAGAAAAGCTGTCAATATGTAAAATGAAGGCATAATGTGGTATGTGAATGCCTGTTTAAGTAGAGATTGTGAAAATGCATAGCTCCTTATTAGAAGACCTGGCTGTACAAAAGCACTCCCCCTTTCACAGTATTCCTTTTTACTTCATACGCAGTTATTGTTTATGCTGTAGACTACAACTGTTACAGCACTAAAGGCAACTAGACAGGGAAAGGGCAGCAAAAGGAATAAGGAATGTATGTAAGGCAATATTTCTTTAAGTACATTAAGCATAGTGTGTAGGAAAGGACAGGTAACGATTCCACAAGGCTAGTTTCGTTCTTACTGAATAAAATAATGGACTAATACTGAATTTCTGATGCAAATCTAATAATCAATGCCTTGGTCACTGTACTGACCATGGTAATCTCTTTGATAGTCATCTTGGTACTCTCCGTGATAGTCGTCTGGGTATTCCGCCTGGTAATCGCTGTCGCTGATCTCCGAGCCGTTGGTTCCCGTTCCTTGGCTGCCGTTATGGATGACGGGTTCTGTGGGTGCAGCGCAGTACTTGGGGTCGTACACTTGCCGTCCAAGCCCGTACACACTCATTCCCTTCTGTGAAGCTACTTTGTTGGTACCCATTTGTAATGAAATAGTTGAGTTATCCACAGGCTGCAATATGTGCTTCTGGTCATAGATGTCTCTCCTGGTACCCGGTGCCAGCATCCCAGCCTAACAAAACAGGATTTCAGAGGTTCAGTAAGAAGGCAAGAACTGCCATTACTGAATTTATGATTACAACTTGTACAGCTTACTGAAAGTGTTAGAAAGTAGGAATTAAAGTACAATAAATCACAGAGCTACAGTAGTAAGTCAGTCTTAGAAGATAAGTCTCTGCTGAAACGTCCAGCATGTTCTGCCTCTTTAGGAAGAATACAGTGAATGTTCAAAAGGAGCAGTGCCCAGGAGGTAACGGACTGGCTCACCAGGCCTGCCAGCAGCAGCCACTGCAGCTTCCCTCACCTGGCTGGCTCCTTTGTTCGTGCCCATCTGCAGGCTAATTGTTGTCTGGTCGAAGGGTTTGTCAGTCTGCATTTTTGGATCGTAGAGGTGTCTTCTAGTTCCGTAGGCAGTCATGCCTGCCTGGCTGGCGCACTTGTTTGTGCCCATCTTCATTGGGAGAGGGAAGAGGTGGACAGAAAAAGTGATTACTTTATTTGTCTAACAAGTACAGTCTAAAGAAACAAATACAGTTGATAATTACTGTCTCTGGCAGCTGCCGCAGTTACACTGCGTGCTTCCCTCGTGCAGCTTGACTGCTACGGTGAGAAACTATCACTCCTCTAGGCCGTGTTTCAAGAGGACAAATAAAAAGCAGCTGTCACCCTGAGGCATTTCAGTGACTGGCATCTGGCCAGCTGCATGAGCAGGCTGCATGTGAGAAACGGCTGGACGCAGCAATATGTGATAGTCACTGTCACCCCAGACAGCAGTAATTCAGTTGCACTACCGCAACTTGTATAAAATCTTAAAATTCTTGAGCTAGACAAGTTTTTTGTTGTTACGATTATTGAGGAAAGCAGAAAGAAGGGAAAAAAAAAAATAGACTACCACAGAAGAAGACTCCTACTTATTTCAAAGTTTCTCTAGAGGACAAAGATGATCCTTGCTGCTACTATTAGCTTACTATTAACTGTTGCTTTCCTCCTTATCTCTCTTAAAGCAGATTTAAAAAATAACCAAAAAAAACTCATCACTTTCACACAGGCACTTGAACTTGCAAAGACAATCAACTGCTTACAAGAATTAAACCTCTATACCTCTTTCAATGATAAGAATTCTAAAGATAAGAATATATTCTAATTCTGCAGAGGTTTTTGCATGAAGAGCTTAATGTGCTTAATCAGAACAAGATGGTTGTTTGTGAATGCAATAGATTTCATACTTACCTGCAGGCCAATTACACTTTGACCAGCTTTTAGTTTTCCTGCATCAAAACTTCGTGCTTGTTTCTCTGCATATTTGACACCAATATCAATAGTAGTATGAAAGCCTTTGGTTTTTGCCTATTTAGAGAAAGGGGGGGGGGAGAAAATAGAACATTCGCTGTTAACGTATATTTTCTGCTTCTGAAACACTGTGGCTTTACAGCCCATGGGGAGTCCTGGGCTGACAGAGAAGCACTCTCAGTGTGTGGTCTTGGGCTCTCCAGATTAAGCTGCTACAAGCAGGTTTATTTCATATCCCTGCCACAACAGAGTTTCTGATCTGTTTGCTTTGCCATGTGAAGGTGCCATTCGGAAGCTACCTCAGGATCTTTGTTCTCCAGGGATTAAGGTGCACAGCAGAAATGCGTGTGCCTGCACAGATCCAGAGCAGGGCCCTGTGCAGTCGAGTATCTGAACTCCAAGCCTTCCCTCAAGGTGTGAGGGAGGGAACAGGCAGGTTATCGGAAGGGCAACTTCTGCAGTACCTCACACTCGCAATAATATCAGTCTCTTTCAGACAGGCTATAGGTTGTTTTCTGTATGCGCATGAGTGGAAAGCGAGCATCTTGAGTGGGATGTGGATTTCTGCCAATGCCGGGGTACAATACTCACCAGACCTGCTAGCGCTACTAAGGTAGTTTGCACTTGAGTCATATTTCCGTTTTCAAAAAGATCATTTGCTTCAAAAATATCATGTGGCTTCATGCCGTAGCTTTGGATGGCCTTGATAAAATTCCCAATATTCTCCAGCTAAACAGAAACAAAAGAGCATTTTTTTTTTACTTAGTATTTCAGTTCAGAAACTAAGTAACTTAATTAAGTAATTTTAAAGTTTTCTGAGTATTGTTTGTTTTACATGAATTCTTTGTGTAGTGGAGATTGGATAGAACAACAGTAGTGATTAAGATGGACCAACAGGAAGCTTATTTTCATTAATTTTGACTACAGATATCAATCTAAGGGTTTATCTACTCTAACATCTCTGACATTTCTCCAAGGATGAGTACAGTATACTTTCTTAGAGAAGGATTTATTGAAAGAACTCTTAACTGTCCTCTCTGAGAGAAATTCTCATTTAAATTGGAGAACTTTAGGTTAACTTTGCATGCTCTTTGACTTCAGCAATAGATAATTTTGCGTGTATAAAAAAATAAATAAATAAATAAATAAAAAGTCACAAGCCATAACACTGTAGATAGTAAGAACATTTAACTTAGTTTGAAGGAATTATCTTTCTGGCCTATTGGGACAACCTAAGCCCACCGTTTGGGTTTCATTAGCAGGTTTTAGCACTAACTGCTGTCAGAACAAGAAAGTTATATAGAGTAAAACAAATAAGGACTGAGTCTTTTCTGAAGTCATAAGAGATACTAAAACTAAGTTTAAAAAATAAATCCTCTGTTCTGTTTAGGAATGTTCAGTCCAATAAAAACAAGAGACTAAGCACACCAGTATTGAGCTAGACCCACAACAGCCATGGCAGTTGGCTCCAGCCAGCGTCCCTTCCTGTGCTGCCTTCAGCAGTCCCTTGGTGAAGAAGGAAGGAAAAGGAAAGTGTGCTCGACAGGTTGCCCATAAGAAACTAAATCTGGACGTACTGTAATCAAATACATACACAATAGTTAATTTGCAGTGTACAATTTTCTGAGTTCTGCTACACAATTATTTCCTGACACTGTTCAGGTCCTTTTCCTTCCTTCCTTCCCCCACCAGCTGTTTTCATTTCCAGGACGACACTTCAAATGGGCTTTAGTGTTTGGGTGAAGGCAGGTTCCTGCTGTAACATCCACAGCAGTGCCTGGATGCAAAACTCCAGTTATCAATTAGTAAAAAGTTAACAGCTTTTGTACTTGAAAAGAGACCTTGCTATATGGTTCTATATCTTTCTTTCATAAGCATCAGTTATCACTTAAGCAACAATATTAAATATGTCCACTCAACTGCCAATTAGGAGCATCTCAGCTATAATTATTTTGTTAACTGCTGTTCATGTATGACATATTCTTAGCTGTTTGTGTCCGCATCCTGCTATACACACACGAAGCTTGTTGCTCTTATGATCAAAGATGCACCATGTTCACAGTAAATTGGTTAATACACAACAGAAGACTTGCAGGGTTGCGGAGGTTAGGGGCGCGTGGGTCTGGGGGAGGAAGGGACATTTGTTTGTTTTTACCTGGTGCCAATTTAGTTTTGATTGATTAATTTTCTTCACTGATCCTGGCTGCAGCTTATTTATAAGCCTGCGGAGGTGGGGGAAAAAAAAAAGGGAGGAAATATTTAAACAAGAAATCTCATCCTTATAACATATGTGTAGATATTATGTAGTATTTTTATTAATACTTTATCAGTTGGATTAGTTCCATCAAGCTGGCTAATTTTAGATTTATACGGAGTGCCTAGCTCAGATAGCAAGAAACTTAACAAGTCTACAACATATTTGTTAAACTTTATGTGCCATTTCATTATTAAAGAATTTTGTAACTAAATTTATAAATGTTTGTTGAAATAAAAAAGATTTGAGTTAAATTCCCATTCTTCTCCATGGTTTCCAAGAAGCCGTCTCCCACCCTACCGCCAGCTGTTTGACACTTATAGCTGACGTGTCTGAACGGGAGTCTTCAGGAAGTCCCACTCAAAAGGGGAAAGCAGCTCAACCAGGGCTATTACTGAGCGCTTACTCGCACAGAATGATGCCGTCTTTCAATCCCAGTTGAAAGTTTGCACCAATGCTTAGCCCTGTAACCTCTTCTATCCAGTTACGCAGGTCTTCTTCTACCTGGGGATCATATTTCAGGGCAATCTGCAACACAAGCATAAATAAATAAATCACTTAACAAGAGAAAATTGCAAGTCTTTCCCCTATTACTTTAGGGAGAGGAAAATGTGCAATTGTTGATGAAGCAAATAAATCAGGTTCTGCAAGCACAAGATTTTAGGTAGGAGGTGGGAAGCCCCGTGGGAGCGGGACTCGGAGCGGCCAAGCAGCGCCGCTGTAAACGCGCCCTTTCCAGCTGGTGAAAGTCGGCTCCGCTAACCCCTGGTTGCTTTCTAATGCTGAACAAGGAATCCACATGCAGCCATTAACAGGCCAAAACGCAGGTTTCAGTGTTTATTCCTACCCTTCGGCCCAGAAAAGACAGATGTCAGCAGCCATTTACAAGGCATGAGATTTTAATTCCAGCCTCTCTGATTAACTTGGATGGAGGCCTTTTGTCTAGCACTAGTAACTCCCAACTCCAAACTGGTAAAAATGCAAATTACATTATTTTCAAATTTTCTTTAACATTTTTTTTCTCCTCCCAGAAAGGCTAGAAATTGATCTTTTCTGATTTTCCAGTGAAAAGAAAGGACTCAATTTGGGCTGCTAACCTGTATGTCGACAGTTCCTACTACATTAAAATTGCAGTTGCAACAGGTGTGTGAGCACACGCAGGGGTTCAAGTCAACCTCTTCCACAGCTCTTTAGCTACAGTTAGAAATTTAACTAACATTATGCAATCTGAAAATTGAAGCAGTTTGTTACACTCTAACTTAAAGATAGAGCTAAACTGTACTTTAGCCATGTGTTGAAGGACACATTTCCAGATTAAAAAGTTCTCTATAATTTCATTTATTTACAAAATATTTGAAGAAACAATCAACTCGATCAGAAGACCCACTCTGAAGATCAGGTTTTCTATTTCCCCCAGTATATTTAAAAAAAAAAAAAAAAAGGTAAGAGTGAGCCTGACAGATTCCTGTAAATATTACTATTTTAATCTCTGTAAGCATGTAAATTAAAAAAAAAAGCCTAAAGCCTCCCTCATTTAATATTAAGGACATTCCACATTTGAGACTAAGATATGGCTGAGTGTTAAATACCTCTCTTCATTGCTTGGGTAACTTGGAAGCGACCGTATGGAATTTTATCAGCTCTGAAAAATATTTACTTTATGTTGGAGTACTTTCACATGTGTTCAAATCTTGAGTTTTTTTTCAAGAGGTTTAAGTGTGCTGGGGTATCCCTGTGGTGCTTATCTAGAGATAGGGAATAGAAGGGCTTATACACACAAGGAAACTTGTTTAACTGGCCCACATTCTCTGCGCGGTCTTCACTGTTCCGCAGTTTGGCTCCCATATACTAAGTCCTTGTTTTAAACGGGTGGGCGACCAGGCTGCAAAAAGGGCAGAGTGGTGGTAGCTTCTTTGAAAGCCGAACTCGAGGGTGCCTAGAGCCTTCTAAACCATAAGGAGTTAAAGACACTGAAACTTGACAATCTGTTTTTAAACACATGACAAAAAGGGTTAAAGGCAGGGACGAGGTTGGCGAGGCCGGGAAGCCAAGCACTGCACCTCTCTGAATTCTCCGTGCGATTTTAGTCGTGATGACGCAGTTGAAGTTATGTAACACTGAGTGAATACATCAGACTTTCCACATGGCTATCAGATTTGTTCCAGTTTTCCTTTGATTGCTATCTATGAGCACAAGCTGGAAACTCTAGTATAAATGAAAAATTTTTTTCCATTATTACTAATCCGCATGCCAACATCTGATCCTTTTTAAGTACTGAGCTCTCATGGAAGATACTTAAATCTTAGCAAATACATCCACAGCAAAAGAAAACATGTTCCAGTAAAGGCAAGAGCAGTAGCTAAGCCCCTTCAAAATATTCATGACCGGTGTCACTTAAAGAAGTTACTGTTTCGGAACACTGTGGAAGGCATCCTATTGTAGCAATGGATGTAGAAGTCGTATAAAATGTTTTAAAACAGATAGCAGGAAGCCAAGGATTTATATTCTTTTTTTCAGGTTTATCTTGAAAGAAACATAAAGCTACAAAATCTCATTTTTGTTGACAATTTGAGATGCAAAGAAATTTCTAACTGTTACATTTGTAGAAGTTTACACCAGCAGTCACAATACAGGCAATCTAAGACCAGGGGAGGGAAAGATGAGGTGTTACTTTTATTCTTAATAAAGAATGAATTGCATTTGTATTCAGTACCGGGGAGCAGGGGAAAACCCACATCTGCACAAGATTTGACCATTAACTAGAAAGCAAGTTTTTTGATTAATTTGAGGTAGAAATCTAATTGTTCTACTACAGGTAGTCAGAGGACTAACAGTCCATATTGCTTTTTTCTTTTTTTTTTTTTTTTTAATATATATATACCTGCTATATAGGGAAGCCGTGAGTTAGAAGAGGCACCATATAAATTAGATTCATAAACAAATCACTATCCTGCTGGGCTAACTTCAAATTTAATGGAAAACAAACAGACAATTTTAAAATACTCATCTACTCATTTTCTATCAGAGCTGTATAAAATATCCATTTCTGAGTCAGCTACACCCCTGCAAAATGCTCCATTTGTATCCAGGTTTGTTGGGCAGGAAATAGAAACCACACTATATTATAAGGGAACATTCTGACCTTGAGACTGGGTGATACCTATTGCACTTAGGACTGCAAATGTTAACTTTGGCTTCTTCTTGGTCTTTATACACATTCAACTATAACACTTTAATAAATGTACAAATTTATCAGAACCTAAAACGTTTCTGATACATACAAGCAACTGCGCAGTGTGTCCTGGGCAGCCAGAAGGCAGAACTGTCTCATTAATGGTGCAAGAGAGCAAGCACAATCCATAGGCAATGCGGCTAAAAAATTTCTTTTCCAAGTAGTTATCTACTGTCACATATGAACAAACTATAATAAGCACTTTCTTTTACCTCAAACCGGTACATTTCAGTCTTACAGATGGAGTTTTCTTGATTTTTTTTTTTTGTTGTTGCCTAGATTGATTCATTTTTAAGTAGTGGAAGGAAGGAGGGGGACAAACAGCTCTGGAACTTGGCGGAGCAGAAATCGGCAGTCCTGTCCCTTACCAGGTGATTCCTATTTAAGTGCAGAGTTCCAGCTTTAACTGTCTGACACGTAGTAACCAGCAGGCAGTTTGGTACTAACCCCGGCTGGAGTCCTTGCATTAGCTTTGAGTACTCTGGCGCCTGTACAACGCTCTTGGTTGGAAGGCGGGATGAAATATTCTGTAGTGAGTTTACATGATACATTCACTGCAGAGCCTGACAGCGCTCGTGCTTGTTCATAACATCCATCTAAAACACTCGTGTTAGTCTTGGCAAACTGAGGCTTCAGCGTTCTTGAACTCGCCCCGATTCCTGCGTGCTGCTCTTCAGCTAGAACCTGCCCTTCTGGGGCCTGATGCAGTGTAAAAAACTTCCCTCTGTATTTAAAGCAAGAACAGTAGTCATTTTTTTAAATCAATGTATAGTTTCTGGAGATAGGTGTGAAGTTATGTTGGCCAACTTCAAGTGACAAAAGCAGATGATCAAAGCTCCTCACATCCTAAAGCATGCTAACTTTGAGCAATCATGTTACCCAGTATTTCAGCCCATAGCAGATCTCACATGGACTTTCAGTTGTCCTTTTCTACTAATCTTTTCCAAGTTACATAGTACATGCTGTACACCAAGGGCTACTACATGCCAAATCTCAGTCTGAGTTCAGCTGTCTACATTGCTGCTATTCTGGAAAAATACTGCAAATTAGTTCAAGAAAAGCTTTTAACACTGTATAGCTTTACTAGTCAAACTAAAACCAAACAATTTAATATGCTTACTATCCCAGGTTTAGTTACAAGCAAGAAAAGCAGATACAGGGAAGATTTTCAAAGCTGCCAATCACATCATTACAGCCCTCATCGTGGCAGCGCTTGGGCCGAGGGCTTTGACGGGCGCCCCGGGACGTGGCCCTGCCTCTCCCGCAGCAGAAGTCGCACGTGTTCAATGGACAACTCTAAAACGGTGCCAGTGCTTGGAAGAAACCGCTCTCTGGTCAAAGATTTGACAATAACAGCGTGTGCTTGTCAAAGCAAATGAACAGCACCAGTGCAGTAACTGTGCCTCTCAAGCAAACGTAAGATTTATACATATAAAATTTGCAGCAATAGGCTACTACCTTGCAATTTTTCAAGGGAGATGAAGAACATGGTTAGAGCAGGGATATGGCCAAGCCTCGACTCCAAGGCAGCATCTCGGAGTTAACACCTCAGTGCTCCAGCATGTACTTTGGTGACAAAAGGAAGAGCAATAAATAAAACAGGAAGGCTGAGGTGTGAATATTCCTCATGGAAAGGACTCTTATGGGAGCATATTCAGCTCACGCTGCATTTAATCCAGGTCTAGCCAAGATTTTTATGCTAACTCTTTTTGTATGTTAGGTTATAAACTGAAAGCAAATAAAGAAAATAAAAATAAAGCTTTTGGCTAACTTTGAAGGTTGAAAGTTTTTAAAATAAGATGCCACATTAATTGTTTAAATTGAGAAGTGGTTTGTCCTATATCAGCTCTTCAGTTTGTAGTAACAGCACTTGCTTCCTCGTTCCTGACTGTGCAAGCAGGGGACTTGTGGCAAGTGCTGCCCCAGGAGAGCTGGCCCTGCAGAAGCCCGGGCTACCAACGCGACCCCTGGGCATCGCTGCCTTTGTGGTACTTGGTGAGAGGCTCTTTCTCCTCCCTTTTTTAAGGCTTTGTGAGGCTGTGGGCGCAGGTGACAGCACATCCATCTCCTGCCGTCAGGGCAGCAGCTCTGGGAAGCGGGAGCGAGGCAGACTGCGAGGCTAATCCCAATTACGGCATCTGAACTGCCCAATCCTGTTCATCACTTGTTGTTCCAGGACATCTCTGAGTGTCACAACTAAGAACTTGGAAAATTCATATAGCCGCCTGTCCAAACGAAATTAACCTTAAAAAATTACTGGCTGTGCAAAGGGCAAAAAGGAGACAAAGAAAGCACGGGTGAGTGCTCATGAGCAGGAAGAAAAGTTTTTATATATACTTTTTTGGAAATGCAAAGCTGAGTTAAAACTCTGATCTGCTCTGCAGACTGCTGAACAGCTGAAGCCCCATGGCAGAACCCGGGCAGTAGAAGCCATTGACACAATTATTTGAAGTCAGGGCTGTCTGTGTTACAAAATAAAGTACCAGAAAATAAGTCTCTTCTCAGCTGAGACACTATCAATCTAACATGATGTCTGTCATTTCCCAAGAACAGATTTTACATCTTTTCTCAACCATCCCCAATCTTACTGGCTTGAACTCTGATGCAACACAGCAGACCAGGGCAGATTATGCCATCAGCAGTGGTTTCTTCTGGAAGTGTGAGTAGTGCCCTGGAAATACCTTTAGCACGCGGTACTGAAAAAAGTTAGTGTAACTACTCTTGTTTTGCAAAAACCTAACTAAAGAACATCAGCACAGATTTTGTAAACGCTGCTCAAAATAAGTGTTCAGTCTTCCGCTCCAGGGGAGACACCGTCCCTGCTGCACCGTCTCAGCACCGTTTTCAAAGATTAACCTAAGGACACTGTTGCTTTCATACCTCCCTCCCTGCCGGTAGCCTCAGATATTTGGCAGTTTACAATCACTTTTCATACCAGGCATAGTCTTGACTTAAACACACTGGGTAACCTGGCACGTCCTAAGGTAACAGGCATTTTCCAGGTAACTGTGCTCAGTTTTTACCATCCTCTCTTTAGAGGGACTTTATCCTGTCATAACCTGTATTTTTAATTTTCATTTGGACATGATAAATGTAGTAATTTCAGTAAAAGGGATGGGGACCACTTCTTGCAAAAAATAAGCCAAGAACATTTAGCGATGCATGTCTGAATTACCCATGTTTCACTGGCTGGAAGTATTTTCAGACTTCAAGGTATGAGATACAACATAACTCTGGGTCGATACCATGTAGCATTATAAGGTTAACAAGCACAGTGACAGTTCAAAGGCTTTTCAGGTGGTGGAATCTCAGACAAGCACCAGGCAGTTCCTGCTCCTGGGAGCACCGCTGGTTTTGCTGTGTGGGCTTCATCAGACTCGTGCTCCGTCCTTGCTTAACCAGGAGGGGGGTGCTTTGGTGCGGACGAACCCCCTGTTCACGAGGCAGTAGCTGTATTTGACTGCGAATGGTACGATGTCGCCAAATGTCTCTCTGAATGCATCTCTGTCATGCCTTGTCTTTTGCCGGGAAGGCTTCTAGCCTGTCCTCAGTTGATTAGAGACAGCAGAGAAGCAATTTCCAGACAAATAAGAGTTGGTTCAGGCAAACCAGCAATATTAAGAAGATCAAACCACCTGTCTACAAACCAGCGGTTGCAGCGGTGGAGTTACGGACAGGAAGGCAGTCCCAGGACAGAGGCTCCCTGGCGGAGCAGCCGGCTGACCCTGGGCAGCAG
>VZSV01000147.1:203051-252857 GCA_013398735.1 Nothocercus julius | reverse complement strand
GGCGCGGCTGCCCCGCCCTGCCCCGCCCTCAACCGCCTTTAACCGCCCTCAACGGCCGCGTGCTGCTATCGCTGCTCTGCTCCTCGCGGCGGGGCTGAGGTCTCCGCTGGCACTTCCCGGGGGCGGCAGCAGGTCCGAGGTATCGCCCGTGGTCACGGTGTCATCCGACCCTCCTTGTTGCTGCAACGACTCTCTTGCTCTCTCTTTGCGCCCATCTGCTGCCTTGTGCTGTTTTGCAGCTGCACTGGGACTTGGGTGGACCAGGCTGGTGCCGTGCGCTCACCCTCCTGCCTCGGCGTCGGGAGCGCGGGCCACTGCCTGAGCGCCAGTGCTGACACTGCACCGGTGGCCAAGGGGAGCTGCTGTGACCTGGGCAGCGTGAGGCCGCTGCGGGAAGGCTGGGTCCGCTCAGCTCTTTGCGGGGAGCGCGGCTACGTCCGGCACAGGCACTGGAGTGGGGCCTCTCTGTGACTCCAGCGCTGCAGGCGGGTCTTTGGTGCTCACAGCCGAACCCACGGGCCCTCCGATGCACTTGCAAGGCTGCGACCATGCCGAGCAGTTTGGCTCCAAGGGAAAGAGCCAGGGCTGTTCCCAATTAACGGAAACCAAGCGGCCTGAGCTGCCCGATGGGAAAAGGAAACTGCAGGAGAAGCAGGAAACCAGGGATGGGGCAAGGGAAGTGGTGGCTCACGTAAACAGCATGAAAGTGCATTAATTTCTGGACGTCAAGGTTGGGATTGGCTCGTCTTTCACTATCTCGGAACACCAATGATTTAGGGCTAGATTCAATACGCTCCAAGGTCCTTGGAAATGTTTCCATGCAAAGTTGGATCAGGACCTTATTTATTAATGTTCTCAATCATTTTTGCCATAATGCAGCATGCCTTGAGAGATTTAAGACATTCACAATTGATATACTTTTCTCAGCTCAATAAATAATGTATTTCATAAATTTTAAAATAAAATGTTGCTGGCTAGTAGCTGGTCAATCAGGTTTAAATTACCCTCAAATCATTTAGCATTTTTAATTTTTATGTCTTCTGATCAGGACAAAAATGCCTTCCAGGGTTTCTTTTCTGATGCTGAGTGCCCACTAAGAAAGCTCCCGTCTTTTGGTGTGACTGCTGCTATTTGTTCTGTGATCAATAATGTATTTATGCCTAGGGGAAATGTTGCA
The DNA here is from genome assembly GCA_013398735.1 of Nothocercus julius. Classification (NCBI taxonomy): domain Eukaryota; kingdom Metazoa; phylum Chordata; class Aves; order Tinamiformes; family Tinamidae; genus Nothocercus; species Nothocercus julius. The sequence goes on along the minus strand of VZSV01000147.1, from coordinate 251,680 downwards.
TAAAAAATACGTGAGCATAGTTAAAAACATGATCTGTTTTGCATCACTGACAACAAAGTGCGTTTAAACCCACTGGTGTAGTATCAAGCAGCTGGGGCACGCTGGGCAATCTGGCTCATTATGTGTAAATCTCTTATCTTTGCCCTATTTTTCTACATTCCTTATTTCTAAGGCTATTTGTATGGAAAGAGGATTTGTGTGAGAATTATTCCCCACCTGAAATCATAATCCTCTTTGTGACATTATAATAACTTCTTCAGCAACCACATGTAATATCATAAACATGCACTGATGATTTCAGTTGGAAACCAATAAAGAAGGACTAGCGAGAGACAAAAATCTGTTTTCCTGGATATGTGGCCCATTATCTTACAAACATTCTTGAACATGAATTATTGTAAGCATATGCAGAGTCCTATTAAACTCCCTGAGCCCAAATTATCCCTTGTGTAATTCCACTGTAATCTACAGAATTAATGTGGCCCAACGGAAAACTATCAAATACACGTTGTGTTCATGTGCTTAACTGTGTGGTGGGGGCCATGTTTTGCAGGGATGACTGAAGACAAGTGATGGGGTTGTTAGAAGACGCTGGGCCTCATCTGTGCTTTGTTACCTGCCTCAGCTGAGGAGGGGCTGGATGATCTCCGAGGGGCAGAGCTCGTTTTGGGAGAGCCCACCCAAGCCTGTGGGCTGAGGCAAGCGCCGAGCAGTGAGGAACGAGAAGGCAGGTTTGGGGAGCAGCATCTTGGTGGGTCTGTAACGGGAAAGGCTGGCGTTGCCAGTGCTGGGGTGCATAGGAGATGATGAGGAAAATATGCTCTTAGGTGCGTTTTTTTTTTATTTTTATTTTTTATTATGCTTGGGATGGGTGTAATTTTGCCTGCAGCTTCAGAAGGGAAAGAAAGAAAGGGAAGGATGCTGCAGGCTTCCCGGGTCACAGCTGAACCTCTAAAGCTTGCGGGGAGAAAAACGCTGCCTGCCGGGTGCTAACCTGGCAAGGCGGGGGAGAAGGCTGCGCTGGCTCCCTGTGACGCAATTAAGCTAAAAGAAAAGGAGCTAAAATAGCCCTTTTGCAATTTCCGTGAAGCTCAGGGAGGCCTTCCTGGCTGCCCAGCCCCGCCAGTGGGCTGTTCCGGGGGGTCCAGAGGCACTGCCGCTCCGCAGAGCTTTAACCTAATTAACCCACGCCTGTGAATACGGAGGTAGGTGCAGGCGCCCCTGTCCTCAGCAAGCTGCGTGCTGCCGCCCCGCCACCTCAGCGGGCGCACCGCACCGCGAGGGCGGCAGCGCCCGAGACAACGGCCTCTTCCTCGCCGCCGCCGATTCTGCCCCAAAGGCTGGCACTCATGTTTCTAAATCACCATATGGAAAAACTAAGTGCAGGCGCTTCTTAAAAATACCGCAGCCTGAAGCATGGGGCCAGCTTCAGCCTTGATGGAATTATTATCTGACATCAATGTATTGCATTTCCCTCTTGTTGCTGGAGTAAATGCCCTTTTATGGAGATGTCTCCAGTGAGGCACACGATGCCAAAACACTCAGAAAATTGCACAGGACCAAACCTACAATACTGTAGTAGAGAAGAAATATAAGCTAAGACTTTTCTTGGGGATGGGGGGGAAGAGAAGGATCCTTGTTTGGGTAAGGATTTATTTTAAATCATGAGTTCTGGTAGTTTACGAGTGGAGCTTGAGTCCTAATTTGGGAAAGATTTCCCCTTTGTATCTAACTTTTATGACAAAACATCCACATTCTTGTTAAAATACCTTTCTGAGGCAAAAGACTTACACACAAGCTTGTATCTGTAAAGCTTAAGCTTTGTAATTCTAAAACAAAACTGAGTAAATTGTAATGTTAAAATACCTAAACACTTGCTTTGAAATCCATTATTGATTCTGATGATTTCATTATTGATTCTGATGATGAAGTCTTTTTCTGTTCTGATTCCTGTACCCATCCACACCCCTCAGAGTGACAGGCTTGCTTTTGGTATGGTAACTTGCTTAAACTAATACAGAGAAGGCAAAAAAGAACTTTGGATTGCCTAAAGTGTGATTTAAAAATGCCCGAAAGGCTCCACTCTTTTCTTCAAACAGGCATAAGCAGCCACAGGCTCTCTGACTTGCAGCAGATAGGGAGCCTACCAAACAGGAGGGAGAAGTGGTCACTGACACTGTTGTTGACGGGTAAGAATGAACATTTGCGGTACCACAAACAAGATCAGCTTGTCACTAACATGTGTGCCTAAATGTTTTATTCTGTTGTCCACAAGCTAGATATTAATAAAGATCTGTTTTGTTTCATAATGATATTTATGTAGAAGTGCAGAGTAGCAAAACACATGGAAAAAAGTGTATGTATGGACAACGCATGCTACCGTATTTCTTGGCTTCTAGCTACCGCTTTAACTTTGTTTTCTCAAAGAAGTAATTCTATATCTCCAGGATGTGGACAGAGGCAACATTCACTGCTTGGCTGCTGTCTGTTCAGCATGACCTGAACTTTACCTGAACAGTTGTTCTAGACTCAGCTCAGGAAAGCTTTCCTGTTTAATTCCCCCTGCTCCCCATCACTAATATTTTTCTGCAACTTGTGCACATTCTCCTTGCTGCTGCCTGTCTACAGCTCTTTATGGGTTCTGGACAAGGGTGCGTGTCCTTCAAGCAACAGAGTTGAGTCATTCCTTCCCTCACCTTTCTGCATATTCCAATCCTTTCTCCAATAATAGGTAACTTAAAAATGGAATTGATTTTAAACAACTGATACGTGGTAATTTTTAATGAAATTTTACATTACATTGTTGAAGCTCTTTTTGATTTGGATGCCAAATGTAAACTGCACTGAATAGGTCAGCTTCATGACAGCTGCAATCTTCACACCCACACTATGAAAACAAGACTATTTTGAGCAATGTTGCTATTTAAAATGCTTAAGCACACCATAGAGCTGTTGTCTTACCAGTCAAAATCTGAATGGGACAAAAAGGAATCAAAAACCTTCTTGCTGCCCAATTTTGTGACATCTCCAATTGCTGTTATCTAGGCTGTATTCTCTAAGAGACAAATTCTTCATCACAAATATATTTTCTGCCTTTGAGCACAGTACTGGTAACTTTCAGAAAAGGCTTACCTGCATTTTTTTTTTTTTAACGTTAGATCATTATTCTTTGAATTTCCATCGTTTTGCTAGGAAGAAATTATGAAAAAATTATAGTAGTAGTATCAAGAGCAACACAGCACACAACAAGTGATATTCAGAGTGCTTTATAGGGTTATTTGGGACTCAAATGGTGCAAGGGATAAAAAGCTGATGAGTGCTGCACATGACGAGTGAATAGCTGAGATATAGTGGCATTTAGCCAAAGGCTTCCTACCACAGAGTGCAGACTCGGTTATTACAGTAGTGAGAGATCTCAAATCTGTTTGGATAAGAGAGGTTTCAAATAATCAGTGTCACTGCTAATGTACTTCAGTAGATGTCAGAGGATGTGAGTCAGACTTTGGGGAGAGAGGGGAATTAGGAATAGCTGATGCTCGGATAACAGGCTGGACTGGAAGAGAGAATCCTGAGGTTTTAGCTGCTGTATCCCAGATCATTAATCTTGCTGGGTTTGCGCTTGTATTGCATCCCACAACGTTTGGGGAAATTCTGAGGTTGAGGGGTTTCTTCTTGTTTTTTGATTATGCAAAGAAGCCTCCTTTCAGACTGGAAGAAAGACCTAATATCTAAAGCAGTTATTTGCTTATATGTAACAAATAAAAGTAATCAGTCAGTTTTAAGCAATAGGTTATAGCAGCACAGTGTGCTTTGTGTGCTGGCTGCTTATTCAGTGGTAAGTCCAGCGCTGGAGACAGCCCTGCCGGCGTTCCCAGCCTCACAGTTTACCTCCAAACATACTCCAAAACAGAGAGGGAAGAAGAAGTGAATGCAAGTAATGCAGCCCATAATGCTCATTTCTAAACCCCGAGGAAGGTGTTAGTTATAGAGAATAGAAATGGTTAGCAAAGAGACAACATCTTACACAATGGAGATACAAAACAAACTTTCTTTAGAGGGAAAGGCTTGGAAAATGAGCATGATATTCTAGAAGTATTGGCTGTCTCGTAGTCAGCACAGTGCAATGTTACATACTGTGCTAAACTTGGCCTACACAGTATGAAAAAAATGGTAATTGCTTTGTGTTATATATGCTCAGTCTTCAAAAAACCTGAATGCATTCGGGGAAAAAATGCAGCAGTCCTAACTTTTTTTTTTTTTTCTCACAACTGACTGTTAAATCATTCTTTTAAAGTACAGCTTCACAGCGGAAGTAGAAACTTCTTCCAGTATTTCCTCAACTTTCCTTTCACCTCTATTCCTCTTATTTGAGCAAAAAAAAATAGGTGAAGGAATTCACCTATTCCTTCAGGAATTCGCACCTCTAGTTCTGAGTTAAATTTAAAATATGTTCATGATTGGGATTGCACTGCAAGATAACTTATTTCTCCTTGTTTGTGCTAACTTCTAACTGTATGTAAGTGACAGAAGAGTTGAGATACAAAATAGATGCCCTGCAGGATTTTTGGTACAGATAACTAATTACACTGAAAAGAAATGACTTAGTACATTTTTTACAGCCAAGTTACTTTTTAAGGAATTCTTACAAATATTAAGGTAGAACAGTTAAGATACCACTTAAAGTGCTGCTGTACAACATTGCAGTATTATTTATTATATTGCAGTATTATTTTAATTCCCAACCCTCATGCTTGTTTTGTTACAAAGGGCTGCCTATTAATTTACACTGCATAATGATCCTGGACATTCTTCATCTTGGCCGTGGGTGTCTGGGGGTACCTTTTAGGCTACTGCCGCTGAGGTGAGGACATTTAGTGTCACTGTCAGCTGGCATCATAAGTGGAAGCAGTGGAGTTCGCTTGCACAGTGTAACAATAAAGCATGAAGCCCAATTATCCAGCTGCTCTGGGCTGGAAGTGGAAATTCCAGTAATGCTCACCCAGCAGATCTGACTGTTTGATAAAACATCACAAATATCCACTCTTACTTAAATGGAGCAGAACCTTTCTAGTTTTTAAGTATCTATGGTGCACCAGCACACAGAAAAGGCACAAGTATTCCTCACAGTGCAGTCAGTTCTAGCTAGCTACTTCCTTCATTTCTACCTCTTTGTAATTATTTGTGCAGATAGCTGCAACTTCTCCCAGCATGGAAGAACGTACTTAAATCCTGGCCTACAAATACAGTTGTTTCTTTCTTCTTCTTCTTTTTNTTTTTCCTTCATCTTCTACAAAGTCTCTTAGAATAATTGTACACTCATGTCTAGATCCAGGACTTCAACTCTGCCCCAGAAGGCCACCTCACTGCAAAGTCATGAATTCCTGCCTTGTATTTTGCATCAATTCAAACAAAAAACTCTAGGTGAAACGTTGCCAAGGATATGGTACTACTAGAGGATGACTCACTGGCATCTGTGCTCCCATTCATGAAGCATCATTTTACAAAAGACTTGTCAAATATACAGTATTATCCCTGTTGGTAAAGCCCCTGTAACTGTTTGAAAGAAGTCCTTATTTACACAGACCCCCTTCTCACAGAGAACTGTTTGGAGAGCCAGCACCCTGTCAGATACCTTGCTCAGCTCAGTTCCTCAGGTATGAGCAATCCAAACAACAAAAGCTATGTGTAAAACTGATGTTATTGATCAAAGAATACATCTCATTATAAATACATGTACAGTTAAAGCCTATCACTGATACTGCTAAGTGTACAGGTGCTTATTTGGATTGCAGATATATTTCCTCCTGATCCATTAACTGACAGATTAAGCATGTTAAACATCTGCATTTTTGTTCAGAGGGGAGATAGAAAAGTATATAAGTAATGTGAAATTTTACACTGGGCGAAACAAGTCACTCAAGTTTAAACGAACATGTCAACGAATGCCCATCTTCCTGTATCATGTCTTGCTCGCTCTTCATTTTCCATCACCATTGTAGCAGGATATGCATTGGGGCTTGCTTTTTTTTTAAACACAGATGATAAATTCTGTCCAAAGCTATTGCAATAAAGGCTTTTGAATTTCTTGTAAATGTTTGTGCAAAAACCTGTCCTTTATGAAGCTGTTTTCTGCAGGATGACCTTTGCCTCAAAGTACTTCCTACCGATTTTAACAGTACGGGTCATGGGACTGTCATTAGGCTATAAGGAAGTAAGGCTGCTGATGAAAAGCAAAATGAAATCAAGTATCAGAGAGGTTTAGGTTCATATCGTGCTGCAGACAATAAGTGAAAGGACTTAATGAGCCCTTTCCCAGATCTACACCCACCTCTTAGAACAACCAGATATTTATTGGTAAAATGTGCAGTCATAATGCAGGCCAGCAAGAGAGAGGGAGTATCAAAGCACTGAACAAGCCAGAGAGCTTCTTGAAGCGCTTCACACAGTGCTTGCTTGTGCTCTGGCTTGCTGTGATCTGTGCTAACAGTTTAACTTCCATGATTACCAAATCTAGCCTGAGAATACAGATCAGTTTTGTTTAAACACTTGTTTGAAAGCTCTCGTTTCCTATTGCAAAATTTCAGAACTGTTTTATTTTTTCTGTCTCATAACAGAGACAACCCCTCTGCAGTTCATTACTCAGATAACACACAAGCTTCACTTGATTGAACCCTGCTTTCATCACAGGCAATCCGTCTTTCACTCACATAGCATTAAATGAATGGAAGACTAATTTTGGTGAAATTATAATTAAAAATCAGCCTCCCAGGGAACTGATGTCTTAAACACTGCTTCTCCTACATCAACAAGTAGCTCATAATTACTTTCATGAACTAATTTCCTGAAGCCAATTTGGGAAGATGTAGACTAAAGGCTGTAGGTTCTATGTCTAGTGCTAACAGGTATCTGATATGTACCCCAGTGATCAAAACCCACAGGCATCACGACTGCTGGAGGAGCAGGGAAAGGCTAAAGGAACACTGACACCGAAGAAAAATAAACACCAGTTTTCTTTAAAAAACAAACAAACCAAAAACAACAATAACCTTGTTTGAAGCAAGGCTTTCCCTCTGCCCAGCTAACAGCAAATGTATTTAAGGGACAATATGAGCTCAATCGAGCCTACATGATGTATACGATGCAGTACTGCAATCAGTTGTGGAAATTCTGTATGAAATGAATTTGATTACTTATCCCTGCTGTACTGTCTTAAAATAGCCTCTGTTAGATTAAAAATGCATGTTTCTAATTTATGCAAATCAAATAAAAAATCAAAGAAAAAAGGTGACATTTTAAGCTTCTAACATCAGAACACTAGTCTATGCCAGGCTTTTCCTAAGCCTGCCACTGTAAATGAAAAGAAGCTGGGTGGAAATTCCATAGCTGTGGGCCGAGTTTCATTCTCAGGGCATCCATTTGTCAGAGCAGACGTATTAGTAAAAGTTTCTTTAACGAAGAATTACAAACTGCTGATCTTGCACTGCTTTTATCTGCTGCACTACTGTAACTCTATATCCCGCCAAGCTGACTGCTGGTTTCAAACTGGATTATAAAGGCAAAGGTAATAAAAACAGAAGATTTGAAGGGAAATACAAGAACTGTGTAGCCAATGTATATGAGCAATCATGAAGCCATTTAGCAAGGGTCTATTAAAACACATCATTTTCCTCATGAAGATGGAGGAGATGCAGCCTCCAGACAGACACAGCAACAGAGCAAACCTCGTATGCTCTTTGCAAAGGACAGAGATCAGGACAGAAATCCGTTCGGGTGGATTGTGGCACTTGGCGCTGAATCAAGCAAAGGTTTCTGTGCAAATGCTGCTCTCTAATTGATTCAGAGACAGCCTTTCATGTAAGCTGTCTGCTTTCTGTCCTCTCCCACTAAGCAGGACTGTTCTTAGACGCAATTCCTGATAGAGCACAATGGCCAAGGAGGGCTGACAAGCTCGTTTGAGCCTGAAAGAAATAATGTGTCTGTTTATGCACTATGGCCCTTTGAGCATATGCAAGAGGATCTTTTTGCTTTGCAAATGTGGTTTGTGAAAATGCATCTTTAAACCTGTCTGCTTGCTATTTGCATGTGGCAATCTCTTGTTTCAAGGCAGTAACTGACTTGCACCTGCTATGATGGGGTGTTTTTGCCTGGAAAAACTGGTGTGTGCAGAATTGCATGAGGGCAATTTCAGGACGTACTTGTGAGGTTTTGACTTACATTCCCAGAACTCATTAATGCAAACTGTTACAAGACAGCCCAACATGACTGTAATGGTTACTGTGGAGCCACAAGAAACTCAGTTAGTTGGCTGAAGGTAGGTAGTCTGAACTTCCCCTGGCATAGCTTAAAAATAATTTTTAGGGCATTTTCATCAAAAGTCAGCTTTTTCTTATACCATTATTTTGTTAGGGTCTACCTGGCTCTCCTCTTTTATGGTAGAAAAGGAGTAACGGAAAATAAATTCAAAATTTTCAATGTCTATACATCACATACTCTCCACGAGAAGATGACAACCAGGTGAAAAGTGAAATAACTGAATTTTTGTTACTTGTCAACTATCTTGATAAAACAAAAAGTCTGATAACGAAAACAGTCTGAATCCAAGCTAAGACTCAGTGAAAGAATTTTTGGATGCTTTCTATTCTCTTCTGAATCTTTGCCAGTTTCGATGATGATATTTCCATGAAGTCATATTTGTTTTCTTTGAAGAATGTCTTTCTTTTATTTTCCTTTAAATCCATAAGATATTATGTTTTCCCTTTTGGCAATGAGGAGGTAAGTGGTAATATATTTCACCCCAAACCTCCGCCATATATTTAATAGAAACTTGTTTGCCTAAATACTAATATTTAAGAGAAAGAATGAGAAACAGCAAAACGCAAGAATTAAAATGGAAGGAATCTAAGTCAGCTCCTTTCAAGCCTTTAAGGCTGAACATTACAGCACTGTTTTGTGTTTTGCTACTCAAAGCAGAAAGAATGCAGTTTTCCTTTAGAACAATGACAGTTTGGTTGTACCCACCTACTACAAACAAAAGATAAGAACTGCTCAATAACAAAATGCTAGTTTACTTCGGCTCCACAGTGCTTTTGGAGAGAACTAGCAGTTATTTGAGATAGTCTTTTCAAGGAAAAGCCAATCTAGTTGATAATAAAACTTCCTTTAACAGAATTTAAGCCAGAAACTCTTTTCTATGCTCTGGCCTGTCCAGTTATGAATGCAGACTTTGTTGGAAGTCAAAGTTAGACTGCAATCTTTCCACTTCTGTGATCTCCCAAAGTAGGTCTAGTTGCTTTAACTTTACAGCCCTCTGGGCCTTTTCTGACACAAGTTTTCACTTCGTAAGACTTGTTATAAACTGGCAAGAAATCACTGTCCTTAACTCAGGCTGGCTCCTAAGCCAGTGAACAGTAGGGAAAACAGCAGCAAAACCAAGGAAATGGGTACTCTCCTATCCACCTAACAGGCTCCCACTCAAGCTGATCACTCCCATTAAATGCAATTTATATTCATTGTATTAACCTGCCCTTTCCAGGTGGAGTACATGAAGTGAGGAACACCCCTATTGGGGGATCACAAGCAGAAGTCCTTTCAGCTCTGCTTCTCAGAGGTGCACGTGAAGATGAAAAAGCTCTTTCCACGTGACTGAAGGTGCAGTTCCTCCACGTGAGATGGCCTGGAGCAGGTCAGTTCTGCAGAACACCCTCTTGTGATATTGGCTGTTACTTCAGAGCACTTGTGAGGGAGTTTCCAAGTCTAAGCAGGTAAGTGACTTCCTCATCAGTAACAGTCACAGGCAGAAGAACCTTTGGAAAGCTCCAGTATTTCAGGGCAGACTCACAAAATCTCTAAAGCTACAGTTTAAAATGCACTAAAAGACAAAACCCTGCCCTGGGCTGGGTGTTAAGGGGGAGCAGAACCGCCAGAGACGCTTCCACCAGTCGGTAAGCGCAGGGCAGGCTGCGGGAAGGGGATGAATCCCGCCCTGCTCCGAGCAGGAGCAGCGTGAGCCAGGCCCTGTGTGAGGCCCGCCTGTGCTCGCGGGCTCGGCAGCAGAGGAGTTCACCCCGCCGCCAGGCCAGCGGCCACCGCGGCGCTGCAGTGTGGCCTGTGAGTGGAAACAGTCACTGCCCTTCTCTGGCCTCCGTCCGCCTCAGGACGAGATCCTGCCCCCTTGCCTCTTACCGGGAAACCTCGTCCGCCTTCCCCTCTACTCTAGTCCCCCTGTGCAACAGAAAGCACAATTCAGCTCGGAGAACAACATCCAAAATAAAGTGCTGTTAGCCATAATAAAGTCCAGGGTATCTCCAATTTACCAAACTATCTGCAACTAGGCAGAAAGTCCTGATAAGAAAGTCCTCACTCCAGTTTAGGGGAAAAGGCCCTTAAACACACCAGAAGGGCTTTGGTTAGGCCACTCTCAAGGACCTGAGCATGTACTGAACAAGGATTCCCTCCCACATATTCTTAACCTATTAACTGCTCTTTAATGTCAGGCATAATCTAGGTTAAAAACCGTGAAAAGTCTATGTTCTGAACTTTTTTGTGACCACATCAATGGGCTTTAATTATGTCTCTCCCACAGCTAAGAATTACTAAGCCTGTTGGATAGGTTATAATGGCTTCCCTACAGGGTCTTACAATATCATGACAGTAATTTTCTACATATTGTTTTATGAAAATCAGAATATTCCTCTCTCCAAAGTTCTACTTTGTTTCCAAAGAGCAGGAGCCAGTGTTTTTGTTCAGCCAGCCCCTACTGCTCCCTGGTCCCTACCAGAATCACCCCTGCAACTTTTTTTGACTTGTGACACAGGGGAAAAGACTTCAGACAGTAAAAACTTCCTTCTGTGACAGCACGAGGAGCTGCTGCTGGCTTCACTGCAGTCAGTCTGCGCACTCTGCAAAGCATTTCTGCTTTTTTGTGGGCTTTTTTCTTTGCATGTGCTTCTCTGTCCAGACACACAGCACTGTGTGTGGACAGAGGTGTTTATACTGCTTTATAGATGTATAGAATTACATTTTACCAGATGAATGTGAAATATTAAAGTAGACTTCCACATACTTACCTCCAGCAAAGTACCCTTTAAAAACTGTTCCAAGGAATATAATACCATTTGCCATGAAAAAAATCTTTTTAAATGCATATTGTACTCCAAAAGTAAGGCGCTTAAAAAAGAGGAAAACAAAATGTGCAGAAAGCCAAATTCCCTGTATCAGGGAAAGACGATAGTGTCTGTCTCTTCCACTTTTACTGGTATTAACACTCATTTTTTCCCATATACAAGAGACTGAACCAGTCCAGTCATCCCAAGCAACAGTTTGCTCTCTGTGACATAAGCCTGCTAAGCACTTTTGCACGTAAACTTGGGAGAAAGCACCTCTTAAATCTATAAATACTGTGCCAGTAGCATGACATTTGTCACCTTTTTATTTATCTTTAGAACTGAGCAAGAATTTTCAGAGGTGAACTGTAGATCACAGGGCCAGCTTCAACAAGCCTAGAGGAAAAATGATACCAGTTTAATGCTTTGGGGGTTTTGGAAGACTGTAGAGTACAAACTGTCATGAAGCCAACTTAATATAACTGTTTCCTTTATACTCTAAGGATTCACAAGGGACCTCACTGCTAGCATACAGGAAATAAAGTCTGTTGTGTTAAAATGAGACTTTGTTTCTTACAATTTAGAAAACTACACAAAGTTCCCTTACAGGAAATGTTACAATTCATACAAACTCCCATATTTATTTGTAGACAAAAATTCCTATTCACATAGCAGGAAAATTAGACGAAAACAGAGAGAGCATAGACTTCAAGCCATAATGGGGTACTGGTGAACTATATGAAGGCAATAAATGCACGTACACGAAAATGTGCTTCAACGTAAAGATATATTTATTACTGCCTGCTTTTCCAGTAGCAGACTAATTTCTTAACAAGAATCTTCGAAAATAAATTATTTGAAAATAATACATTTCTTTAGTGAGAGGCCTTCTGAGCTTATTTTAGGTAAAGCCTGTCTTCTGTTTTTAAACGATCCGACCAAGATATACTGACTTGGGGTATTTTTCCTTTAGAGCAGGCCATTGAACAATGAAGTAATCCGAAAAGTAGTAAAGAATCTTTCCAGAGAGGGATAAAGTTTCCACGCGGCAGATGCTCTCTACGTACACAATGATTGCTCTCTTTAGTCCTAGTAGCCCAAGAAGAAGAGCGCATATACAGACAGGAACACATGTTCCTGGTCCGTTGCACAATATCTAAAAGAAATGAAATATTTTACAAGCGTAAAACAAATGTTTTTCATACGGTAAAGAATCAACAGTGTACATGTTCTCATAACACTACATTTGCCAAAAATAGCATTACCGAAGGCGCATTGAAAGCTAGAAGAGGTTAACAGAATGTTAAAAGCGGAAAATAAAATCAAATAAAGGCAAATAAGCAGAACGATTTCATAGTAGTTGCTGAAAGATCATACTATTTTACATGTCAGGGAGGGAGAAGAGTTCTGAGACAGGACACTTAATATGCCAAAAAGGAAGCAGCATTCCTTGACTTCTAGGAATATAGCTAGAATAGTCTCCATCCGCAATAACAGTTTTGTGTTATATCAAATATGAGATCTGAGCACACATTAAGGCATAATAAGGCCAAAGAGGTTTAATTAGGATTACTAAAACTGAGATCCAGTTATAAACCTCTTGGACTTTGGCTTAAGCCAGCAAAAGAGTTCAGCAAAAATGTGCTGATGAATTCGGACCTTCATCAAAATACACTAGCTAATAAGCAGGGCTGATGGATTTTTTCGCCCTCTTTCAGTAAGCTGTTGTATTTACCAAAACACCTTCCTTAAACATGCTTGATTCCATGTGCGTGTCACGTGCTTGTCAGCAAAGGATCTCAAATTCACTTAAAAGTACTAACCTCAAAAGAAAGTCAACTTTCCTTTTTCATATTTCAGTAAACTGAAAGACTGCTCAAAATAAAAATGTATAAACTATGGTGTACTAGGTACTAATACACAGTAGTTTGGTATCTAAATTACAAATAGAAGTACCTTGATTTCAGGCAAGGAATTTCTTACTAAATCTAACAACTACCATGCAATCAGCACTTTCTGCACAGCTGGGGTTTATGTGGAAAAAAACAGTTCTTTTATTAAATCACGGCCTTATATTCTATGAACGTACATTTTTTTGTTCCAAGTTCACCAGCCTATGAAAGATACTATTTTGGTGGTGGGAAAAAAAAAAATCACAGTTTCTTTTACATGGCTGTAGCAAACATATTCCAGAATGTTTCCTTCCCTGCTTTGAGGCAAGATACCAGTGATAAGCTTGTTAACAACACGGTGTGTCTGTCAAAGGCAGCAGTTGCTGACGTTACGGAGGGCCAGACTCTCACGTATGCCTTTCTTTGCCTCTGAGATGGCTCCAGAGGTCTATTAGCATGGGGACGTGACAACTGTATCACAATATTTTCTTATCAGAATCAATGAAATTTAATATTGTACATAAAATTATCATCGGATTTTATCATTGATCTTAACTAAATAATTGACTCTCCTAAGCCTTGCTGACGTTTTCTCTTTGAAGTAACTTTCTGTATATTGCTTTAATCCAAAGAGGGCCTTTTTAGCATATTAGCACTCACAAATAGTAACCTTACTTGTATAAGAAAACTACAGCAGTTGACGATGATGTTAATGATTATATGGCTAAGAGAAGAAGTTCAATACATCCACTTTGCATTTCTGAAATCAGATTAATACACCTGTTTCAAACCTCCACATCAGGTCTTAAAACCTACTTTACAATCTGGTGGGAATGAAAATCTATTCTTTATATATGTCGCTTGTCATATAAGAGCATAAACCAACCACATGCTTTTTTAACATTTCAAAGAAACTCTTCCATACCTGTGAACTAAAACACACATTTTGCCCTGTTCCTTGACAGGTTAGATTAATCTCAGTGATGTTGATTCTGCGACAGCTAGATTGCTTCTGATATCTAAAGTAAAGGCTGTTTGGGTATTTCTACTTAGTAACACCATTCGTGACAGTACTGTAAACACAGGCAGATAAAACAACCTGGAGTGTTTCCCTGCGTCTGCAGGCAGAAAAAAAAAACAGTGTGTCTGCTGTAGAATCCAGCCTGTGTCAGGCAAATGCCTAAGTGGCACCAGAACAGTCATAAATACCCTTTTTTGCTTGTTTTTACATTTTTTTTCAGATTCTTATCAACTCTAAGTCTTGTTCCTCTCTTCTTGAGAGTTGAGCACTCAGTTTGACTGCTGATCTCAGGTTTGGAATTTAAGTGGACAGAAAGCCATGTAACACTGCTGCACACAAGTCTCCATCGACCTTCCCCTTGGGCAGCACTATCTGGAGCGCAAATACTGTCCCGTTCCCACCACTTCCCAAGCCCTGTCTCTGCTCTGCCACCATCCCACCCACTGCCTTCATCTTTCCCCAGCATTTTCCATTCAAATTTCTCTGCAGTCTGCTGGGCCTCTGTCATGTTTCCCACCATTTCCCTTTTTACTCTCTCAGCAGCCTTTCTCCCTCTACATCCCTATTTCCAGGCTTCTTTCATTCTGGACTTATACTGACTAGGTTAAAAGCTCAACCTAGTTTAGTTGGCTAAAGGAAGGACAAAGTTTCACAACATTCTCCTACTTTCCACTCTGACACAAAGTCGGAAGGACACAGATGTCATTCAGCTTTGCTGGAAATTCTACCATTTGCCTCATCTCAGCAGTTGAGAATGGTAGAACTGGTTTTATAAAAAGTTGAACTATTATAATCATGGTGTTTATTAAGCCACTGTCCCAGACAATTCATCCTACTTTCCACCCTCATTGAATTTGCCTCTCTGCTCTCGTACTGCTGGTAACTGGTATTCCCACAGCTAGATCGGAGGGATGTGCTAGAATGAATTCCAAGCAGATATACATGTGTTCATACACCACATAAGGAAACAATGTTAAATGTCGCTGTTCAAACAACACCCTAACAAACACCTTTACTATATGCAGGTTTGGATATTATACTATTTTAATTCATACTTTCTACTGACCTTTAATAACTTGCAAGCTGCTGTTCAGATGCCATTTGATTAATGGCGAAAAGGATCCGCCAGAGGGGCACATTATGGCCTAGGCAGCTCTATAAAATATGATCTAATGATAATGGCCATGTCATCTGCTCTTTCCCAGCCGCATATGTACCTTCAACCAAGATAGAAAAGATGCTGCTCTAAAGGATCTCTGTAGGAAAAATGTCCTGAAGATGCTCTGAGGATGAACATCTATACTCCGCAGTCCTTGTTTTAGGAAACTTGTCCTGATGGCGATTCTGGTATAAACCTGTTGAACCCAGTGGATGAAGAGATCCCTATCTGAATTTGAGGTTGTGATCTGCAAGTCAGAACTACTGATCAATCCTTCTGATCATTAAAAGTTAACCTCCAGTTAACCTTCAGTGCGTGTCTACAGGCATGCCCTACCTGGACTTGCAAGGGTGGCTAACGCGTTGGAGTAGCAATTCCCCTCCAAAAATCCTGCCTGACCAGTTCTCCCTCACACAGTCACCAGGAGACAAGGCCGATCTTCCCACTGCCTGGAATTCAACATCACAAATGCACCAAGAGATGCAGGAGAAACCTCTGGGAAACCCAGGATGTGTGTTACGAAGCAGAGGAATCGTTACGTGATCTATGAGCTAGAAATACTGCCGTTCAGTTCAGCCTGTACCAGCACACAAACTTGTGGAGGTGGAAAGGACCTGACTTGTCTACCTGACTTGTCCCTGAATCTAAGAGATGATGAGCTCTTCCACTAATGAATTGCAAAAGACAGTTTAAAATCTTGGAGAAAATGGTATCTTCCATCTTGAAAAGATCAAAGCTTTTGCTTTTTACACTCCGGGAGAATACAAGTAGCTCTTGGTGAATCCAGGGAAAATTATTAGCATGCATCTGTTAGGCAAGAAAGGAGCAGGGCTTCTGCAAGGTCAGTCAGGGTCTTTCCCAATACTTTACCTTAGCTACAAGGCTGCCTGCAGAATATTTGCCTTGCATGAGAGATGTCCCCACAGCTCTCTGGTTTACTTGGTTCAGCCTTCCTGAGCCAAAACGGGGGGAAAAGGGGGTTCAAGACAAGTTTTTTATCACCTTTTAGACCTCTTTGAGCTGTAACTGTCCAAGGACTTGCCTGGCCATTGGGTTATCCGGCTTTGCTGCCAGCAAGTTGTAAAGGATTTTTCTAGAAGCCAAGAGGGTTGTGTGGTTCCTTGGTACCTATATCCTCCTTAAACGAGAAGAAATTTTCAGATAACTGTTAAGCTGCCTCACTGGTTGCCAGGCTTCACAACTAGGCCTATAAACTAAATCCTACACATGAAAGTCCTTTAGTGATTCAATGTAACCAGACTTTAAAAAGTACAGTGAACAAATTCATCAGTACATTAAGGGAGACATAAAAGTAAAGGAGTAGGGAATAACATTTAGACTTAGCAACTCCCACTCTAAATCTAATTTCATATTAATTACTTCCACATAAAAATGGAATTTCTTATTAATTCCATATAAAAATGGAATAGTTCTTGCTTTTCCATTTCAGGTATTTTCTAAGGCTGCTGAAGGAAAACAATCTGGCACACAGGCAGCTGAAAACTGCTTTGGAGCTGGTGAATGCAACAGTGTACCGCAGTGACACTTACCCACAGTAACACTGAAACCTTAGCTCAAGATTAAACGCCAGACCTGCGGTTAAGAAGAAAATGCGTAAAGCAGAAAAACTGCACTTGGTTTTATACATCTGTAAACATATGTTTGCGTGTGTCTTTAATCAAACAGCATCTGGGTACTGCATGTGTTCCCCTGTAGGATAAGCAAGACCCGGAGCGCCGGCTCCGGGCGCCGTTCCTGGGTGCCGGGCGCAAGGGGACGGGCGGCGGGACAGAAGTGCCGCGCAAGGCAGAGGCAGCGCCGCAAGGTCCACAGAAGAACCAACAGCTACAGAGTTAGCACTACAAGACCCTTGCCCGTCTATGAGGCAAACAGACCTTTCTTTAACAATCAATGTAGGGGGGAAAGAAAAAAGCAATTATGTATCTTCAGCTTCCTAGCAAGAACTGTGAGCCAGTAAAGTTACGTATTAACAATAACTTTATTTTGCTTGCATTTCTGCTGGAGTGTTTAAAACACAGCTTTTTTTTTTTTTTTTTTTTTGGATATATACTTCATTTCTGTGACTAATTAGCATTTGGGAACAGAAAGCAACTGTTCCCCCTGTTGGGAAACAAAAGCCCACAAGATAGCTCTGAGGTTGCTTGGAAAAGCCAGGGAAATGTGAACAGCTGTTCCTGGTATTCTAAATGAAAGGAAGGAAAAGGGAAGGGAAAGGGCTGGGATAAGGAAGCATGGGATGAAACTGGAAACCAGTCTGAATTACAATTAAAAAGAAGTTAGCACAGACAAAAAAAAATTAAAAAATATGACTATTGTCATCCACCCACAGAAGTGACTTTAAAAAATGTGCCTGTTTGCTAGGCTTGACTAAAAAGAAATATGAAAATACCTAATTTTAAAGAGGCCTACAAAACCATATCATTTGCCTCAGCTGAACAAATTAGACTACCTAAAAATATGGCAAAGCTCCTTAGCCTCGGGTATTTTCAGGAAACAGTTCTGCTTTTGGACTCTGAATTAACCAAGTGAGGGGTTAGTGGCTTTCTAGATTGCTCGGGAGAGTGAATCCTGGCTTTGCAATGAATTTTCAAAGACCAGTGAGGAGATACACTAGTTACAGAACGCAGCCAAAGGACTAAAGGAGTTGTAATCTGTGTGTTGTATTTATTCTAATTACTTGTTTCTAGTTAATGTGAGAAATCCAGATGTTTTGTCACTGGAAACTGCAATTATGTAAATTAAAAAAAAAAATGAAGTACTGGGGCAAGCTGCACTTTGTAAAACATCACAAAAATCAGCTTTAGAAAATTCTATAATCAAAGATAGACCAAAAAAAATTTGAGAACAGCCTCAGCAGAAATAGCAAACCTAATTAAATGAAATATAAATACAGAAAATTAATACAGTGCGGAAGACATTGTCTTGACACAAGGAGAGCTGCCTTTCGGAAACTGCAAACCTGACCATAACATTACCTGAAGGATCATTCAGAAAAAAAAAAAGAAAGCACAGCAGAAATTGATTAAAATGACAGAAGAGCTGAACAGTCAGATTCAATGCAAGCTGAAGAGAGCCTGAAATAAAAGTTAAGAGGAAGACCATAGTAAAACAGTGTTTTCCTTTTATCAGGGCTGTTCTTGGACCACTACATTCCTCAGGTAGGATCTATGGTTTTGACACCTGAAGAGTGTGATTACACTGTGCAGTATAGTTCAGGGGTGTGATCATGATTTCAGAGTGTAGCTACAAATGCCTGTGCATGTTTCAGAGTTTTTCTTCTACAGGCTTTTTTTTTTTTCTTTCCCCCTGTAGCATGAGAATTAAGAGAGACTTCTCAATGAATTCATTTGTACCCTGCTATGCAAATTATCTCATGACTTCATCAGCACTTCCTTGCTTTTAGTATTTTCGTACTGTTTTGAAAACCTCACATCAATGCTCTGTGAAGTAATATATCCAGCTGAACATCTTCTTTCTCACCTACAGAAGTACTGGCCAACACAGGTAGATGGGATTTGTCTCCTGGTCTCAGCTGTTGACTGTTCCCAAGGGTGGGATCCGGCTCCCTGCTCAGTGCATCCAGTTGCAGTCTGCAGGAAGCAGAATTACAAGTACTGTGGCCCTGTAGTTGGGTGGTCATCTCTCTAGTAATTTTAGAGACTGTTCTAATTACAAATTAAGACTAAAAAAGCATTGGTGAACAAATGTTTTACCTTTTAACTGTAAGTATATTTATGTTGTGTGTTTGTGATCAGTGTAAGCCTGGAAAGTCAAGAAACCTGTGTCCTACTCATGGCTCTGCTGTGGACTTGCTATGGGAGTAGGTGCCTGTCAGTTACTCTATCACCACCTCAGTACTTTCAATCCAGAAAACCATAAGTTACACGTCAATGGGTGAAGCAACATTCTCACAGATCCACCTCAATGAAGATCACTAGGTATGGAGTGCATTGTCTTTATTAGTATGTATTTTGGTTTATTAACATATCTTGGGAGTAAGATAAAATATATGTCATATTTTCTTTTGAAGATAATTAAATTTTAATATGGTCAGATGAAACAGATTTTTTTTTCATCATAATGAGCACTTCTAAAAGATTTCAAAAGATAGCTGGTTTATGTGGAAGTAAAGGTAAAAGCAGATCTTCCAGGGAATATAAGTCTACCTGGTAATTAGAAAAACAAGAGAAACTTTAAGAAATTAAGGGATTTCTATATATTTTGGATATAATCCAAAAGTTAGCTTTTGTGTGTATTTCTAATAATGTATACTTAACTATTTAAGCATGTGAGAGACAGAGTTCTTGTTAAAGTTTTCTGGTTTATCTCCGGCATGTGTCTGAAAATTCAAGTTTGTAACCTCCAGTAAAAAAACCTTACTGTTCTTAATATTTTTAAGATTTTTTTTCTTTTTCTTTTTTTTTTTTTTTTTTTTTGGGGGGTGAGGGGGAAGCAAAACCTTTCTCAGAATTTATGCTCTTGCTATTGGCAGTGAAGAAGAATAATGTCAAGTTCTGTCTGAACAATATAAAGGTCATTAAAGTAATCAATGTTTTATTCTTTTTAAAATGTGAAGATCCTATCTAGCTCATTTCCTTCCAAAAGTAGTACATAAAACCAGTTACAGCTTTGAACTGCTTGCTGTTGGGACATACCCGTAGAATACGGGCCAGGCCAAAAGACCTAGATGTGTAGTCTGATGCAAATCAATCAAAGAAGAATTGAATAGATACATTTTGATCTCCTAGTCTCTAAATCACTTGAATGACTAAAAGTACAAAAGATGATTATTGCCTTCTACAGCAGCAGCTGATGTTCACGCTAGGCAGTAGGCTACAGAAACCATTCCTAGTCCACTTCAGGGGATGTTGTTGTTATCACCTAATACCCGCAGGAGGTGAAGTGCTTTTCAGAGCAAGCAGGAACACACATGGTCCTATGGGCAGGTTACCTAACCAGGATAAGCAAGAGTAGTGAGTGCCTGAGTGGGGAAGAAGGAAGAGCAACAGCTTAAACAAGAAAACCTTGCCCTTGGGTTTCTAATGTTCATTACTTTTTTTTCTGCTTTTGCTGGGAGTATCATTTTCGTCATATATAAAATACATTGGGAAGCATCCCCAAACTCCCTTGTTTTCCCAGCTCTGGCTTTAAAATGGGATGGGATGAAGGAGACAAAAATTCTATCCTGTGGGTTTTTCTAGGGGAGAAAAGCACAACCCCACCCTGGGCTAGACCTGTAGCAGGGCTGAAAGGTGCCTGTGCTGGGCAGTGTCACATTTGCCTCGCAGGTGCTTGGCTGCCCAGCCCTGAGTTAGGAAGCATGGGGCAGAGCCCAGGGAATGGACCCAGCTCCTGCCCTTTGGAGCAGGGGCCGCAAAGCAGCGAGAGATGCTCCTAGGTTCTGGATTTCAGCAGTGCTCAGGAGCGAGCTGTTTATGTGGCTATTTAACTGTCAAGAGTCAAACAACTCAGGTCTGTTTCTGGGTGTGCCTAGGGGTTTGCTGATGAAAAGGAAAATAACCAGGATAATTAAGAGCCTTCGCAGTTAGGCAATAGCTTAGTGAGGGAAGTCTGAGAATTTCGATGTGGATCCATACAGAAACATGTGGGTTTGACTGTTTGTTTGCTGGTTTCGAGTGATGAAGGTAACCCTAGGCACCCTTCTTAACTGCCCCTGTATTGTATGTGAAAGGTAGCGACAGCCTGCGAAGATGTAGTATCCATCCAGACATCTGTTGCTTCTGCAGGTGTGTGGAAGCAGAGTGGGACATGTGAGCTCAGCATGATCTCTGGCCTAGCTGCCAGATGTAAAATGAGAAAGATGCAACCAGTTAATCACAGACAACAGTAAATGAAGGTTATAAAGCTGCATTAATGCTCGAGTCTGCCAGAACGTTTGTGCTGGCTATTAAATTTTGAATTCATAGACTGATGGTAAGTGGATTCAAACGCATCTTCCCTGCCAGAAGGTTTTGTGAAGAAATAGAGGCATGAGAAGTGAGTCTAGTGAGAAACTGTGGGAGATGGATAAAAGGTTGTTTAAAGAACACCAAGGTTACCAAGGCAGAGGCAAGCTAGAGAATGAACTCCCTACCTACATATGTTGCTATGGAATAGGTTTGTGGCTGGCTGCTGCTGCTAAATTAGTGGGAAGTACAGGGGATTTGACTTTCTGTGGATGAGAAAAGTGGTCATAATTCAATTAAGTAAAGAGGCTTTTTGTCAATAGATGAAAAGCTAGTTACCAAAGTTCACTTGTAGCTACGGACACTAGCTACCATGCTTACTTTCAGGAAGTCGTCATCGCTCTGAGTGTCACCATGGCTAAGACAGAACCTGTCAAAGTCTTCTGGCCAGAGTGGCCCCAAAATATTATATAAGATTTTATAATCAATTTAAAAAGTAAGGGCCTATCTCATTTTGTCACTATCACAAAACACTGACTATTATTGTAGTGGTACTTCTCAAAAGCAAAAGGGAAATGAAACCTGAAGACTGCTAAATACAATCATGAATATTACTAACAATGACTTAAAATGAGCCTTTAATTGCAAATTTCAGTACGTTAGTCGTGCTAATTTATTTAGAATTTGAAATAGGTATTTTAGTTCAGCTAAAGCAGTGATGTTTACATGTCTATAAATATCTTTAGGAGGCTACTACCTAATCACTGTGTAGCAAGAATCCTCATCAAACACCTGCCTGAAATTCCTCTGCAGTGGAAACCCTGTCGTAGCTCTGCAGCCTGCCCTTGGCTACAGGGCTCTGGTGCAGTGGCCACATTTGGCAAGGCCATTTTCTGGAAAAGATGGTGTGTGATGTTTGTGGCTGCCACGTGACAGGAACGCCAGGATACATGTTAGCTCATGACATTGATCTGTCTTAACCCATTACCTGTCCTTAGTTTAAACTCGCCCAAAATCTAAGCTAACACCTCACGTGAACTTCATAGCTACTGCTGGGCTTCTCGCGCCCCAGGAACTTTTCTCTCAAGTGAATGGTTTTGTCCATAAGCTTGGCAAGGTTGTTGTAGGATTTGTGGGTTTTTTTTTTTTTTTTTTTTTTGGGTGTTTGTTTGTTTTCCTTTCTCTCCTAACAAAGTGTAGAAACGCAAGATGTATCAACCTATGTAAATGCCAGCCACAGAAATGGCAGCAGTGCAGTGCAGAGCTGCCAAGCTGGTGTTAAACTTGCTAACTTGAACAGCGTTGGAAGTTTATCTGTGCTCATCAGAGGGTAATTTTACACTGTGGATGCAGGGTAGCTGTACTCAGCACACAAGATAAAAGGCACAGGAGGGGCAAGGAATAATGTAATACATGTTCATTAACTGAGAAGCCAAATGTCACTTCAGATGGCTCAGCTTTATTTTCTCTCTAGCCTATACAGCTTATAGTATTGATCATCTTAACCTGACGTGCTTACTCTGGTTTGTTTTAACTATTTTGATCATAGAACAACAACAGTGGTTGAGACATAGTATGAAACCGATCTGGTCCCCAAGAATTTTAAGTGGGGCAGAAAGATTTAGTGTGCAAGAGAATGTACCAGATCTTATTAATACTCCGTTATACAAAGTTCACTTGTTAAGAAGTGAATAGAGAAATAAGGCCACCACCCAGATCTTGTTTTTCTGCAAAGATCTAGTAAGAATCATGATATTAGGGACAATAACTTATTATTCATCATAGCAATTTGTTAAAGTGCTATGAACTTAAGACATTTTGAGCAGGGTACAAAGAATGGAAAATCTTAGCTAAATGAAATAATGATCTCCTTTCATATAGCTTACTGTGTGAATATTTCTGTGACAATTAAAAAGCTTGTTGTTGTGAACTTAATCAGTCTGGAGACCAGGCATGTATGGTGGGATATCCCGGCTTCATATGAGTCATAAAACAATCAGCAGACTGCTAGAAGCATAATCAGCTCTGCATTAAAATAAAGAAGATTTCAAGCCTCTAGGAAGTAGTTGGAAATAGCGAGTCAGTTGATAGTAGGTGGGGAGGCAGAAAACAGAGCTTGTTTTACTTGCTGTGCAAATGAAAACTGGTCCTTACTAGAGATCTCCCATGAAAAGGAGGCCCTAATGCGAAATAATGACCACCTTTGCTTGGTTTAAAAACAGTTTCCCCAAATAGCAGTAATCTGAAAATTTCTGTCTATCTTGGGCTCAGCCTGGGACAGCAGAATCTGAGGAGTGTACCCAGAAAAGCAAAATTCTGGCTCTAAGGATCCTGGGTGCACAATGCAGTAATGAATTGCACTTTATGCAATATTTCCGTATGATGCTAGAAAAAGAAATCATTACACTAATGGAAAGCACAGTGCTGAGCCAGTTATGACCTAGCCAAAGTACGGCTGAAAATGAGGACTGGATGCAATCTCTGTAGAGCTTTATTGTGTGGTGTTTGTGCATCCTTCATGTGGATATTTGTGACCTAGCCAGAGCGCTAGATCACCTAGGGCCTGGTTTCAGGTTTGGCAAATCGGCTCAGCAATAAGAACAGTTCTGAAAGCAGCAAGAGAACTGATACTGGTTTCATTTGACCTTGTATCTCCTGACTGACTGACTGACTGACTTGAAGCATAATGTACAAAGGCTCTAACTGATTTAGTGCTTCCTGGACACTAAAAAAATCTATGTAAGATACAGTAATTTTCTCTAGCTTTGGGGAAGTCTCTGTGTAGCTTGTGAATTGTTCTGTAACTAAGAAGGATTTGCATCCCTTCCTAGTTAATAGATCTTCTGATATCTCAGTTTTTAGTCTCTCAATTAAGCATCTCAAGGCATTAATCTTCCCTGAGACGCTGCCCATTTTCATGGTAGGAATTTTCAGACTTCGAGGCTAGAACTGCAAATTAAATCTGTCTGCAACTGCTGAATAGCTTGAAAAGTCTTTGTGGGGCAAGGAAGGTGTGAACAGAGCATGCTGGCACAAGTTGAGCTTTCCTTGAATTTTAGGCCTCTGCATAGGAAGCCTATCTGAGCCAGACATGCTGTGAAAACTGCCTGGGATTGATGTACTCTTGCATCACCAACACTTGCATTTCCAGAATTCTGGTACTTGGCTACAAGAACAAAGACCAGTCATCATCTCTGACATCTTAATCTTGTTACTTGGTTTCATATCTCTAAAGGGATTCAGCTTTGCAAAGTGTGGATGTGCGTAACTCAGAAATGAGCCTCTTCCAGATGATCTCGAGCTGACTAAACAAACTTTTGCGTTTCTAAAACTCTCTGAAGGCCCATTTTAAGCATGGTGTGAGTCCTGCAAGTTAGTAGAGGTCTCCTGGGAGTTCAGTTCTTTCCAAATTCAGTATCTTGAAGAATAGTTAGATGAAACTGCTTTTTTGGGCAAAGTAAACTAAGAAGCTTTGCTAGAAGACCAACGTGAGATACAAAGAGGACACAGGGCTTGTGTAAATAAGGATATATAAAGTAACTCCTGTGCAGGTAGTAGGTTTGTTGTTTCACTTTATACCTACTCTCGTTTCATAGATAGGCTTAAGCTGGCATAACTAGTTTATCTGCTCCAAATCTTGCTTTTCTGCACCTAATGGTTTCTCAACCTCCTTTAGAAGTAACTCCCTAGAGAGTACCCGTACACTCTACTGTTTAAAAGCATGAAGTCCTCAGCATGATGTAATACTGTGCTTGTTATTTCTAAACTTGGATGTTGATTTCTATGCCAAAAGTTATAGATGAAACCTCTAAAACTCCAGTAGGTTCTACCTTTTCTAGTGCTTTAAACTACTGATATGTTGACCCACAAGTAAGAGGAGTTGCAGTTCACTATGGATATTTTCAGCTAACAGTAGTTAAATATTAGCAGTTGCTTCACATACTGCAAAAAATCTTTTCACTGGTAGTGTGAGGCATTTTAATCTTCTTATCACTTTTCTTTGCTATGTACTGTAAAATCTTTACAAGCTGCCTTACTATATTTTAAAGAATTCCTAAATTTCCCATACAATTAAAGTTGTATGCACAGAACTTGCCCTTTTGGTTGCCATGCAACCAGCTTTTAAGTGGTGTAAGACTCAGCATAAAGCTGAAGATGCTGCAGTCAGTGGTGGTACCAGCTCCTGTGCTGCTGATAATGGTGCCTGGCAAAAACATATTTGGAAACTCCTTTCCCCCCAGCCCATTAGTAATCATAGATGAGGAATTTTTGGATAGAATTTTGAATTAGTAGTTCATTTAAATACTACAAAGGGCTTACAAAACTTGCTAAAACTTATTAATAATTTTACAAGAGCAAGTGTTTTTCAAAAGTATTAGGACTTTCCTTGTCTGCCATAGCTTATCAGCTCCAGTACTAGTTCCAATAATGGTACATGTAAGTTTTGATGTCTCTTTAAATTCCTCTAGCAAATAGAGCAACCATGCAGTGCTAGTAACCTTCTGCTTTCTACAACATGTCCTATTGACAGTTTTGGTAATATATTAAGCTACAATGTGGGGTTTCCCAGTCAACTTCATTTGCAATAAAAAGCCAACAAAATCTATATATATTAAATGAAAACAGTAGTGTAGCAAGGTGATTCCTAACTATTTGTTACTTTTTCCTTCCTATGTCTGCTTCATATGAAGATACCTCTGCTTTCCCTTACAAATTAAAATCACTGCAGAAAAATTAGCAATCCCCTCCTCCCTCTCAGCTTTCCCTTGATTTCCAGTTTTCAGAACAAGCTAGAAAAACAAGAACTGCAAAGAAGCTGCTTTTGTTGTTTTGCACACTGAAATTTTGGTAAGCGAGTAGCTTTTTGCCTGATTGGCTTCAGTAGTACCGGTCAGTTCCTATGATATAATTCACAGCAAAATATAAATGTTCAAAAGGGCACAAATATAACTGACCTCTTTAGAATTCGTAATACAAGTCACAATGAGAGCTAAAGAGACTTACAAGCATTCTCTGTAGGTGTATACATGTTGATACTATATGATGAAGATGATCTTGTAATAGCATGTGTTTAAACAGGCTTCATTTAAATATCTTAAACCCCACAAACCATTGATTTGGTTTGCTGAAATAATGTCTTTTAAAAACTCAAATTTGGATATCTGATATCTTAAAATGACTGCAGCCCTACCAAAAGGCTTCCTTTAACCAAGTTACTCCTAAAGAACTGTAAAACTGCAAAACGCAGCTTTGCAAACTGCAAAAATGCATTGTAATTAGCATGAAATTGTAATTTTTTCAAGCTTTGCAAAACTACTTGTGAGATGAATGTAGTTGCCACTTCAGCAGTGATGTTTTCTGTCACTAGATGAGATACTGTCAGTCTGCCAAAGACTGAATAAACCTGCATGGAGTTGAAAAGCCCATGTAAGCACAAGAATTGAATCTGTATATATTTCTGCTTATCTGAACTTGCCTGTTCCAGACTGGTCATACCATTTGGGGAGTAAGATCACTCAACGGAACATCCAGGATTTCAAGCACAGCTTGAGCTGTTGCAATCCTACAGAATAACCAGGATTTCAAGCACAGTCTGTGCTGCTGCAATCCTGAAGAGATATTATCATGAAGCCGCGACCTTGTTTGTGCCAGCTCTACTAGCGTTTACAAGGGAGTAACAAACTCTCTGATGTTACTTGCAAAATTCTGGGGGGTAGGAACTGGTATTTGATATCCTGATTCAATAGCAGCACAATCTTTCCTCTGTTTCATGTTGTATTGCTACTATCTCTTTGGGATTTAATTTTACATTCAAAATATTTCTCTTGTGAACTGTAAATCTAAGTATAAATCTAAGTATACCTGTGAGATACAGTCTACAATGTCTTGATATTCCAAATGATATTGCAAATTCTATACTTCAGATTAGCAAGTTCTCAATTAAATAAGACTTACTTTACCTACCAAATCTGGTTTCAGTTTGTAGGTCAAAGGAAGGGAATAAAGCATGGAGTACACGGTTGTCACCACGGAGGAGGTCCAAGACTGTCTAACCTCACGGCTTCTGGGAATGCGATCAAGGGTGAACTGGAAGAGAGCATGATAAGCTGAATTTTAATTTCTCTAAGAATACTGTTGTTCTTCTGTAGAATTATTGGACCTGTCTTTTTTTTTTTTTTTTTTTTTTTTTTTAAATCTACTTTGGAAGTGTTTGAATGTGAAATCTTCTCTTAGGTGTTGTACTTGGTGTTGTGTGTAGCACTTCTGGCAAACAGTACAATAAAAGACCAGAACTACGCATTTAGTGTTTTTTTTTTTTTTTTAAAAAAAAGGTCTTCTGTTATTTTAGAACGTTCCTAACTCAATAAACAACTTGGCTAGAGCAACTTCATTTGCAGTATGTTAACTTTGTGCCCCATCTAGCGGTTAGTGTGACACATTTCTAGGTTTGATTAGATTGAATCCAAACAACATAACTCTGTTCTGTCTTTTTGCCGAAGAAAATAACAACTCTTCTCAATTAATGTCCAATGCATATTACTAAAAATGTTACAGCAAATACCATCATCCTTTAAATGACTGATCAATGAGTGTTTAAATGGATAAAAAGATAAGAACATCTTTTCATTAAAAAGTTCAGGAAAATGTCTTCTTGGTTCTTTTCATGTATAAAAGGTGTTTTCTTTTTGCCTCAGAACACAGCACACAGTTAACAGCACTCGGGCACCCTGCACTCCTCCCAGGTAGTTCTACCTTGACCTAGAGGAATCACATCGAGGAACACAGTGCCAAATCAGCTGGCAGTCCTGAGGGCAATGAAAGCTGTGACTATTTAAATGAAAGACAAACGCTTGAGCTGCAATGCAGTGTTCAGTGACGTTGACACATTTTTTTATATCTGGACAACAGTCTCTAACTTCATATGGGACACCAGATCACTACTACTCTTATGGAACTCCTGCTGAAATTGGGAGACTCTGAATGCTGTCATAAACATTGACTTTTTTTTTTTTAAATCACACCACTTCTAATTGATTATAGCTTAGCCCTGGTGATTTATGACTGGAAAAGATGATGTTGCAATATCTGCACATCAAAAATAAAGATATCCTGAATAACAAAAGCTGGCAGCCTTCTTAGATGTAGGGTGGAAAAAATTATTAAAAATAAATAAATAAAAATGCATAATATTAAGTTATTTTCTTGAGTGAAATGTTGTTTCAATGCAGTAAATTTTAATTATTATTATTATATTGGAAGGCATTAACAGATATTACAAACTATTTGTTTTATTTGCAGGTGTTGAAACTCTGACTGCACTAGTCTGACAACAGTATATGGAAAAATAAACATGCCCCCTGCTCCCCATTCAATAGTCATCTGGTTATCACTAGCTCTCCCTTTCACAGAGCTTTGGAAGAGATCAAGTGATAAAGGAGAAATGCCATAAAGTGGAGTTTAGACCCCTGCAGTATCTTTTAATAAAAAACTGTTGTTAAAGTATCTACACAACCTTAAAAGTAGTTGCAGAGAATATTCTATAAAAGTGTCAGTAATTGAATAAGACTCAATTTATTTAGGCAAAAGTTTTTAAATAGCTCACTTTTCACTGACTTATGTTTTGCTCTACAAACCTAAAATTCTTGAAGTTCATAAACTTACAAAAGAAAAAAAAATGGAATATTCTCCCACCAGGGAGCCTGAATGTTCTTAATGTAACACAACAAAATTTCTTGATTTAATACAATTTTAAAGCATGGTAACATAGAATAATTTTAACAGTGAAGTTACCTTTCAAAAATATATATTTTTTGCATTCACCATGCTCCCTTAGGCAAAGATCAAGCAATAGTATTAAAGCCTCCAACAAATATGGATGACTGTGTAGCTTTAGGCAGATCAGGCTTCAGTGGATGTACCCGTCATGGGAAGAATGTAGCCAAACAATCTCTGCTTAAGAAAACAAACAACTGCATACAATTTTCTTTATCATGGAAAATTGATTTCATCAAAATTTGGCAGGGACCCTCTATGGTATATGACAGAAATCTATTTGTAAGATGCAAACAGATATCAAACTTACTTTATCTATATTACTCAAAAAACATACTTGAAACTTTGCGTGCCAATGTCTATCTTTTATGTTAGGACTTTGACCCACATATCAATCAACTCTTGAATATTAACTTGGGGGGGGGGAGGGGGCAGGGAACAGATTTTGTTTGACAAAAGAGATAGACAGTTTTATCTCCTATGGTCTCATGTTGTTGCATTTACTTTCCATTACTTCTTCAGCAGAGTCAGAAACCTTCTCATTACTTGAGCCAAATGTTCCAAGCTGGCAACTCCAAACTGGTTGTCTGAGGTACTGCAATTTTAAAATCAGTGATGTCCTTTACCTAGTTAATTTTGTTCTGCAAGCACGCAAGCAGCAGCTGTGGGAACTTGCCACTGCTGTGATTTATTGTAACATGCTCAAATGGACACACAATAGTCCTTCTAAAGGAATTGTGTTTATTTAGCCTCCTTTCATGCTGAAGGGTAAAATCTCCTTGCATGGTTTTTTTCATGAACCACAAAATGTAAAAGACTGTGGCTAGAAGAGCATTATCTGGTTACTCATCTCAAATATGAGGATTTGGGAAAAATACCGGTGTAAATTGCAGTGAAGAATATAAGTTGAGTTCTTCAGGCAGCAAATCTAAATGGTCCTTCTGCTGCTAGACCTGGTCAGCGGGAGCTGAAGCAAAATCTTTATCCTGAGGGCATCAGCTCTGGGGGAGCCATGTAGAATAACCTTTGTTACAGGTTAAAACGAACAGAGGACAAAGAGGCAAACAATAGCAGGCTAGGACACATTCCACAGGAGGCACCTAACTTGGTGAAACTACATGAGTTTTTTTTCAGGAGACTTAGTAGACAGAGATGTAACACTTCATTTCTTGTAAGCAAGAGGTTTGTTCTACCTTCCTTTCCTTCTTCCTGAATTCTGCAGATTTACGACAGGGCTAAACCACAGATCAAGAAGAAAAATTGATTATGTATATATTTTTTTACATGGTAATTTGTTAAATTAATACATCGATTTTCTCTTAGATCATTATTACTGTAGTTATGTCATCTGTCCAGTCTTTGATACATATTCACTATCTATTTCTGTAAAAATCCTCCTCTTGAAGAGGAAGAATAAGGGACTGACAATGGGTCATGACAATAATGGGACTGACAATAGCTAGCGAATATTGGATGAACTTATCTTCCATTTTCACTCTGAATATTTTTGCTGAGTGGCCTGTATGCACTGGTGGGAAAAAAAAAAAAAAAAATGGCTAAATGAAAATAAGTATCTCTTATCTGGTTGTGTTCCTCTAATTTTTCACCTTCAACAAAAAAGTAAGTACACGATCCTATTAGCAGTTGAAGGGATGAAGAGTGGAAGTTGCTTAGTAAAATGACCTAGCTGAAAGCTCTGCAATACTTTAATACTCAAAATATATATTTTAAATTTAATGACTTAAGTTTGGACATTTTTCAGATGAGTGAGCAGGACCGGTTCTTTAAATGAATGACCAATTACCAAAACAACATTTATCTGTTTAGATTTATCTGAGATAAATATCTGTTTAGATTTATCTGAGATACCTGCAACTTTAGTGACAGTAGATGAATTACTTTCCAATTACCCTTAATTAAACTTTCATCCTTAGCATGCAATGGGAACAGAGACTGACATGCTGAGTTTCAAACTGTCATCCTCACTTGATTCAGCAACTTGGGGTGGGCAAGTAAGTCATTTTCGAAGGTGAAAGTGGTGAAAAAACATTTTGCATTGCTAAGAAAGTCTGTTGGTCATATTTGCAGCACTTGCTTTACATTAAAATTTTGAAAATCATTAGTACTGAATCTTACAGCATTTAGTATCAGTAGTACTGCTGACGGCAACAGAAATACCAGCGATGTACCATATGAAATCAGTACCATGTAAATAATTTATTTGCAGCATGTCGTACTACTTGCTTAAAAGATTGAGATTTATGTAGTTAGCACGTTCCTTTCCATTTACAGATTTATTCCACTGATATTGTTCTACTAATTTCACTAGACATCACATCACACTTTATATCAGCAGAGTCATATTGCTAATTAACAGTCTATCTGTTAATCATAGAGCAAATAGCTCAAAGTAGGCAAAGATCTGATTGAAAAGATAATGGAATCTTTTCACAATCCTACATAATTTTTAGGGGTTCAGAAGACTGATTCAGCATTTGCTCAAGTCATCAATCAGAAAATTATCAAATGTACACTAAGAGGAAGTGTACATTTGAAAAAAAGTATAACAAATGCTAAATTTTAAAAATAAAACAGTCTAGTAACACACTAATTACAACTTTAATTATGTTTTTTCTACTTTTTTTTTCTTTAGGTGAAACATTTTAGATACCACTTTGAAAAATATGTTACTGAGGAGAATGGTGAAATAAAACACAAAAACCCTACTGTATTCCTCTACTATTTTTACAATTACAAATAACACTTTATCTAGTATAAAAGATTTAAAAAGATACTTTTTTTCAGTATGCTTTTCTTGAGCAATAGATAGCCTTCTATGAATAGTCACTCTTGCTACAATTATGTTTCCTTGTTTCTTTAAAGGGAATAATATGTTAAACAGAAGGTAAGTACCATTTTAAAAGAAAGTAAGGAGAGTAACAGTGAAAATTGGAAGCAAGAATGGCAGAGGATGCTATTTTAAAATGTATTTATTTTACATTTCCTGGGTCTCTAATACAACAATTACAAACTGTGTTTTTCTAGTTCACTTTCAGAAATGTGAAAAATAATGTGGATAGAAAGGTAGCTTCTGCTGAATTTTAGCAAAAGTGATTATCAATAGCTATGAAAATCAAATAGATACTGATCTTAAAAATCCTACTAAAGAATCACTTTCATGGTGTCTTGAATTACTATGTCATGTTATGATCAGCTTGTCTTACAAGAACATGTTTAACAAGTTACCTGGGAATTGGAGAAAGTTTCGGCTCTTTTTTGTTCAAAAGAATATATTTTAGCTTCACTCATCTTATCTGAGTCTGCAAGAATATAATGTCTAGGAGAGTACGAATCTGACAAACAACTAAGTAACCTCAGGATTTCTGTTGTGTGCCCACCTGTTAAAAAAAAAAAAAAAAGTAAACTGCAGTTGGTATATGAAACATTTTGTAATTTTAAAACTTATTAGCTCTAATAGTATCAGTCATACTCTTCTGTGAGTAAAAGATTCAGCTGGAGGTTATGTGAGATTAAATCACAGGAATAAAATTCAACTCCCATTGAAGCTACACCAGTAGAACTTTTTCAGCTTAATGGGCTTGAAACAGATTCACAAAGAAGAGAAATATTTGTTCAATGTCCTGCATGCAATGCAAAAATAATCGGCAGAGGTACACGGTAGCCCATACTCAAAAGCCACGATAGCATGGGACAACTGTCAGAATGAAACCATGGCAGTATGACTCCCCTTGAATTCACTTAGCGGTCTTATGACATGAAGACCAGATACAGGGACTGCACTTTCTCAAATCATAACACGGCAATCACGTGGGCAGCAATTTTGCTCTGCCACTGAGCCTGTCTAAAAGCTGAATGCTCACAGAAGGAACAGTCCTGCCGCAGCCAAATGCTCCAGCTGCTCCTCTCGAATGGGCTCAATGGATGTTGACATTCTTTTCAGCGCAAGGTCACCTTGCTCAGGGAGCTAAATTGGCAGAATACTGAAGCGAGGGAGAGCTTCCTGTTCTTCTATTTTTGGGGGTGGCATTAACTTTGTGTCAGTCTGCTTTCCTGGACTGGCTTGGCGTTGTGTGAGGGCCTGTGGCAGAGGAAGAGGGAAGGGGGAGATCACTGTGGTGAAGGGAAGGGAACGGGCTGGGCTGCGTCAGCTCCCTGGCATAAGCATGTGCGTTAAGAATTTACTGTATCTGCTACTTTTTGCTCTGCCTCACATTGCAAAGCAAAACAGTGAACTAAATACATTCCTACTATCTCTGGCTGTCAAGTTTCAGTAGAATTTTTCTAAGAGACTTTGCTACAGAAGTCCAGTGTTATTAACTAGCAAAAAAAAAAAAAAAAAAAAAAAAAAAAAAAAAAAAAAAGAAAAGAGAGAGAGGGAGAGCACTACACTGCTTGGATTAGGTACTATTTTCATATACCACTTTTCAAATTTTCAAGTCAATCTAATTTGTGTGACAGAATAATTCCCTAGCAAGCTTGGGGAAGCAAAGAGGAGCAGATGTCCTGCTCATCAAAACCAGCAAGGCTTCTGGCAGGCCTACATGACAGTTTCCTAAGTAAACTACAGAAATGGGGTTTAGATAAAATTATCTATTTAAAAACGTGATGTATGTGAGGGATCATCTATAATCTTGGGGTTGGAAGAAGCTGCAAGGGTCTGTCCTGCCTGAGTTCTAGTCAGAATATTCATTACCGAATGAACTAACTGATGAACGAAACCCGCGGGCAGAAACCGAAGTGTCCGCTACAAGGGTGGCCCAAAATGCCCAAATTAAGACGCAGAAACGGAACCGCCGTTGGTGAAAAACGCACTAAGGGCTAAGAAACTCCCTGAGGCGACGGTCTTGGCCCCTCCCACCCGCTCGTCCCGGCCTACAACTTCCGGCAGGCAGCGGGGCCGCGCGCTGCCTGCCGGGAGCCGTAGTCCCTGGGGCTACGGCGGACAGCTAGACGCGACGCGGGTAACCGCCGCTTACCGGAGCCGGCCACCACCAGGAGGCTGAGGGGAGGCGTCCGAGGGCCGTGCCGCCGCCTCGCCAGCAGAGCCGCGGGAATGAGCAGCAACGGGAGGAGAAGAGCGGCGGCGCCCAGCCAGGGCAGCGGGGCCGCCATTCTGCGGCCGCGGGGCCGCCCTGCGCGGAAGGAAGGCAGGCAGGAAGGCGGGGGCGCCTCCCGGCCGACGGCGGCCGGCGCGGCTCAAACCCCCTCCCCAGCGCCGCCGAACGAGGAGCGGGGCGGGCCCTGCGGCAGGCGACGCTCGGGCGGCCGTTGGAGCTGTTCGCGCGCCGCCGTTGGGGCCGTTGGTGTGTGTGGGGGGTGTCGCGCGCCGCCGTTCCCGTGAGGGCAATCAGCCCTATGCTCGAGGGGGGTCTTCGGTTGTGGGGGTTGTATGTAGTAATAAAGGCCAATAAAATATAAGAGGCTTTTTAGGTTTAAAACGGCCGGGTTTGTGTGCCCATAAACGCTTTGTAAGCGTTGGTTTTGTTTCTGGGAGCAGCAGAAATGGGTGCCTACTTTCAGTGCTGCAGTCCTGGAGCCTTCCAGCAGCACCGGGGCTCGGCTGTGGTGCCCTGTGGGCTGCGGGCTGTGGGAAGGCCTCTTAGCTGCTTTAGGCTAGTTTGTAATTTGAGAAGCGCACATTGAAGGAATGCTGTGTGATTCCACTGACACGCACGTTCCCTGCCAGAATTTGCAGGCATATTCAGATGTAGTCTTTATGCAGGTATATATGCATACGTGGATTTATTGTCCATGCATAACCTGCAATAATGTGTAAAATCAAGTATGCTAATATTTTTCTAACTCTCCTGATTTTTTTTTTTCTAATGTTGCAGCTTTTTTATTTCAGTGAGAAATGTGGAGCAGCAGATCAGCATGTTTTTCATCTCTGTCAGCATTCAGCCTTTGTTGAGCAGATTGTGATGATTCAGCCACTGGACTAATCTCAGATGCGCGTTTGCTAAAAAGAGTAAGAGATTATGTATTATTATTTGGAAAGAGTAAATTTCAGCAGAGCTTCTTCATCACTGAGTTTAAATTATCTGCCAGGGAGCCAGGCCCTCCTCCTTGCCTGGGAACTGGGATCTGTGACTCCAGAACTTAAAGGAGTGGTTTAACCCTGTTGCCTATGGAGTGACATGCCAGGCACGTGGCTGAGCATTTGCACCTCAAGTGCACAAACACAATAGGTGGAACCCATTGGCATTCTGTGTCAGCCGCTTTCTGTGGCTGTTTTCCTGTTCATTCTGAACAGGTTGGCCGCCTTGCATCCCTGCCAGTCTTGGCAGCTGAATCTTTCTTGTTTTTAATGAAAACTCACCCCAGGCATAGACTATAGAAATTACAGTACAATTTACTGATAAAAGATGTACTTTTTAGCTATCACTTGTTGTCTTAGGAGCTGAAATAAAGTCAATATTTCAGGTTCTTGCCTCACAGTTCTGCAGATCACATTTTGTCCTTGTTAATATCAATGCCACCTGTAATTTTGCAGGTTTCTTAAATCAGAGGCTTTTAAGAACAGTGTTAACTTAGTGTCTCCCACCCAAATGAGTATCCTATTTGCAGAAAGCCACACAAAAAAAATCTCTCCTTCCTAATAATTTTTGACATTTGGGAACAACTAGACTTTAATAGTTTTGTTGATGATGATCCAGAATTCAAAGCCTAATTAGCTACATAAAGCTAATGACTAGAGACAATAAAGATGCATGTCTTTAAACAAGAAAGAAGAAAAAAGCACTACAGGCCTTTTTCAAAGAATAATCCAATATCATTATTGTAACCCAACTCAGTAAGTTTTTAACCAACTCAATAAGTTCTGTAGGCTGTTAAAATACTAATTTTGTCTGTGGTGAAGGTACAAGAGGAAACAGAATTCCTAAGCGAAAATAATGTCCCTAATTTAAAATGCATCCTAGTTTACCAGAAGGAGTGTGGATAACAATTGCTTTTAGGCTTTTTTTTTGCTGAAGCATTTCAAAATTTTCCCTTTGTTCTTGTTCCTACCACAAGAAATATTAAGGGAATGGTTTTAACTAACTATTCAGAGAAACAATTCTAGAATTTCAACAGCTGTGAGTAATTAAAAATTATGTTAATTTATTTTCCCCTTCTCACACCATATAATCTGTATGTACCCCACCCTTCCCCTTTTAGAATTTTTCTCTAGGATTACAGAATTCTTCTGTAAGACTACTTGATTAAATTCATTAAAAATGTGCTTTGAACCCAATAGTGTTGGAAGGCTGTTTTGTTTTGTTTTCTCTTCTAGGATAGGTGATTCCAGAGTAAAAGTTAGTGATGCTTATGGGGGAATGCCTGCTCTTCAGACTAGAAAACTGAGGATCTCACAATTTTTTGGACTCAAAGCAAATACTTTGACTTTTAAGAAGTCTAGGAAGTTAACCAGTAAGTTTGTCTCATAAATTCACAGAGCAAGTGCTGGCAGCTCTACTCAGTTGGAGTTTTTTTTGAGCAGGAGTATGGCTTGCAAGTATCAAAAAATCACAGAATGATTAAGGTTGGAAGGGACCTCTAGCGATCATCTAGTCCAACCCGCCCTGTTCAAGCAGGGTCACCTAGAGCATGTGGCACAGGGTGGCATCCAGATGGGTTTTGAAGATCTCCAGAGAAGGAGACTGCACAACCTCTCTGGGCAGCCTGTGCCAGGGCTCTGTCACCCTCTCGGTAAAGAAGTTTTCTCATACGGAGATTAAGCTTTCTATGTTTCAACTTGCACCTGTTACCCCTTGTCCTGTGACCAGCCACCACGGAGAAGAGCCTGGCCCCATCCTCCCTACATTCACCCCTCAGGTACCTGAACATGTTAAGTAGTATCCACAGCAGATTGCAGGCCTTGAGGGAAGAGTCAGTTCAGTCAGGCTGCTTAAAATAAGTATTTAAAGGTCAAAGTGATAATCTGCATCCTAACTGCAGCAAAGCAGTTACATATAAGTATTTTTTCTTGAAAATGAAATAGTGTATGTGCAGATCCCATCTTCAGGAGCAGACTTCTGATCACATTTTTTCATTCAGTAGAACCCAGGTGTATTTGTTTCTTCATTATGGCAACTCACTGTATACTTGATGCACACAGCCTACTAGATCAAGGAGATTTCAAGCCAAGATGTAGCTGCAATGGATGAAGCAAGCAGGTAGCTCTGCATTCATTTCAATTTATTTCATGCCCAGGGGTGGATTTCTGTCTATCCTGTTTAGGTTTATCAACAGCTAGCACATCTTCCAATGTCCAGGTCATCTTTTATTTAGTTTGCAAAGTTAGTAATATTGAAAATAAGCATGTAATCTGTTTGCTCTAATAATGTGTGAGAGGGAGCAGTGCATTTGCTCTGAAAAGTTACTTGACATAAAGTGACATAAGTGCAGTAACTAAAAGGACTGTCTCTGGCATCTCTGCTACTCATGCAGTAAATTAGCCTTGAACTTTAATTAGCAAACCACTCTTTTTTTAAATACTTGTTGTTCAAAAGGAAACCTTGAGATTTTTGGATAGGAAGAAAACTGGCTCTTGCAAAATAGTATAGTTAGCTTTTATTTGCCACTTGCAAGACAGTGTTGCTGAAGGAAAACCTACCTGCCTTTGGATGTGTGAATATTCTCTGAAGAGGCTTCGTCCTATCTGCTGCATTAAATTTCTTCTTTGAAAATTAAAATGGTGAGTATTAAATTGAATTGAGGAAATTTTGACTTCTTTGTGTCTAATTTCAGTTTCTTTTGTCTCAAATGGTAAAGGTTGCAATTCAAATATAAACAAAAGTATTTTTTTCCTTCAAGGAACAAGGCATGAATTGTAGACAGCTTTGACTATCAGGTGGTTATTCACTCTGACACTTCTGATTTTTTTTGTATTTTAATCGTCAAACAAGACAGTTTTTGCATACAAGCAAAATTCATGTTTTTCTAATTGGCATTTTGAATAATTACTTTTAATTTTTCTTATAATTATGAATTCTAAAAATAGACATATGAATGAGAGTGGTTAATATAGAAGTTGCACTATAAAATAGAAGCAAGGCAGAATACTTGTTCAGATAATGTTTGCTGTTGATGGTTTCCTAGATGACTAACTATTTTAAAACTCCAGATCTGTTTGGTTAAGGTTTGCCAACCTGGAATATTTACTCCAAAATAAGTTAGGTTAATAAACTGGCTCTCTTGGACAAAGTCTTCATGTAAATGCTCCAATGGTGTAATTTTGTAGTCTCAGATTAGGTTTGTTTATGAAATTCCCACTGACCCCATGACACTTGCACCCCCATGCATTTTGAACTTGGTGCTGTTGTTTTGCTACGTTAGGTCATTTTGTTTTGTTTGGCACAGAGTGCAACACCACAAACAGTTGCATCATCTTGGCTGAGGATTAAACTGGTAAAGTGGTAGGAGTTGGATGAGGAATTGGACAGGAACCTGTTAGGTTTTGTTGCAGGATAAATTTTAATGTGAAACAATTTACCACATCCTTGGTCATGGATTTAATGTATTTAAATATTATTAGTTTCAGCAAGGTAATTAAATATGAGAAGTGATTTGAAAAACAACATCCTATAAATCAGAAAACTTAAATCCTTTAAATTTATATGCTTCTGATGTTTCTGGAAGTCATATTTTTGAACAGAGAAAGCCTGAAAGTTCTGACTGGATTTCTTACGATTTTTCTTTAATATTAGAAATGCAAGTTGCATCTGGAAGAATCTAGAATAATAATATCTCAAGTGTGAAATTCTGCAGTTGAGAAGGAAAGGGATTTTTAATTAAATCAGTGGACTAGGCCATTGTAGACCAAGTGGGGACAGCCTGGAGAATGCAGCTGAAGCTACTGGCTGATTGCACTTGGTGACAGAATTGGGGCGTGTTAGAGCCAGTCTGTGAAGAGATTTGTCCCTTGTAGCGCAATTACTCTCAATTACTCAGTGCTGACTACAGTTTTTGTTTCTTGTGAGTCAGAAACATACAGAAGACGCTATCGTTACAATTATAGAAATGTAGTCTTAGAAGTCCTGATTTGTATCTGTAATCAATAACATCTGTAATATTTATGTTACCATTACAGTTAGTACAGTACTTCCTGGTATAACAGTACTTCTCATGCATTTAAGCTGTCTCTGGTAGTTCTTTAGACACAATGATGCAGCTTTTGTAAATACATAAATTTTGCTTGCCTAAATAACCCAAATTCTGGAACCAAATGGCCCAAATAATGGTTTTGTGGTTTTTTTTTTTTCTTTTTAATCTATTAAAACTGAACTTTCTCCTTTTCACATTTGCCGTTCTTTCTGTTGTAGTTCCCAGTGGCGTGCTTTGCTGTCTAACTCATAAGTGGGAGACAACAGAGAGGTTGTTAGTCTACACCAACAAATAAAATATTCTTTCCTACTAGCACTTAAGGATTTCCCACACTCTGGTCATGATCAGTTCTCTGTGTCTCTCTTTGGAAGTGGAGGAGGGAGGAGATTGTTTTTAGATATTCATCTAAGCCTAAATACCACATGCCAACTTAGAACCAATGCAGCAATTTCTAGTGAAAAAGTATGTCTGTAGCAGATATGAAGCAAATAACTATCGGGTCTTTCTTTAACATACTACATCTGAGAGCGTGGTAGACATGTGGCGCGTGATGTGT
The DNA here is from genome assembly GCA_013398735.1 of Nothocercus julius. Taxonomy (NCBI): domain Eukaryota; kingdom Metazoa; phylum Chordata; class Aves; order Tinamiformes; family Tinamidae; genus Nothocercus; species Nothocercus julius. The sequence continues at coordinate 212,143 of VZSV01000147.1, read as the reverse complement.
TGATGACACACATTTGTTGACATTTTGGAGAAGTTTTTAGTGTGCTTTTATGAAGCAAGAATATCTGTAGCAGACAACACCAGAATTACAGATGGCGACTTGCACTAATTACCAGGTAACATGTTTAGGGAACAGTTCTATAATATAAACATAATATAAACTGGTGTTCTTTTATGTAGTCAAAAACCAGGAGGAAGAGTCTTTTTTTTTTTTCCCATCTTAAGCATACGGAGCATCCTGGAGCTCACTGGGGTATACTGATCACTCAGCCTGTATAAATAGGGCCTTTCTTATAATCCTAAAAATAGATTGGAGTCAGACTTCATCATTCTGAAAATGAATCTTCAAATTTGTTTGTAATATAAAATTAAATTTTCAGGTTTCTTGTGGATAAGGGTATAGGGCTCCCTACAGATTTGCTGCTTCTGAAAGATCTCTTCAAGGCTGGGGATTTCCTGAGCATTCCATGGATCTATAAAGCAGAGCATGGGAAAAGGCACATTTATTTAGATGGCCTTCCCTAGACTGCTGCTGCCAGAGAAGACTGGCCACTGCAGATGCAGCTTGCGCAGAGAGACAGCCTGATCCCTTTATCAGCTTGTGTCAGCACACATCACGGGTATTTTTCTAGATTTTGTTTTTCATCCCCTCCATCTTTTAGGCTTGAGAAGAGGGATGCTTACTCTTCTGTGCTCTTTCCATCTTCTCCTGATGAAGATGCAAGTGCTTCAGAACCGATACCCAGGCTCTGCAGAAAAGACAGCCTCCTGAGTCAAAAGAGAGAAGAGCTTTCAGAGCTGGTTAGATTTATGAAGGTCCAACTGAGTTAATGAAATACTGGAGTTGGAAAGAACTGATAATATTAGAAGGAGAGAGGTGATGTGCTCTAGTTTTGGTCCATACCATCTTTATTTTTTTCCCTTCTTCCCATTTCCTCGTGTCTTTCGTTTTCTCTATGCAGATGTATTTTAAAATACTCCATTTATTGACTTTTGTTGACTGCTGATGCCAGATATGGCTGTAGATCCAGGGATTTGTCCAAATCCTGTTGAAGTCAGTTGAATATGATGGCTCCGTTGACTCTTAATGGAAATAAATTGAGTTGCTTGTAGAGTTTGCAAGGGCTGGCTGAGTTAATTCAGTATTTTAGTATCTATATGGCTATGTGTAAATCTTTTGAGAGAAAATACTGAAATTTTGAAATTTGAAAATCCTTTTCTTGTTTTTATCTGTAGTGTTACAAATCTGTAAGATGCTGACACAGCAAACCTAGATAGCTAAAAGCTCTTACAGTTAAGAGTCCAGATAAAGCCAAAAGAACTTACCCTTCTGTACTTCTACATTTTTTTAAGAATCTTTAATTATGTGATTCCATGTGATTTAAAAATAGATACCCCTCATTTACATTTTTTCTGGAACCACAGATGATGTGTAGCACTGTATGCTTCACAGGAGGAATGTCCTTTTCTGCTTTACAAATAAAACAAGAGCTAGGAAATCATACAAAAATTGCATCAGATATTGTGGAATTCGTACATTGTTAAGCTGTTAAGACAGTTGGATGACTCCTATTTTGAAATTAAGAGTGATAGTAGGAAATGTTTAAGAGTTAAGTTACATTATTAATTACTTTGCTGACTGGTGTTATTTCTGAAAGGAATGAAATGTTTCACATGTGGAAACACGAGATTTTATATTAGCTTCTGATTTACTAATGCTTGACCAAAGACAAATAATAGGAATACTTTACAGAGTTCTTGTACAACATTTCATATTCTTTTAGAGTACTTTGAGGACAAACTGTGTTGTATCTTTGATTGTACCTTTATTGAGAACTATTACAGTTGTAAACACAAACAGTTCTTAAGCAGGAAACAGTCAAACCAAGAAACTATGTAAGTCTCATTTTTTACATCTGATCGAGAAACTGTAAGTTGAACTACAATTGTCATTGTCCACAGAAAGAAAAACAATCTACTCAAAAGGAATCAGAGAAGTTTTTAGATGGAACTTTTTACCTTCTCTCTTCATTCTGCGTTTTGTTAGCTACAAATCAGATCATGAGAAACTGTTACCCTGTAACCTCTGCTGTGGTTGATGAGGTGATAAAGTCCTTCATTCTTTTTCAGATTACTCTTATTGTTACAACATGTGAAGACTTTTTGGATGAGGCATTATCCAAATTGCATTATCCAAATTAAAGATGAAAGGCAGGCTCTGTTTTAAGGAAATTTATTGAAAGGTATATTTTTTGAAAAAAAGATTAATTACATGAGGTGCAGAATGTTACCTGCTCCATCATGTGGTCTCCTGTATTTCTCCCCAGGAAAACCTGACATCCTGGAGTTGCTGCTTAGCAGTGAGCCTGACCTGTCCAGTCTGACTCTCAGAGTCCAGGCTGTCTGCACTTCTGTGCCCTGCGGAACATAGCATGTGCATAGCCGGGCAGGGACACCTAGGGCGTGCCTAGGTCTGCCTGTGTGCCAGAGCTCTAGCCCAGCATATCTTGAATCTGAAAATCCCATGGAAGTGGGGATTTCCTCTGAGGTACGATCTCCATTCAGAGGGAGGAAAATAAAGTAAATAAATAAATAAAGGCCTCTTGTGAGAAATTCCAGATAAGTAATATCCATAATTTAGAAAATCCCATGAATGTGTGGTGACGGTAGGTTCTGTAAGCATTCCCTGTGGAAATGTTACAGCAAGACATTTGTATATATATATACAAGAAAATAAGAGTAAGTGTGCATCACTGTAAGGAAACCAGGATCATGTATTTTAGTGCATATTAAGTAGCAGGAGAATTACATTGTGAGCAATTTCACAGTATATCCATTGTCTTTCACAAGGAGTTAATTCAAACTAATTTATAAAGTTTACCTAATCTGATATATTTTTATTGATGAAACTCTTCCGCCTTAGCATTTTTCTCATATATGTTAGACATACAGTTAGGATTATTTTTGTGTTTTTCTTATTTTCTTTTAAATTATCTTTTGATTTTATATTTAAGTCTTCTCTAATATTTACAAACATTTCAGCAAGAGAATAGAGGAAGTGTTGCACATTAGCAAAAATATATACAGTGCTGACCAGTGGAAATGGAAACCAAAAAATATCTCATGTCTGATAGGCAACCTTTAGTTTTGTGTTTTAGCACTGATGTTTTTAAAAGTCCTGTTTCTTTTCCTTTTATGTCTTTCTTATCAGGACTGCTGTTCAAAGTCTTAGCATGCAAGTTACAGCTCAGGATTTAATTGCCTTCGTATCGCTAAAACTGCATAGAGAGATATGTGAAATAATGTGCAGATCAAGGCCTTGAAGATGGGGAAAACCACTAAACATGTTGATGTAAGTAGAAGCAATATTTAATCCCTAAGAAACTAGAAGAGTTTCAATATAAAATTTTTAAACAAACTACAGTGCTAACAAGCAGCACTATAAAAACAGGGTCTTTGGTGTAAGACATTATTAGTATTAAAATGAAGGTGCATGGAACATTCTGGGGTCTCAGAGCCAATGAAGTTCAGACTTCCTTGTGAAGAATGCATTATACTGCTTTGATGTTTACCCCAAAACATAAGATTAAAGGAATCTAATGTTTAAAAGAGACTCCAATTTAAAAATCCTGTTGTTCTCTGGGGAAAAAAAAAGAAATATATATATATATATATAGTTATTACAAATATTACCAACTACTGTAGTACAGAAATATTTGGAGAACAGTTTCTAGTTTTCTTGTTCACTTTTAATGGATTTGAACAGCATTTAGACTTGCTTAGGGTGAGATTGCACTCAGTTTCCTTGTTCTCTCTGTACTGCTAAGTGATCATCTGTCTTTCCTTCGGTACTCTTGCACAGCAACAGAGGAAGCAAAGATCACAAAAATGATAGGCAATTTTTTGTAAATCTTGAAAATTGACAAGGATACTCAGAGGAAAGTATCCTCTGAAGAAACTACTTAACCTTTTTATGATAATGTTTTGGGCATGAGACAATGTTAATCAGGCATTCGTTCTGCACTGTGGTGCGTTCTGAAAGAGGCATAGTTGAATCCCATGCAGCTGCTAAGGCATGTGCCAAAGTTTAAACGGATCTAAGCGAGGCTTAGAAGCTGTGTTTAGCATACAGATGAGATGAGCGATGCTATCCCAAGTGTGTGTTCTGTCTGCTGACCTGATGTGCTGCTTTTGAAACTGTGGTGCTGTCATGTAAAACACAATACCTACTATCAACAAGCACTCTTTTGTTCTTTGCTTATATTATGCTTTTTTAATTAGCTGTCTGAATATTAAGAAGAGGCATTGCTCTGTGCTCCTTGCATGTTGAATAGTGTGGAAATAATTTGTTTGCTTTTAATACTGGACAATTTGGCACCAATTTCCTGCTTTTCAGTTGTGTGCCATTACGAAGTGCATCTTCTCTCAATTTCTGCTGTTCTGACATCATCATATTCCAGTCAGTCCCCCATTCTATAGGGTCCTGGTTGCTAAGAGCCTTGGCAGGGAGGAATGTGCGTGACGAGAAAAGAAGCTTGTATTATTTCAAGCTTTCTCCTGCTGTTTTTGGTGTGCCTCATCTTGCAGATTTGGAAACTGAGAACTCATTTTAATCTCAGAGCTCTCTGGCTTAAGCCTTTGGGAAGGGAGTGATTTCTAGACCTTCAGTTTGTTGATTCCAAAGAGGCACCAAGGTGCAGTGTTGTCCACTAAATAGCAAATGCCACATTCAAGAAAGCTGCATTGCTGCTTCCATTGTAGTGCTTTGTGAGAGCACATCTGAAGGGAGAAAATGCATGGAGGAATGTGAGGTGAGCAATGAAGGAAGCCAGGAGAGGATGACTGTGAGGAGGAAGAAAATAATGCAACAGAATAGTCCTAAGAAACAGATGATAAAGCAGAAAAAAAGGATAAGAGGAGATGGAATAACCTAGGAGAGGGGGAAGAGATGGCATTTTTGATAATTCTGTGGTTTGTATTCAGCACATCTCTCAATACAGTTTGATGTTTTGTGATAGTGCTGACATGGTGTGTCAGCGTGGCAGTTTGTAATGCAGCAGGATAAACTCAGTGTGCTGTTTTACAGGTCCTCAATAGCTTCTGCCTGGCTATAATCAGGACGGAACCAATAGCGCCGGTAATGCCGCAGGTGAGGTGGAAGTAGATGAAAGAGACAGCAGGTGATGAGCAAGACAGAAGGAAGACAGAAAAACTGAAAGAAAACTGAAGAAAAGGAAAAGGTTAGTGCCCAAACAGCTTCCAGAAACAAACCTTTGTTCAATTACTGGGAATAGGTACCACTGTCAGAAATGCTGTTCCAAATGGGGAGGTGATAGGAGCCAGGGAAGCTAAACTAACTGATCTAGAATGAAAAAGGGCAGGTGTGTTTTGAAGAAATAAACTAGAATAAGGGAAAATGTATTGTTTAGTACAATGCTGCATAAAAATGTGACAGGATATGATATAGTGATCTATGCTGAAAAATTAAGATTCACATTCTGTAGCAAGCTGTGTAGGTCTAACCCAGTATGCATCAACACAGAAATAACCATTATTTTTTTTTTTCTAAGAGAATTTGTGGGAGAGAGGATGTTTTATTTTTTAACTGTAATCTTTTGTTTGGTTGGTTGTTTTCCTCTGCCATTCACCATTTCCCTGATTCATTTTTTAGCCTTTTTGGCTCTTCTGGCTTGTGTTGTCTGAATTAAATGCTGTCATATTAGCTGCTGCCGTTCATTGGCTTTCATGGTGGCCTTAGCAATTTTTGGAGAATGGAGCTGGTTCTTTTCTCACTCACACCAGCGTAACTCTGTTGGCTTTGGTGGAGTTGCTCATGATTCACAATATTGTGAAAGGAGAATTGTGCTTGCTCTTTTTTATATGCTCTTTTACTTCCATGATGTTTCTGCTTACATGTATAATTGATTTTATGGGAATTAACTGCTTCTGCTGATGGGTAGACCTAGGAACTTCCTAAGATGGAAACAAATTTAAGCACTTTTCAGGTCACTGAGTTCAATCCATGGCTGTCACAACATGATGTTATATAATTGATTTCAGGCTATGCTTTGAACATTTATTAAAATTCTGTTTCTACTATAATTGGTAAATGTGGACAGAAAATTTAGGTAGTCCTATTTAAATTCAAACCAGCAACTGAAATAATTCTTAAATGCTCCAAAAGAATTTTGTTTTCTTACATCTGCCCTACTTCCCAGTACAGTAGCCTTGGTAAAGGCTTTGTTCTTGAGAGAGGGTGGTTCAGCTCAGCGAGAGCTTGGTTTCAAAATAATAGGTTCACTTAGAAAATGAGTACTGTAAGGGTGCCACACAGTTTTTTATTCATGGTCACATTTCTCCCACAGATTTTAGTGGGAGTTACAAGCAATCATCTGACAGCAAATTTGATTTTCTATAGCTGAAGTACCACACTAAAAGTCAATTAGGTAGGGAGAAGGCTACAGATCAAGTGTGTACAACTCAGCTGAGTATGGATTACTACCAATTTTGACTTAGAAATTTTGGTCTATCTCCGCTTTAACGCCCCAGCTTTAGCACTCATTCGTTTTACAATCAAATCTGTCACTCACTGTGAAAGTCCTGGGCCTAAAAGGTACAGAGCTCAAAATACAAGAAGCAGCTTCCTTGTAATTTAAGCACAGATGAATGGCAGTGCTCCCCCCCCCCCTTTTTTCTTTTTTGTTATTTCTTATAGTAGTGTGAAATAGAGGTAATTTGTCTGAAGCCAACAGAATTATGCTCTTATCTGCAAATGCTACTGTGATAGAGGTCACCTCCATGTCCTGCATATCTGCCCCTCCATAAACATGGATAATAACTCTTATTCTTTGCACCTTTTTTTCCCAAATCCTTGCTGTACACCCGACCGTAGCAACCCCACTGCTCTTCCCTTCTCTGCAGAGCTTGGCTCAGAAGTTGCATTTTGGACTAGGGAGCTATGGCAGTTACCTTGGCAGTTACCATTTTGCAGTAGCAACTTTGCTTTGAAGCAGCTGGGGCAGGGGAGTGAGGCTCAGGTGTATGAGTAATGAAAGCCACCCAGCTACTGCAAACTGTAGCAACCAATAGGCTGTGCCACTGCCCTGAAGGTTGTTTATGCCGCCCTTTGGCTACTGTGTTTCAGAAATAGGTGCTCAGGTTGCATAATGCAAGCGCAGTAAGCCTAATAGTTTTAACACTGGAAATGCAGAGAGTAACTGTATAGTAAGTTGATGAAACTCTTTGTAAGAGTATTCTCTTGCTTTTGCACAGCAAGTGTGATACTTCCTGGTGATGCTGGAATTGCTTTATGCAGGCAGTGTGGGCTTAGTGTGTTTGCTCTGTGGGTGTCTGCAGGATTTCTGGACCGAGGATGTTCAGGTTGAGACTGGCACGCATGTACAGCAGCATCCTACTGGGTGCCAACAATCCCAGACAAATATGGACACTCCTCAGAATCCTTCCAGAGAGCGTTTCTGTCTGAAAAAGAGGACAAGCCTAAGACAGTCTGGATGGGTGATAGCCATATCCCAATCCTGTCCCGATCGCCAGTTATTTATCTGCGGACTCTCTTGTCTTCTTTATCCCGCCGTGTGCTCCCATGAAAAGCAATTGCCAGCCAACCAGCCTCAATGTATTGTCATCTCTGAGCTCTGCAGTCAGCACTGCTCAACCCAGTTCCTCGGTTGTTGAAAGGCACCTCTGCCTCTGGTCATAATCTGCTGCGTGCTCCACAACGTGGTAACCGCGTGTTAGGGTGAGAGCAGCGAGGCAGGTCAGACTAGTTTCACCCACGCAGCGTGCTGGGCCAAAAGAATTGCTTGGAAGCGGAATGCTGTGCTGGCCTGCTGTGGACGCTTTGGAAAGGTCTGGTTTGTCTTGACCTTGATGCTTGCTAGCCCTGCAACTGCACAAAGCTGGGATGCGTTATTCCGAGGCTGAGAATCCTGGTAGATGGTCTCTGGCAGCATTTCAGTTTGTTCAGTTTAAAACATTGCCACAATTTATTGTAGAGACTCTATGTCACAAGCTGGCACATTACAAACCTACCTACTTTGATTGTTGCACTCTACTAGAACGAATATGACCTCAGGCAATTGGGAGAAATAACATCTTAAAACACTGCAGCTAGATGTGCTGGAGCTTGTTGGTCAGAGCCCTTAGTTCTTAACATGCGAGCGGGAAGAATCTGCCTGAACCTGCCTCTCCCCATATTTCCACAAGTCTGAGAGTGACCGTGCCATCCTTTTAGACCCTCTGTGATCACCAAGGGCTACTCCTTGTCTAGATGGAAGTAATTGGCACAATTGTTTCGACTTGGGAAGGCAAGCAGCATGTTTAAAATAGTCTGAAAAGTCACTAATATTGGACTAAGCAAAAGGACTGCTGTTTGGAAGGAAGCATTACAGAAAAGGTTGTCATTGACTCTTCCTGGTTTATGGTATTGTATGACTCCGCTGTGTACTTCTTAGATAAAACTCCCACAAGTTTTAGAAGCTATTTCACCAAAATCAGCCATAGTAGAAAATATATTCAAATCCTCTATTGTATGAAGACTAAAATATGACATCAAACTAAAAGATGAGGTTTTTAGCCTAGTTTAACTAAGAAGTTATGTTTATGTGATCTCGCTGTCTTTACATGTGCATCTCTCTGTTTCTGCAATAGAAGATTGGAAACAGAAATAAGATCTCTTCCTTTAAGTATTGGTAAACTCTTACTCAGCTGACCATGTTTTATGGAATTTTGCTAATAAAAGCTGGTTAAAAAGCCAATCAGCTGTAAGACACAAGTCGTATGGAAGCCAGATGTCAGTGGTTCTGATGTTACACAAATATTTACCAGGCAGTTGATGACATTCAACAGTGGATAGAGTTGGAATGGCTGGAAACGGCTCTGGCTGCTGGCAGCCCGCCCTGCCCGCCTCCCACAGGTGCCGGTCTGTGCAGCGTGGATGGCTCCGTGGCTCGTGAAGCAGCAGCCGCGCGCTGTGCGGAGTGGCCTACCGAGGTAAGGCAGGCACCGCTTTCGGGGCACGCTGGCCTCCCTGCTCTGGGGAGGCATGGATTTAATCCAGGGACCAAAGTATATGAA
>VZSV01000147.1:176216-201866 GCA_013398735.1 Nothocercus julius | reverse complement strand
TGGTGAGCGGCGGCCCGGGGCTCAGCCCGCCGCACCCGCACGGGGCGCGCCCCGCGCCCCCAATTGCCTTTCCCCCTCTCCCTTCCTCCCCTGTGTTGCTTTTCCGACCAGAAACTTCGTGCAGTGCTCGAGGAAACCGATGTTTCAGATCAGTGGTATTGCCACAGGGTGCACCTGCTGTCCTCTTTTTACCATAGGTGTGCGGGATCCCCTGCTGGCTTCACTGCTTAAGTGGGGTTTGGGGTGCAAGTCGCCTCACATAGGGAAAAGTGGTTTTAAGCTTGAGTCTGTTGCAATGGGGACACACATGATGTGGTGGAAAAATTTCCTGCGTTTTCTACTGGGCTGGGAGATCGAATGCGCTGCATACAACCCAAGTGGGGCAGCAGAAGCAACAGCCAGAACCCACAGAGGAGCAAAGCACAAGTATTTCAGATGTTTTATTGCTAAGTTTATTATGGCATATGCAAACAGCCGCCAGTCCCAGGCTGTTCTTGGCAAATTGGTGTGATAAGTCTTACAAAGGTTGGATTTAGCTCTCAGTCTTAAGGAGATCAAGAGAACATGCATCCGAACGGGGTGGCCTGGTATCACAAGCAGCTTTAAGGAGTAATCTTATTTGGGAGTTGATCAAACTTGTCTTGAAATCCAGCCTTAAATAAAGCACAAGCCTGTGGGCCTGACACCTTAATCTTTATCTCCTTGCTGTGGCTTGTGGCTGTACAGGAGCATTTCTTTATTTTCTTCATTATTTTCCAGTGAAAGATTCACGTGGCTGAGGAGAACGGTGAGATGAGGTGGATCACAGAGTAATTAAGGTTGGAAGGGACCTCTGGGGATCATCTAGTCCAGCCCCCCTGCACAAGCAGAGTGAAACTTGTTACAAAGCTGGGTAACTCTCTTGCCCCTTCGTTCCCTTTCAGTGAGTGCTGTCTTGCTGCTATGAGAAGTTGTCTAGTATTGGAGATGAATGTATGGGGGAGTCTTAATCTTGTTGGAGGTTTTTGGTTTTGTTTTCTCCAGTAAAAGCAGAATTGAAGTGAAATTATAAAATTTTAAGATCAAATTTAGAGAACAGATCATGTTGGACATAACTCTTGCTGAGCATGATTGAAGAGCTGTGTTACTATCTTTTCCAAAATTAATGGGATCAAGAGAGCAATTTGACATTCTGCTGGACACGTGTAATGTATAACTTGCTGAAAATCATTAGTTCTAGATATTTGCTATTTGTTTACTGAAATATTGCATTGACAAACTGCAAGAGAGAACTTTCTCTCATTTACAAATAGTCCTGAACTAATGATAGGATTGATCATTTACAAGTAATCCTGAACCAGCAATAGGAAACTACTGTTGAGGGGTAAAACAGATGGTTATTAAATAGCTAATGATGCAACCTTGTTTTCCTAAAGTACAAAGTAATTACACGTCACCCTCCTGCCTATCTTTCCCTCCCCCTCACTCAAAACCTGTATCAGCTGGCTAAATGGTAATCAATGACTATGCAGTTCGGGGGATAAAGTGTCTACTCATATATAATCCATGGAGTTCTGTGTCTTGATCAGGCTTTGCTGCACAGCCATGAGGAGATACTGGGGCAGAAAAAGCAATGTAATTGAAACTACTTTTGCCTTGCTAAGTTTGGTCATTTTTGCCAGGGCAAAGAAATCATGCAATCAAAAGCTTTTTCTATTTCTGTTAAAATACAAAGTTTGGTTCAGCAACATAAAAGTTTCNAAAAAAAAAAAAAAAAAAAAAAGGAAGTAGTTCAGATAATAGCAGTTAATTTTCATGTTAAATGGGATACACTTGCAAACAAGGATATGAACAAATGTTTATGGTTGAACTGTTTTTTCATCTCATACAAAACATGCTGTTTACACCTGACTCTTAAACTGAATTACATAGCGCACTCTTGATTTGTGCAAGTAAATGTGAAATGATTCCTAGTCTTTTCTACTTAATGTACCGAGACAGTATCTTGATAGAGCATATACAAAATCACCTTCCAAAATCAATCTTGCAAAACTTTCTTGCACCCAACCGTAGAGGCTGGGTGAGCAGTTTCTTCTCTGCTACCGTGATGCTTCCTCTCTTACTGGTGTCCCGGGTCTCTTGCCGCTGCTATCCTGATGCAAGGTCTATGTATGTAGTACTTGGGAAAGTCAGATAATACACTTCCCCACATGAACATCTGGCATACACTGAAATACTTCTTTATTAGAGATATCTTAATATCTCTGGTGCTAAAGAAACAAACTAAAATGTGGATTCCTTTGTCCAAGAGATCACGTCACCACAAACCAGGTACAGGTAAGGTCTCTGCAGCTGGATAGGATCAGGACAATTGTTACCTTCTAGTCAAAGGGAAGAAGTGGGTGTGATTGATGTTCAGTGGTTTTGCTATTTTGCTGAAGAGATTCGAATTCAACAAGCTTTTTGTCTTCTTTACTGTTATACACTGGAGGAATTAGGCTTTTTTCCCTGTTTTTTTCCCCCTGCCCTCTCCTGATGTGGTCTAAGAGAGGACTTGCATACTACAGATTAGATGACATAATAAAAGATGTAAATGTATTTAATCATCTGTACCTTCAGTAGTTTTTAAAAATTAAAACACAGTGTCTCTAGGGTTTTAAATTGCATAAAAGGCACATAAAATTTCTCGTGGTCAGTGGAGACAACGTGGAAATACAAGGAAAACTCCGTGTAAAAGTATTTAGCCTACTGAATGTTCAGGGTAATATTTGAATGTGGCAATTTTAATAGACTAGCATTAGTAAATATTCAAGACTACTATGCTGCTGAACTAGAACAGGTCAGCAGGCAAACAGTAGAGTTTGTTGCTGCAGTATATTACCATGTGCTCCCATTAGTGTTTTAGTTAGGAGTCATCAAGTCTCGATCGTCGCCGCTGCCGTGCTGCGCGGCAGTGCCAGCGCGTGCAAGCTGCGTTCCCTTCCGATTGAACCGAGCGAGGAAACGTACTCCGAGAGCCCACAAATACACTCGTAACAACTGTGTGCTCCCTGGCACCGGATTGCAGCTCAGCTGAAGTAAACACCTGAAATCCATGTGAAATGCGTGCAGGTTTTGCTCAGCAGGGCTGCTGCTCCTTGTCCAGCACTACGTGCTTCTATAGTTTGGCTTCTATTGTAGGTGCTAGTCGGAAAATGTTTTCAGATAATTGACTTTGCTTTTTCCTCTTTCATTCCAGGCTGGGGAGGGCGGGGGGCGGGAAGGGAGGAGGGCAGGAAAAGAGGGGGAAAAAGTTTGGGATCATCAAATTCTCTGCTTTTAAACTTTGAAGGACAAGAGTGTTTCATTAGTTGCTATCTATTTGTAATATACATGTTTTTAAAACTCTATTGAAACATGTCTTGCACTTTAAACATATAGTTATTTGCCATTTTCCCAACACATTTAGAATATTTTATTTAAGTCTTTGGAAAGCTATTTTTAGATGGTGGATTTTTCTTCATTTGCTTCAGTTTCTATCCAATTACATTGTAGGCATAATTTAAAGATATTCTTTATTCTGTAATGCACATAAACTAAAGGCAGACATAAATGCGTTATAGAGTTGTGTCAACTTTTGATGACTATTAGGTCAATATAGAAACATAAAATCATTCTAGCCTCTTAAGATTACATTTTATTTTTAGTTCTTCAATAAATCCCCCCAAAGTGACAGCAGTTATTTAAATGGCTATTAAAATCATCTAAATCCAACCGTTTGATTGTGTTTTTGTTTTCCTTTTCTGTTCAACTTAATACGCCTTGACTTTTTTATGAGTTTGTAACCTTTGCTAGGTTTTGAATATAAAAACATCACAATACCATCAAACAGAGATTTGTGTTAGAAAATTATGATTTCTGGGAAATATCGTTCTGATTTACAAAATATTGGAGACCTAGGAGAAATTGCTGGAATATTTAGAGACTGACACGTTTGGAATTGTTTAGCTATTTATTTAGGCTTCCTGAAATAAACAAGCTATTGGCATCTGAAAAACTCATTAGCTTTGATGATAGGAAACTTTTCATGGTGCCATGAAACTGTACAAAGCTTAGACTTTTGTATGAAGAAGAAAGCTCCCAGCACCAGAGCACAGGCCGTCACAAAAGACAAGTGCTTGATTGTGAGCCAAGTGCAGGCTGAGAGGCCCTGGCCCTGAGCGCCAGAAAGCTGCGCTGGGTCCTCTGGCTTTTCTCAGCTGACCTGAAAAAAATCTCTACTATGGTTACCTGATTTCATTGGTTTTTGAAATCCTGTCAATAGCAGTCAATCTGTTAAGAACAAGATGATTTAACTGCGGAACTTCTTTGGGGGAGAATGGAGGCTTCAGCGCAGGCCAGTGGGTGGAGGGATCCAGTATAGCAGAGACTGGGAAGGATCTGGTAATATTTGGAAGTCCCAATATTCCTTCTTGTCCTTTCTTTGCAGATAAAATACATGTAACTTTAGACAACAACTGTCTAAATATACATATGCTGAAGAAAAAAAAAAACTTTACGTGCAAAAGTTTGGGGATAATTCTAATAAGTAGAAATATTGATCAGGATGAAGGTTTTTAGTGAATGAAATTTAAATTGGTAAATTAGTTGGAAACTTTTTTTTTTTTTTCCCGGTGGCTGCTTAAGACAGTTAAATGGAGAATGGACTGAAATTATCTACTATTTCTCTTCACAGGCTTAGGAGCTATGGCTTCCTTCAGCAACCCGACTGTTGGTGTTGGTGTTGCCAGTTTTACTATATTTCAGATCCTGTTCCATGTTTTAAGTTCTTGGGTATCGACACGAATAACTCCTGCTTTTAACAAGCTCAGCCAAAAAAGGAAGATTGAATGGAATTCAAGGTAAAGTGTTCAAAACAAACTAGAAATGATGAACTACTAGAAAGTGTGTGTGTGTGTGTGTGTGTGTGTATCTATATATAAAGCTGCAGAGGGATTAAGTTAAACAGATGAACTGTATGCCTGAGTAGCCTATTACAGCTTTAAAATATTTTTCAGGTTCATGTTCTGAGCTGGATAAATTGTCCTGTATTCACTGCACTCAAAATGCATTAGTCATCTCACTGTGCCCACTCTGTGCTGTTAAAGGCAATATAGGTGGCCACTCTTAAAACTGTTTCCATTGTTTTAGGCAGCATTAGTAACAGAAATAATTTTCCACTTCCATTTGGCAGATGTCCACCTGCAGTGTTTTTTTTTAATATGCTATCATCTTAATTGCAGTTCAATTTCTGAATATTTATTTATTCACCTGAGCATCATCTTAGGATGCTGGTTCATGGTATCAGTGCAGTGGCTTTAACTCCATGTTAGAATCAACAACAGAGGCAGAAGATGAAACTAAATTAAACTTCTGTTGTGTTGGAGATGGACTTTTGTCTCTAAGCCACGTCAAGTGACCCCTTGAATTATGTAATAGGGTTTCTGAGGGCATATGCCATGGCTGTTTGCACCCTGCTAAGCTGTAGTGCTTTGCATAACAACATATGAATTGTTTCACAGGTTGTAAGCCTGCTAGAAATAAGCTTCTCTGGGCTACATTGTAAGACTAATCAAGTTAATAAACAAAGCAGCTCTGCCTGTGCCCCTTCTTTCTTTTTTCTCCAACTTTCCTGGGAGTTGAGAGCTGGATGTAGATGTGAGTACGTATGCAAGCCACAGGCCAGTGCTGCATTCTGCTCTGAAATGAGAAAGCATGAAACTCAAAGCACAGCCCAGCAGCCGCGTGTTGCTCTTGCACCTTTCTGCCGAGGGTGTCCTCACTGAGGCAAGAGAAAGGCTCATGTGCTCTTGTTTCCACAGTGTTTTGGCTAACACTGCTAGCCCAAAACAATATTACATCCAAAAACCTAACCAAAAGCAACTGCTGTGTCATGTCAGTCATTGCTCCAAATGAAGAGACATCTCAAGATATCTTAGGTGTTTGTAGAGTATAGACAGACCTATGTTCTGCAGACAACAGTGCTGGTTGAGAAAGTCGCTATCTCTAGTCAAAATACGTTGGGTTAACGTTTTAAACGTTTTAAAACACTTTACTGGGTTGTCACTGCTGTGTTGTCTTATATTGAACTGGCACAGGGAGTGCTCACACAAATGGTTCTCTTGGCAGACCCGAAGGAAACTGACACCGAGGATGGTTATGCATTTTTATCAGCTCAGCCGGGGCTGGAAGAGGGCATCAGTTCATAGACTGAGTAGAAAAGTAGTATTGAAAATGTATTGTTACAGTTTGGAGCATTTTGTAAATCGGTCTTTTTTTGCTACAGCTCTGGATTATGTTCTTTTTAATGTCAGTGTGTTCTTTCTAATCTTCCAAGAATTATGAACCAATAAAGCAACTGCTTCTGTAATCTTAAGTTTACAAACTGTCAAACCGAGTTAAAAATTACACTTCTTCACAGATGTAGTTAACTCTTCAATTTACTGTGCATAAGTTTCTGTTGCTGCTTCTGCAATACGCATCTTTACTGCTACTGAGCAATTGCAAAAAGTATATTTCATTCTAGAGGAGTAAGTTTGCAACTTACAGGGCAGTTTATTTGCAGTTTAATGAGGAGTTAAATGATGCAGGCTGTGAGAATAATTTTGTGGAAATGATAGTTTGCCCTAAACTTCATACTGAAATGGAGTATTATACTATTTCTCCTCTTCTGTCTTCTCTTCTATAGAAAAACTTGAAACTCCAGAAGGGTTTTTTCTTCTTTCTCTTTTTGTATATTTGTATACAGCTTATATTCCTAAGTATTCAAGTTTGCATAAACAGCTGCTCCTGAGAGATTCTGTGACTCCAAATGAATTAATTGTGTTTTAGGATTAAAATTTTACTTCTTTCTACATTATCCTCTTCTAAAATTCATAAATCCTAAGTATTTCTCAAACGCTCATCTTGTACATCATGCTTCACTTTAAAAAGGAAGTGAAGTTCCTAGTCTTCTGTAATTCCCTGTTGCTAAGAGCTGACGTTTTAATTAAACTATTAATTATCATTAAAACTCTGATAGCTGAATTGTTTTACTTAGGGAAAAAAATTAGCCTTTATAATAATGGTGAGTGAATGTTCTCATCCAGCATCCTATGTTTTACTATTCATGTTCTAGTGATCTTCATCTTTTTTTTTCTTTATTTCCCTCCTCTCCCCCACCACTCCTTCCAACCACCTCTTCCTCTGCAAGGGCTTCTTTAAGCAAAAGGCTTAAAATTGTTTTCTGTAAATCCTGACAGTAGCTTGTTGAGTCCTGAGAGTGACATGCATAAAACACTAGTAATTTCAGAATAGATGTATTCAATATGTACAAGGACTGCTTTGGTAACTAACTGCATCTATACATTTGTTTGCATATTGTTAATGTATAACTATATAATACAGTGCAAAGTAATGCCAGGTCACCCAGCGCGTAACTTATGTATCATGTTTAGTATTTCAAACACAAGAACTGCAAAAGTACTTTGGCATGTAATTTTTGTTCTTCCTAAACGTCAGACCTAAAACGTAGGAAAGCAGACGGTAGGCACACGGTACTGCCCACAGTTTACAGCTGTGTGAAATCCACGGTTAGGAGAACAAGGATTAATGTGCACGTGTTGGACGTGGGCCTGTTGCACCGTTCTGCCTTCCAGGAAATGCTCCCTTGCAAAGGGGCAGGAGTGGCCAAACGCTTGCGCTGGCCTCCGCGACGCAGGCGATCGCTTGAAGCGCCCGTCAGCGCCGAGCTCGCCTGCATTGGGCATACACCCCACAGACGTGTCGGCACCTGGAGACGTAGATAGATTTATTTTGGCTCATCTATTAAATTGGCGCCTGAAAGCAGAAACCTGCTGCTGTGGTACATGAAGGCCAATGTAGATATAAAATATGAGATATATTCTTAAGTTTTCCCAGAAAGCAGGACAATGCAGTAATCATTTGAAGAATTATAGATAATATTGTCAGTAAAGATTCATAAGCATAAGAGGTAACTGAGAAAAATTATGGATCTCAACAACTTTACTTTCAAACTTCTTTACAATAATTTTTCCCCTCTGTATTCAGTCAGTCATATGAGTAGTTGGATGTAGGGTAAAGAAGAGATGATTGTCTACTATGTGGGCAGATGGATGCAACCGAGAATTTCTTTGGTTCCTTCTTCCTTACGTATAATACAGAATATTCTGAGTTCCAGTGTCTATTTGTGACTATGGTCTGTTTTTCAGGACAGTGTCCACATTCCATGCCTTGGTGGTTGGTGGTTTTTGTCTATATATTTTGTTGTACGATGAAGCTGTTAATGCTGACCATCTCTGGTAAGACATGTTGCATGCCTGTTTCGTTTATATAATAAAATAACATAATTGGGAATGAAAATAAATGTTAATTACTGAATTAATTGCTTAACTTCTCTTTAAAATACAGAAAATACAATCTGTCCATTTTTAGGTTTGTACATTTAATAATTAAAAACTATTTTGTCAATATTAATGCCTGCATATGTCTCTGTGAAGTGGAATGCTTATAATACAGACAATTGATCTGAAATAGCATATTGAATTATTAATGAGGAGAACTGAAAATACAA
The DNA here is from genome assembly GCA_013398735.1 of Nothocercus julius. NCBI lineage: Eukaryota > Metazoa > Chordata > Aves > Tinamiformes > Tinamidae > Nothocercus > Nothocercus julius. Next base: position 193,297 of record VZSV01000147.1, on the reverse strand, counting down.
CCGAAGTGGGTAAAGGGAAACTGTGCTATTTACTATAGTCTTTATTACACACACACACACGCGCACACACACATATATATTATACATATAGTAGTTTCTGTGTGTGTGTGTGTGTGTGTGTGTGTGAAATATACATGTATAAAATGATAAATTAAATGAGGTTATTTATATTTCAGTCTCTCCAAAAATTTCTATCAATGAATTTTTTAAAGCTGTCTTCAGAAGAAGTAGGAATATTTGAAAAACTGGTTTCTAAAAGCTTCTTAAATTAACAAAAATATTCCATATTAAGTGTAATCACTTACTGATGTCTAGTCATGTTATTTTGATTCAGTTCTCCACCTCTTTTTCCTTACATGTGGAAGATACCACTTATTTTAGTTAATTATAGATTGCTATTGGTATTTTGAAATTTGACTCATCCTCTGAGGCTCCCCTTTCTGCAGGGATGAGGCTGTGTTTTTTTTTTTTTTTTTTTTTTTTTTCTCTTAAGGGTAACTAAGTATTTTTAAGTCTCGCTTCATATTTCTGTCATAAGTTGTTTTCAAAGGAGCATGCTGTTGAGCCACTGTAAATCTGCATAAATTTAACATTTGATACTTTTTTCTGCTTTTTTTATGCTCTCAGTTAATGACAATGCAGTGTGAACTGGACAGGATTGGGTACTTGAAGCTTGAACTGCAGCTCTGCCACTGACTTGTTATAGTTATATGGCTTTAATAAATATAACATTACTAGTAACATGAAATTCTGCAGCATTGGCCTCTTATGTAGAGATACATGGTCAAAATGTCGGCTTTCTGGCTTTTTTTTTTTTTTTTTTTTTTTTTTTTTTTAGTATCTATGGAGAGACCAAATACAGTTGTCTGCACATCTTATGAGATCTGTTAACCATGCTGAACAGCAGCAGTTTATTTAAAATTTGTATGTGTGTTTGCGTGTGTGTGTTGTGGTAAGATATATGAGATATAAGCTTTTATCTTGGTTTGTTTGAGTAGACTTTTTTCTAAACAGTACAAAAGAAGTAATGAATGGCAGAAATAAAACCCATGTGGTGAAGTTAAATGAATTGTGCCTTGAGTTAAATTTTCTTGGTTTTGTTCCAGAAAAAAAAAAAGTCAGATAAACTGGAAAAATTGCTTTTTTTTTTTCTCTCTCTTTGAACAAAGTTGTGTTAGATAACTTTTTATATACAACATTGGCAACTTGCTTAAGAAGCCTTAGCATTCTAATATTATGTAAAAGCATTGAATCTTAAAACAGAAAATCTGCCTGCCCTTGGGAGAAAGCAATTCTGTGTTTCTGCTCTTATAAATAATTTTCTTTTCTTGGATAGCTTTAGAATAAATGTCACCTATAGCTTTATTTTTATAGTGATAGAATGATGATTTTCTCAGGCAAAAGCCTAGTGGTTTCAAGAATTTATCAATTAAAAGTCTAAATAGAACACATTCTAGATCTGAAAATCAATATTTTTAGTTGTTTAATTATATTAAAAGGTGTGGAGCACCACTTAACCTGTTTAAAGCAGTTGTAATAATTTGAATTCATGTTCATGCCAGTGACCGCGTAAGTGCAGCTGAAGACTGGACATATTGCCCATGGCATTGCAAGGACTTGTATAGAGACTGTCAGTAAAAGAGAGCATTGCTTTGCCATAGTGCTCTTGTGTTTGGCTTCCTACTACTAGAAGCAGCAACAATGCCAGAAGCATAGGGTAGTTTTCTCAGAAATTGCATATAAACTTACTCATTTAAGGCTAACTTCTATGTTACTCTTATGTGGGAGTTTTTCTATAGGAGTCTCATATTAATAGTGTGAGAGGCATTTGTGAATCTACCTTCAGTATGGTACAAGTAAGTGATGGGGATCCTTGATGGACCTTCCTTGGCCTCTTCTGTACCCTACAGTGAGAGCATTGCAGATCCTCTGGTAGATCCTCTGGTTCTGGAAGAGCAGGAAGGTTTTGATAGAAACACTTTTCCCGCTAGTTGTTGGCACTGTCTTTGTGTAGTTGCTGACCAGGTGACAATGTCCAAATTGCTTCTTTCCTGGAGTGTGGGAGGGTATTTTTTGTTTGCCTTAACTAAGGAAAATCTCAAATTTTGAGCGTCTTGCTGCATCAGCCTAATTCCTAGGTATATGTGTGGATGTGGGGACTGAAAGCAAGATGCTAATACCATAGGTCTGGAAAGGGATCCGGGCTCATGGTAAGGGCAGGATGGGGAAAAGTTGTGCTCCTTGCACTGCTATCAGATTATGCCTGAAAATAGATACAATTGGTCCTAACAAAAAAAAAATAGAGAATAGGGCATTGATAATTTAGGGGGAGACACCTGCCTTGCATGTGTGCACCTTTTCTAATGGTCTAGGATTTCCCATAATACTTTTTTTTCTATGTGCAATTCAGATTGAGATAACGTAGGCTATGTAGAAATTATTTCTGAGGTGGATGAGAATAACAATAGAAAAATGTGGAGGTGGTAGAGATTAGATAGGGAGAAGGAGAAGCGAGTGAGTGAAGTTGTAACTTCACAGAAGAATCGGCTTTTTTCATTTAACTTTCCACTCAAGGGTTATTACACTGTGCAATATCCAATTGGTATCTGATTTTTATCTGATATGACTCTACTTGAAAAGAAGCATGGACAAGGTATGCCATGTGGACTTTCATTCATTTTATCTGCCTATGCATGTTCCTGCATAATTCACTGCCACACACACCTCCCGGCGATCACAGAATAGAGAGCTCGTCCCTTCTGCTTATTCAAGTCCCTCCCTGTTTGTCACTCCTGGAGCTTGCACCAAAACTAGGCTGCAAACATCTCGTTTCATAAGCTCCATTGTGCTTCCCATTCCTGAAGACTGACCAGGAAATCTGTAAAACTTTAGACTAAAATCTAATCTTTGCATTAATTGGGATTATTTTGGGATTCTAACAGGGAGCCTTCTTGAAGGTATTGGGAGGTGCCAAATGGGAAGTGCAGCTGTGCATGCTGCTCAGGTTTTTGATTTGAAAGTCTGGAGAGGGTTTGCTCTAGGGTACCATTTTCCTGGAAAGACTGCAGGGAAATGATCATTCCCTGTGTCATCCAGATAAGGACTCTTAAATCTCAATCTTGAGTGCAGACGTAATCGGGCTGACTCAAACATATGTACATTTGATACATGACTTGGTATATATGTGTGCCTGTGTATAAAATAATATTTATGCAGAGAAAAAGGGAGCTGCTTTTCAAACTCTTCAAAGGGCTACTGTGCAGAGGACAGTGGAAGAACAAATAGAACTTGCTTGTTGTCACGTTTACCCATCTTGAGCTGTATTCACAAGTTTGCTGAATATTTGGAACAAAACATGGAAGGGACAGAAGGTGTGAAATTACTCCATTTTCCTCCTGGAAGCTTCCTTGTGTGCAAAGAACTGGCAAATAAATTCCTATCGTGTGTTCCTCTTCTCTGCTTATGCCTGTAGATATAATAATCATCCATCATCTTACGTATATGACAAGCATCAACTGAGTAAGACATTTTTCTCTTCCTTAACAAAGTTCACAAAGCAGAAGAGTGAGAAGGAAGTTGCAATGTGCCAGTGAAAGTGCTGGGAGACACTGCTTGGTCTGTTGTTCTTCGTTCTCTGACTGTTGTTTCCAGAGAAACCAGTTCAGGGGACCTGCAGGGTTTCAGTTCTAGTCTCTAGCAAGCTTCCTGAAGAGGTAAGTGTGATTAGGGTAGCTAGGAGGTGTCTTCTATCTGGTGGAAAGGGATACCACTTTGCTGGCTAGGAGCTTGTTCACCCAAGTATCATTATTTCTTACCAATGGGCCAAGTATCAGGTGACCTGAGAGACATATGATATTTGATATGTGTGTGTCCTTTGCAAATACAGTGTTATAAAGTCTGTAACTGTGCATTTTTGGTATTTTTACAGGGGTGACCCTTCAATAGTGAAACTGAATATTGCTATTACCACAGGCTACCTCATTTCTGGTAAGTATGCAATGTATATGCATTGCACACAATGTATGTACTTGTGTTGAGTCGCTATGCTGAAAATATGATATGTGTACATAGTAAAGGTTCTAATGTGGCTTTTAAAATTACTAATTACTGGGTTGTGGTGAAATGACAGAATCTTGCCTGTGGGTGTGAAAGATGGGAATGATATCTCTGCAAGCAGTAAGGAAATGCCCTGTGTGGTTTTAGGATGGTTTGATAAACAACCACCTCCTACCCACTTTTGTTCTTTGGCCAATTTAGGCATTAGAAGGTGTTAAAGTGGTGCCGTTCACTCACTCCAGGGTATCTGGACCTTCTAGCACTTTATTTCCACTGACCTCAAAATGCTGGCAGAGGCAGTTTAGTAATCCTCAAAACAAGCTGAGGCAAGTGACACCATGAGATTCCTGCCATATCCATTTTCTAATTTTAAGTCAAAATTTAGTCCTATGTGTAAAAGTAAGAAAATTTAAATTATTTTCTTGATAAGCCATTGCGTATGTTTTCTGTTCTAAATTATTTGCTGTTAGCTGAAACTGTTTTGTGAACATTTCTTGCAAAATGTTTTGGAGCTCTTTTATTGTCCATGAGAATGTTGACTTGTCAAAGCTAAAACCCGTTGTGATTGGTAGTATTTTCAAGGAAAACTCCTTGAAAATGTTAGGCTGTAGTCTCCGATCAGAAATTGAGCCATGTATTTGACTCGGTCAGAGTAGATTTCGTGTCCCGATGAGTTGGATAAACTGGTGATGAGAGTGCCTGCTTAGGATGCGGGTTGTACTAAGTCTCCAGTTTATCTGTCGGAGGAACTTCATCTGCCTTGTTTAAATTCATTGGTATCTCTTTCTGAATAATTATGCATTAGACTTTCATTATGAGTTAATGAGTACCTTTGAATAGAGACCTGAACCTGGCCACTAATTCTTTCTCACTTCCTTATATAGCTAATGTTTAATTATTTATAGGAAGCAGAGAAGCTCTATCAGATAATAGAGAGCCCTGCCTGAGGATAGGTAATTTTTACAAAAGGGATCAGGACCCTCACTGGAGATACAACAGGCTGGGGGGGAAAGTCTTTGATTTGGAACTTTTGTTGCCTGTATTTCATTTCAAGGTACCAAGTACTCATTTATTTGGAATTTCTTGTTCCAGTAAAGAACAGAGAACCTCCTGAAATCTCAAACCGTTAAGAGGGCAAGAAGGAACTTCAGTGTCAAACCTTGCAGTACAGTGTTAATGCATGTCCGCTATATCACTTGTGCAGTAATTGCAGAGTTCTGATTAAATAAACCAAACTTACTTTTAATTGCAAGTGCCTCTTTCAAAATTATTTTTGCTAAATGGTTCCTTGCTTGCTTCACAAGTCTTATAGTAAATCACAATGGTTCCTTGCCTCACAAGCCTTATAGTAGATCCCTCTGTTTCTCGTACATGATTATTGGCTGTGCTCCCTGCCCTTTGGGGAAGTGTAGTTTTCTGAAATTTGTGAGCTCATAAGCATGAAATGTCACTATGAGATTCTGTATCTTTTTTTCTTTCCAGAATATTTCAGATAAAGCTATTGTCCCTGTACTCCCTTTAATGTAGAAAACACTTTATGGCAATGGTGGGAAGAATACTATTGTTTAATGCTTTGTCAGAGCTCTTACTGCATAAAAGAAAGTTGTCAGGATATGGATGTTCTCTTCAAAGATAATTAATTCAGGATGCTATTACTAGAACCCTATGTTAGTGTCTACAACTCTTAAAAACTTAAAGATTCTCAGGTAAATGGTAATATATTGGTATTTCTTTTCTCTTGTAGATTTGTTGCTTATTATTTACTACTGGAAAGCTATTGGTGACAAGTATTTTGTAATACATCACCTGGCAGCTCTATATGCTTACTCCTTTGTACTGGTGAGTGCAGATGGAGAGAAATGTTTTATACATCTTGTTTGCTTAATGTTTAAAAAATTCTTTGCTGCTTGGTGTGTTACCCTTTGTGAATTGCAGATTTATATTTTCAGCCATCATTACTTTCCAGGTATGTTTAACGGTCACTTGTGCTAAATGGATGCCTCTCCTGTTTTACAGGCCTTCAATGAAAAAAATATCTAACCTGTTTGCCTGTTAAAATTGGAGCTCTTTTCATTAGAGGCACTTGAGAGAGAAGGGCTTATGTGGTTACGGGAGAGGGTTTCAAATAAAACTGTGATTCCCTGTTCATTCAGAAAAAATCAGAAGGAAACAGTTTCAGTTGGTTGTGGTTTGCTTGTTTCTTTATTTGCAAGGCATTTCCATAGGTCAACAACCTCTTAAGTCTGGTGCAGATATTACTCAACTGGATATGTTTTTTTTCTTTTTTATATTTTTATTTTTTTATTTAAAAGAAACCTAAAGATTCTGTTGTGGTAACAGTGTAATATAAAATAAATATTTTATATTTCATGTCACTCAGACACTGTTAATAGGACACTATATTACTTTGTGAGAGAGGATTTTGAAACAAATTCCACTTTATTTGATGTTATAAGTTATTGAACAGGTGGTAGATAGTGCCTGTTAATATTTAGTATTAGTACGCTAATCTGAATAATGTGCAATACTATGTGGTTCCTAAATGTGTGTTAAAGGAACCTTATCAACTATTTAGTATAGGCTAACTTTAAGTCTTTTTATATCTATTTTTATATGTATTACTCTTTGATGCTCCTAGGTGGAATTTCCTCAAAGATAGAAATTCCATTAACCTCTAAACTTATTTAAAAAGGTGTCTCCATGTTACTCTCATGGGCTTATCTTTAGAGAAATTTATTCATAGGTATCTTGTTTCAAAGCTGTTTTTGAAGATGTCAAATAATTTGATTAAGCATACAGATTCTGTTTGGTGTAGTGCTAAGTCTGATGGGAAATGCCTGAAATATTAGGTATTCATACAACACCTAATGGGGAAGAGAAGAATTACTTGTGTGTTGTACGTTGTTCAGGAGCACTGCTGAGTGTTTTTTGAATATTTTTGTTTCAGCATTTGTAAACTGCTGCTTAGCCAGTCATGATGTAATGGATATTATTTCCAGTGTGTAGTACAACCAAAAGACGACTTGCAGAATATTCCGTATTTTTGTCACTTGGAGGAAAGAGCTCAGTCACAGTGTCTATCCATGTAAAAAGCTACACACCAGTACAGAATAGCTGTGTTCTTCTTCTTCCGCATGTATGGCAAGGACTGAAACAGAACTGGTGGAAAGGGTTTCCCCTGCAATGGGGATGACTGAAAAATTTAAGAGCTTTTATGTTCCCTTCCTGCTGACAAAAAAAGAACCATTCATCTTCACTTTAGCAAACTACATTCCCTAAAATAATGTAAGAGCTTTTTTTCCTTTATTTTACAGTGATTCCCTTTCAGTGTAATTAAACATGAGAAATTTTAAATATTTATAATCCTCTTAGATGATAACTTAATCATTATAATTATATACTACTGCTGTTTGTGCCAGTCTCTTCTAACTAGCTTTCCACTGACACTCAACTATAAATATTTTAAAGATTTATTTAAAATGCTATAAGAATCTACTGATTCAAGATAATGGAAGCACATTTGTATTTTTTGTAGTAAGCCTTGTTTTGAAATTGTAAGGAAGGTCATTGCAACTAAGAAATTTGCTTGCTATTAATTCTAGTAAGTAATTTGAGACACTCTCATTCTGTGTCCCTTGAAGACTGTATTCAAGGTTTAACTGCCAGATTGTGGAACTTTGTGTGTCTGTTTTCTTTTGTTAACCAGAGCAGAGGTTTGTTGGCTTACTTTGGGAACTTCCGTCTGCTTGCAGAGTTCTCCACTCCTTTTGTGAATCAGCGGTAAGTGGTTCTTACTGAATTTGTACCTAATTCTTTTTTGTTTAGATCTATGTTATTATTTATTTCACTTCGGAAGTTTTGTGTTACTGAACATCAGCTGAAAGTGAATTAATATATATTTAACTAAAGATTACTCTCTGAGAATTTCTACTATGAAAGCTTTTGGCTGCCACAGTGATAATAGTATAGCTGACATTTCTCACAAGCTTCTCATGTGAAATGACAAGAAATGGCAGCCTGTGCTGTGACCATGTGTCCCTAAATACCCCCACTTACTGCTTTCTCAGGAAACCAGAAATATCTGTAGCAGATAAAGTCCCTTGCGCTAAGAGATGTCATCTCATTAGTGCATGAATCCTTCTTTTTTTTCATTAAATGTGAAGAGAACCAGATGCATAAGTCATGTAAATTGTTGATTTATGTTGTCTGTTGCTTGCATTAATATAATCAAAAGAGCTATTATTAAAATGATATTCTAATCTCAGAAGTGAAGTATATTCTTTGCACTTCCTGCTTGTCATCAGGGGTATCTGGTCGGACAATGTCTGCATGTCAAGCATTGACTTCTTTCTATGTTAACGTCAACATTTATATGATAATTATGGACAATGATGGGTAAAATGTTCATATTCAGTGAGATTTACTTGCTTTTATCTGTTGGAATTTGGTGGGAGGGAAATCACGGAGCAGAGGTTTAGATACGCTTTTCCTAACAGTCACCTTTGTTGGCAGATCACAGTATTGGTTAAAAACTCTTTATATTACTTGTGGAATCTGCACAATAAATGTCAAGTAAAATAGAGGTGCTGTTGTAAGTCTTAGCAAATATATCAGCACTTTCTTTCGTGTCTGCTTCTGAAGTTCAGGCTTAGTTCTGGCTAACAGAACCAGTCAGAAAACCCCAGATCTGGGAAACGTGGCAGTACAGCCCTGTCTAGAATACCACATCCAAATACAAATGCCACTCACAGAGCTCCTAGCTCAGAGTTGCGCTTATATATTTTTTTTTCAGTTGTTCATTGTTACAAACTATCATGCAAAATAATATAAAATTTGAATTACAGCACAGCACATGTCAAAGTGACTGAAATGCCTCCTTGTTGTGTACTGATTTGAGTTCAGATCAGGATTTTCTGCATGTTATTCCTGCACTGTAATGGATATCACATAGGGCTTACTTCACTGTAAATGGGCAGAAGGATTTACCACTTAAGCCAAGACAAAGGACAATAGAGAATTTAGAAAAGGGAAAGTTAGAAGTAATTAATAAAAGCAAATAGATTTTAAAACCCCATAAAATAAAATCCTTTTGAATGGAATGGCTTTAAGTCCGCTTGGCGTCTTTGACCACTTTTCTTTTGCAGGTGGTTTTTTGAAGTATTAGGATATCCCAAATCTTCCAAGGCCAACATTATCAATGGTGTGTTGATGACAGTTGTGTTCTTCGTGGTGAGGATTGCAGTCATACCTATGTATTACAGCCGTGTGTTTTCTGCATTTGGAACAGAGGCTTTTGAGAGGTTAGGATTTGCAGCCCAGAGCGCCTGGATTATCTCAAGTGTTGTTTTGGATGTCATGAACGTGATGTGGATGGTCAAAATTACAAAAGGATGCTACAAAGTTATTTGTCTTATTGGACGGGAGGAGGCCAAAACCCATAAAAATGGGAAATCTGGCTAGAAATCACATGCATAAAATGAAACTTGTACTATGAAACTAGCTTGGATTCACTGAAGCAGTGCACACTTCTGCTGCGGAATGCTCCTCTTAACAAGGCATTACCTCTGTACTGATCTTAGCCCTTCCCTAGCCGCACTGCCTGCACGCCAGGGTCCCGCTCCGAGGATCTCGCCGGCGGAGGAGCAGGAGTGTAAGTTCCCACGGATGAGTTCCAGGTGTGTGGTCCAAGCACCTGGCAGCTGCCCAGGGCAGAGAGGAACTGGCCGGTTTCTTGGTTGTTGTCCGCTGGTGTGTTCTTAAGTGTTTCACTCAGGTTTCTCAGATTAATGTTTTATAAACCCATTGAATATTGAGTCTCTCTTTGAAAACAAAACTCCTGATATGGTGCAATTTTCCTGGCATGTTCCTATCTTTTCTTGTAGGAATATTTAGTGTTAACAATCAAGATTTCATTCTTGAAAACTTTTTAATTTTTTGCAAGAAAAATGAAAAATTTAGCTTTGATTTTATGAAGTATTTTACTGCTTTTTGCCTTGTTTTTATGCATGCACACTGTTTGGGGGGATTTATGTAATAATCTAAAATGATGTATTATAAAACCACAAAATATATTTAAAAAACTGTTAAAATACTCCAATTTTGATGGGAAGTATTAACTTCTATTATGTTAGCCTACATACAATAATGCACCTATGGAATTTCCCCTGGCATTCTTTTTTGTAAGTTAGCATGGTAAATGATATGTGGAAATGGCATAATTCTGGCTAGAGTGATTTTTTTCTTTTGCTGCTACTGCTTTTGAGAAGTGTTGTCACTCGCCTCTGATTGACTGTTTTCTACCATGGGATGTTTGTTTAATTGTAAAGAGATAAAATTATTCTGTATATGTGCTATGTGACTTGAGACCTTTTTTCTCCTTTTTTCTTTTGTCACAGAAATGACCATTTGCTATGAAATACTGAAGTCTGTTTGCCCCGTTTTCCTTGTTAATCAGATTGGAAATCTGAGGTTTTGATTAAAAAAATTCTTCAATTCAGGAAGGAGTTGAACTTTGTACATGTTAAAAAAAATGTGTCAAATTTCTTCAAAGCTGTCAAGTAATTCTGCAGAAGGCAGTTCAGATCTATAGAAAATAATTTCTTTTTCAGAACCACACATTTGTCAGTAGGAACCACAAACTCAAAGATTTGGACAATATCATAGCGAAATCTTAGAATCAAGGAGTAGTCTAGGATCTAAATTATGATGCAATTTGAGGATTTGTTTATATATATATATATATATATATATATATGAGATACATATATCATATATATAATATATATATGATTTTGAGAGCGCTCGGGCGATGGGCTGAGCTGCCCTGCGGCAGAGCCAGGCCCAGCCGGGCGGGTGAGAAGAGGCGCCCGCGCGCTGCAGGGCCTCCCAGCCAGGGCTCCGGTGGCCGCCCTCCGTCCCCCTTCAAGGTCATTTCGTGGAGCGGCTGTGAGGGTTAGCCGAACCATCACTTCTACTCTCAATGTTGACTGGCAGGCATTTTTTTCCCCCCAATCCTGCCTCCTTAGAGGATATGGCAAGGATTGTTAATGCTTTTCATGCTGTGCTTATTAATACCTCAAGTGCACCTTGTTTAGGCCTTGGGAAACTCAGCAATTATTTTGTTTAGCTGTGTGGGGACTTTGTTGTTGTTATTTGGTTTTTTTTTGAGTGAATCCTGTACCTTATCTGAGTGCTGAAAACTCTGTGCAGAATTCTTTCTGTGGGCTGCTTTGTGGAAAGAAAGGGGCCCTGCTTTATACTAACTTGCCAAACCTGGTGTGCTTTAAGGTAGTGATTTGGGTGCACCTAGCATGAAGTCAGGTCTGCACGCAAAGGTGCTGTGTATTACTTCATGATTTAAAGGTGTAAATGAAATACGTTGTGTGCTGTTTTAGTCACTAGATCATGGCATTATATTTAGTAGCATGTTGCAATTTCAAAGTTAGTAAATTCAGACATTTTGGAGATTACACTTGAAAGCAGCAGCCCATTTATTTATTCAGGAAGTAGGATGAATATTAATAATTTGAAGCAAATCTCAAGAGGACAATTTGTGGACGCTCTTGTGAATTCCTCCCTTCTTAGCATTAATCTTTAATACTATTTTAAATCTAAATTTCAGTAGCTTGAAAGACTTTTGTTTCTTTTCAGTGAAGAACATTCATTAAAATAATACGTTTCCCTCATTTCTAGATAGATTTACGTATAATAGGAAAGGAAGAAGTCAAGTTATAATAAAATTATATTAAAACTAGGTTGGAGAAAGAACTACGTAGTGCAAACTGGGCAAAAATCCAAAATGAAAGTGGAATACGTATTTTAGAATTAGCAATATCTTTGATTGCTATACAAAATTAATGTAATTAAGTTTTCATTTTCTAATTTGATATTTTAATTATGCAGTTATATCCTGGTGTATCTGCTATATGTCAGAAGACAACTTGTTAAGGAAAAAAAAATACTGCTGAATTGGGCAAGGAGGGTAATAAATGGTCTGCCAAGTTATGATGTAATGAGCACATGAGTATAGAGCACTTTTGGCCTACCATTGAAAGCCTACAGGATAGCAAATTAGGTAGCATTGGCACCCATTTTTCAATTGCACTTTATTCATTTAAAATCTGTGTTGGAATATTTATAAATTTCATATTGCAAGCCTGTCTGTTTGCTTCTTTCTTTTTTTATGCAAAAGAGTAAAAGCCTGATTAGTGGTCACTGTAGTAGCGCTGTCCCTTGGGGGGTGTCCAAAACTTCCATTTTCACGAATTGCATTGTCAAGTGTAAAGCAGAATCTTGGTGAGTCACTGGGTTCCCTTGATCTTTAAAAATGCTTAAATATCTTGTTTTTCTTTTATGTTCGTCAATACCAGGTGACGTTAAATCAGCACAGTGATCATGGCAGTGTCCATTTGTACCAGTAAGGCTTTGTGTTGGAACGTAAGATTTCTTTTTGCATGGCTTAGCTTTTAATGAAAAAATTAATAGATATCAGTTTTAGAGCTACTGTGGGAAATGGTAAGTCAGGTTTTGCTTTCATAATTAATTTGTGGATGCAGTATTTTTGAGAGAGGAAGTATACTTCAAAGTAGTCATTGGCTAAATTAGTGTTACAGTGGACTTCAGTGAAGTTGAAAACCTCACACTATAGAGATGCTTAATGGGTGTCTGTATCCAAACTTAAGTGGTAAGAATTCCATAGCTGAAGCCGACTCTACCTCTATAAATGCATTTTATTTTGAGTGAGCTTGGTACTTTCTTAGCTTAATGGCTTAAAAATATATATATATTGATTTTTGAAAAATACCCCATGAGAATGAAAATGAGACAAGCTGACTTTATATATTCTTAATGATTCCAAACTTTGCATTAATTTTATTAAAAATTAATTACAGTGTTTTAAAGAGAATTACTTCTATCTTTATATTAAAAATGAGGGGAAAGGATTATTCATAATAACAGAATTCATGTTAACCTAAGAGAGAAAACTTACACAAGTGAGCAAATGCAGGCAAGCAGAGGAGAGGTGGAGGAGACTGGACACATACTATAGGAAGAGAGATTTCTTTCTCTTGTAGTTGGGACAACAGTAGAATAATAAGTAGCAGAAAGTATTGGACATTTCTGTACCTCTGTGCCCACTGGCAAATGAAATTTGCTTCTTTTAAAAATCTCTTGAGCTGCATAAAATGTGTTACTAGTTGTTAATTGCTGTGTGAAGAGGACTTTTTGTCATGGACTCGTGTGTGCATCAGTACATGTGAACACAAGCTTTCCGTAAAGGACCATTAAGAGAGAAGTTGATGAAGTTGTTCTGTGACGCTTCTGCTGAGCCATTCAGAGGAAAACTAAGAGCTGCTTGAAAATTGCTTCAACTTAGGATCTGTTGCAGTGTTTGCTCCTGGGGGAAGGCATCAGTAAGATAAATAGGAAGGAGCTAGAATTTTCATATGAAAATGTAAGAGATGGAGATGTATGGATGCCCATTTCGTACTTTTAAAAGCCTGCCCTAACAATTTCATTAACTGGTTTCAAGGGACTTCACAAGGAGGGATTTGTCCTGGAGGGCCTGTTGCTCCATGGAATATATCTGACAGGCTGGGAAGAGAACGGCACTTCATTGCTCAGATCCTGGCACCAGGCAAATCAAAATATATATGGATTTTAACATTCACCCAGCCCCAGGTAAAATACTTCTTTGTGGGACAGGTGAAGGTCTTACGGTTTTCTGAAAGCAACTTGCAAGGAGAGAAGATGAGTGATGGGCTATTTAGAGCTATGTGATTAAGTACTTTTAGGTGGTAATACATGATACAGTTTATTATCCATTGCAAATCTCTACTAGCTACCTCCTCACTCTGAAATTCTTGCTCTATTTATAATAACCAAGCACTTTATAGCTGAGTAAAGAATGGAAGGTAGCTATGAAGAACAAAATGTGGTTTTGGTATGAGATTTTTTTGTCAGAAGATCTGAGATCATTTTCATTGTGTGGTATCTTGAACTCAGAGGATATCTGATCATAATTATGTACAAGATTGTTTTTAATCTAGTTGTAGTGTGCAGAAATGTCTTTAAGAGAGTGAACTAAGAAGAGTTCAGCATGTTTTGGTATCAGCCATAAAGATTGTGTGCTATTTATACCTTCCTGGTCATTGAAATTTAAAATAAAAAACATACTCTGTAGTGAATCTTTATTTTTAATGTCTGTGGGATGTCAAAAAATGTCTTGTGGACTGGGTGTGCTTTTATGAGCTTATAGATATTTATGTATTTGAGAATTTGTACCCACAAGGAAGATGTTGCATGTGAGTTGTCTTATAAGATTTTAAATCTCAGCATTTTTAAAATTTTGTTAGATATGAAAACATTTAAATATTAATACTAAGCTCTAATTAAGAATGCAACATTTTTGAATGCAATGCATAATATACTGTTTTTATTTCAGCTGTATTCCAATTTCACCAGACGAATCCATTGCATAGTAGGGGGAAAGGAAGAAAAGGGCTAATCATGAGCTCTGCTGTATAATTTACATGCTTAGTATGCACACACCCAAGTATCCCGGATTTGTTTCTAGGATGCATATAACACAGTTTTCTACACACACACACACACACACACACACACACACACACACACACACACACGTGTGTATATATATATATATATATATATACACACATGTATATGTAGATACATGTCTTTAGTATCTCTCTCTATATATGTGTAGAATATTAGTGTGTACAACATGTAACCTGATAGAAAATCATATTACGAAGTTTTAAAAATGATTTACTATTTAGATAAAAGTAATGTTCATGAAATTGTAAAAACGCTTATATAATCTTCTGTCTAAAACCAAACTTGAAAAATGTTGTAAAACTAGCTTATGTGCAGAATGAGGATGAAAGCTGTAAATTCTTCTCTACTGCCTTCTGGAAAATCATGACAATCTGGTTTGCAGCAAAACTAAAACTCTAATATTGTCACAAAATAATCAGTGTTGCATTACTAAATTCAGGCAGTAACGTGGCCTGAGTGTTGTAACAATCCTTATTATCACACAAGAACTTAAAAATGCAATATAATAATTCTGCAGATTGGTTATAAAAGTAATCAGGTGTAGTAAGGCGAATGATGAAATATTATGGGTATCAGTCTATGTTTTATTATTTTCTGAATGATTTGTTTGCATTTCATTGGTATGATAGAGCATTTCTATGTTTTGTTTGAACAGTTGAGCAGCTTGTATAAAATTATACTGCCTGATTTTTTTCTTTGGATATATGCAATAATGTCAATAAGCAATAAATTGCATGTTGTATGCAAGGTATTGGAACTTCCTAATAAAAGAAGAGAACATGGTTTCTTATTTTGTGAATTTTTCCTCCTTAAGATGGTAATAGCTTATGTACATAAAATAAATATATCATGAAAGAAGAGTTTACTTTGGACTGAATTCATAGACACTTGGTTCATCTGGTGTCTTGAAACTGTGTGCTGAACCCTTTTTATTTTAAAAAGGTGAGGAAGGAGCATGAGGCCTGAGACAGAGCTTGTCAAGTGGCAGGACTTTTAAAGACTGAAATTCGGCCTAGGACACTTAAGGTGGAATGTGACTTAATCTAAACTGGCACTCTTAAATGTGACTTAATCTAAAATTTAGGGTGGATATTGAGGAAAAATTCAATTTGTATTTGGTAGGATAATGGTATCACACTTGACTGCAATGATACTACACGTGTTCCGGACCTAGGCTGGCCCCGTGTTTGCAGGGCGCAGGGACAGAGAGCTGCTCTCGCGGAGTGCCGTACGCACGATGGTTGCAGGGCGCTTTGCTGAGTACCAAGAGGGGCAGTTCCATAGCAGGGCCATTCCTGGGCTCTGGGTGTGCAGGGAACCAGTGAACTGTGCAGCAGACTGCCTTCCTGAGCAGTGTCTGTGAGCACCTCAAGGGAGGCAGTGAGGAGGATGGGGTGGCCTCTTCTCAGGGGTGGCCGCTGATAGGACTAGAGGAAACGGCCACAAACTGAAACACCAGAAGTTCCACAGGAACTTAAGGAAAAATTTCTTGCCAGTGAGGGTGCCAGAGCGCTGGCACAGGCTGCCCAGGGAGGCTGTGGAGTCTCCTTCTCTGGAGATCTTCCAAACCTGCTTGGCCGCAGTCCTGAGCCACATGCTGTAGGTGACCCTGCGTGTGCAGGGGGTTGGACTAGATGATCTCTAGAGGTCCCCTCCAACCTTAAGGATTCTATGATTCCAAACCCAGGAACCACTCGTGTTTGAATTTTATTTTGTACTATTAAACTGCCAGAAGAAAATACAAGCACACTCCAGTGATTTCACTTTTTTTCCTCTCTCACGTTTCAGAGGGGTTTAGTTTCATTTGTAAATGATATTCTTTTTGTGTTAGTTTTACCATACCGGTATAATAAACTGCTTGTTAAGAGCAGATCCGTGTGGAAACGACTCCGTCTGGGAAAGCCTGGCAGTGTCACTCGGGGTCAGGTGCTATATAGGCCAGTTCCCAGCGCGGGCAGCACGGCCGGGCTGCGTGGGCGGCTTTGCTGCCGGCCCGGGCAGCGCTCGGTGGCGCAGCGGAAGCACCCGCGGACAAGGGGGCCTTTCAGACAGCCCTTCCTCCCTGGCACGCGGCTCCGCACCAGCACGGAGGGTGTAGAAAGTATTCTGGATATCCCCTTCCTCTCCGTCATGTTTTAGCGCGAAGCTGCTATTCACTTTGCCTCTCTGCTTTATTATTTTGTCATCCCTTTTATTCCTGCCAATTTTGTTCTCTGCATTTGTATTGGTGAAATAACTCTGCGTTAAAGTCTTTTACTGACTTTTTAACTCTTGTTCTTCACTGGGGATATCTGGAGGCATCTTAGAAAAGGGGCTCTCGGCGGCAGCGTACTCCGGTCTGGCTCCGAAGCGGAGCCCTCGGGTAACACACGCGCGAGGGTGTCTTCGGCCGCCCAAGTGAAGCCGGACGGAAGATGAGGACTCGCCTGCCGCTCCGAGGCTGC
>VZSV01000147.1:149415-165763 GCA_013398735.1 Nothocercus julius | reverse complement strand
CTGGAGCCTGAGGGCGCGGTCACTGCAGGTGACCCCGTGCTCTCCACGCCAGCCGCGGTGGCTGCTCTTGCATGATTTTAAGACATAGTTCTGTCACTGTGAGGTTGATCAGTGAGAGGGACCACAGCTTAGTGCCTGTGCAGTCACCCCACGGGGTAAGGAAGACCTAGCAGGTAGGACGTGGAAGTGGAGCACATCCATCCAGGGCATCAGTAAGCTTTGCGCGGCCCTGGCCGACGTGGTACCCCTCGTGCAGAGGGGCTCAGATGCGGAGACTGTGTGGGCAGTCTCAGGAGTGAAGATAGTAGTGTCTGCATGGAGCCCAGATAGTGAGTGCAATCTGAAAATAAAGTTGTTTTGTGCCTTAGTTGGCTTGAGGTACCTCTGTTGTCTAGTGTCTTGCTATTTTATATTTTGGTTTGGTATTTAAGGTATATTTTTAAAAGCAGGATTGGTGGAATCTTTCATTGAGTTTTCTTAAAACACGAGAAGCTCAGAAATGTTATTTCATGCATAGTTTAAAAAATACAGGATCCAGGCTTAGCAGATGTTTATTTTAAAAAACGTGACCATATCTGCACATTGCATATGCATATCTGTTTCTCCAAATCTGTTTGAGAAATCCATGTGCATACTTCTCCATACATAATATATTGAAAAAAATTGTGTTTATAAATAATCAAGATGTAAAAGGCTTAGAAACCTTCCTAGAATACAGAGTGGAGTACAATGAGGGCAAAACAAGAGTGGGCTGTTATATTTATATTGATGTGACATGACCTTGCTGGGCTGTTAAACAAAGCTGTTTTCTTAGTCTGTTAGGATCTTGTGTCCTGGTTGATTTCCATCATTTTCCACTGGAAATGAAAAGATTATTTTGCTGCATTCATTGGTTTATGTTTGCTTTAAATTGTATAGCTTATCATTGATAAACAATTCAGAGATATAACTTCAGTAAGACTGTTATATTATCTCTGATAAATAGAGAGTAATTTGTGTGTAGATCCATAGGATCAAAAAGGAGGCCTTTGGGGATTTATTGTTTGTGGAAATTAAGGAAATTATTTTGCAGATGTCTTGTTGTCCTAAAACTTTAGCTTTCTGGGATCGAACAATGAAGTATTCACACTGAAAAATATACTTTTATCAAAAACAATGAATTTAAATAAACTAGCTACAGCCTATCTTTCTTTTCTTACATGTGTATTTGGTAAGATTAGCATTACAGATAGAAATCCATAATTTACTTGTTAATCTGTTCTCTTCTGATTTGCTCACCAAGCTTGCAATAAAAATATATTTATATATTCAAAGCTTGTGCTTCAGTAGGTGCTATTTTGTGAATTTAAAAATAGACTGCATGTGTTGCATAAAACGCCTTTGGGCAGGAGAGGAGGGAGATATCTGTCTGGTTGACATGGAACATAAGAAAAAAATCTGAAGTATGCTAGAGCTAAATATACTGATAAGCATGCAGCTATGGGGGGAAATGAGTTAACATGTATTGGATTTAGTCTCATTAGCACATTAAATGCCAACAGAATGATAATATCCCACTCTTTATCAGAAATAATCACTGCTTTGCTGTGGAGTCAGTGCAGACCTTGCAATGTGGGCAGACAAAGGAAATATTTTCTGTAGAGCCTCCTTGTGAAGGACAGTGGTCATTTGCTCTTTGTTCTGACAGCAGTCTGCGATGTGGGTGTAGAAAATAAATGTGATGATGTTAAAATCAACTTTGTTGTAGCTCCGCAAACATTTCAAACCAAGTCTGCATTTACCAAACCAGTCTGAAGCGGATGTAAATGAGTGCGATGGCTCGGGGCGATGCACCTTGGGATGGGAGAGCACGCTGCTTCTCGCGCTGTGGATTAGCTCGGCGTCGCGGGGCGGGATTCCGGCAGGCTGCAGAGTGCGGTGGCGGCAGTGGGAGCTTCTTGCCGGAGGGGCAGGGTTGGCCTGCCGGTTTATCCGTCACTTCTGAGTTGCTCAGATCTGTTATGACAACTTAGTGAAAAATCCCTGGTAGGATTATCAGAAAGGTAATGTGGTTTTCTATCACTGTAATTAAGCTGGCAAGAGAGTATTATTCTTCAACTCAATCTTAGACTATGCTTTTTTAAAGAAGTTACTGTCTACGTGGTTTAAAATGAAGCGGTTCTGGGCAGCAGCTTGAGACCGCCGCCCTGCGAGGAGGGCGGCAGGAGGCCGCGGCGGGCCGAGAGCCTGCGGAGCCGCGCCGGGTGCCAAGGTGCCGCGCAGCCTTTTCCCGTGCGAACGCTCCCGTGTGCGGGGCTGGGCACGACGGCCTGCGGCCTGGCAGCAGTGATGGAGGCGCCAGGCCCAGCTTGGACCTTGAGGTCCCTGGAGAGGCGTTGTTAATGTCCTGCTGCTGGCGCTGGGTTGTTCTGCGTGTGTGTGGGTGTAATTTCCTTTTTTTCACTGGACTTGCACCTGCTGCTTCCAGTGCTGTATGACCCTGTTCAGGGTGGGCATGGTTTCTAATTGTTTGGAGGCCTCTATTATAATACTAGACTTTGGTTAGATTTGGAGACTTGCTTATTTTACTTTGTCACTGTCCTATCCTGGAGAATTCTTCATGTGAACCAGGAAGGAAATTTAGACACAGGCCCCTGGCTAAGCTCTCTAAAGTCCAAGTCACTTTTAGATTCTTTCACTTATTTAACAAGGTTCAAATATAATATCATAGAGAGCACCGAGACTGGTTAGCAGTGTCAGCAATGCTAATCAGACATAATTTGACTGACTGTCATGTAAAGGAAAGTAAGATAAGGTAGGGGGACAAAAAAGCAAGTCACTTCAAAAGAACTCCTCTGAAACCAGTTCTGCTCTAATCTGTCTTTCAAAACTGGCTTTTCCTGCCCTCATAGAATGAATCAACCTGACATTTTAGCAAGTTTTTAAAGAAATGGGGTGAAGTGTTGGGAATGCATCAAAGGGGTGAAGCAGAGAAGATCTGAAGAAGATCACCTTTTATCTGATATCCTCTTTTTATTGCAGAGGAGCAAAAGTAGGTTAGGTCTTTGTCCCCTTTTTTCACTTCATGAACTTCTGTATTGTTTTTTTCTGTGAAACATATTTTAGACTAAGAAGGGGTCTAATGCAGGAATTACTGTACATAACTCTTGTTTATGTTATACTGTACATATTAAGTGTACCTGATTAAGCAATTTGTGAGAAGGATGGGGTCTTTTCACCTTGTTGCTACATAGTATTTATACCCTATTTACTCTGAAAATAATTCTGTTCTGAAGTAGATGAAAACCTTGTGTATTTAGGGTCAAATGCACAAGAGAGAGATCTTAATTATCTCAATCCCATGTAAACACAGGAAAAAAAATTGTTTCTCTGAAAGTTGTAGAGGATAAAGAATTTTACTCCTTCCCCCCCACCCCGAGTCCCTTTTCAGTGTATAGCTGTCTTTGGATGCTTGTCTTCTCATACAATAGTAAGTGCATGTTTTTAGTCTTGCACTTGTAGTGGTAGTAAAACTTGAACAGTTTTTTTTTTTTTTTTTTTTTTTTTTTTTTTTTTTTTTTTTTTTTTTTTCTTTGAAGAAAGGTAGGCCAGTGCGGAATGCTTCCAGAAGAGTCTATTTTCACTTGTCCTTGCTGCTGATAACTCACCTGTAGAAGCTGCCTTGTGTGTCTCTAAGAGATAATCCTTTAGTACTGACTTGTCTGGACTTTAGAAGAGCCAAAAGGTGTGAATGTTTGTTAGAATGTGTTAACAACTTTCCTTCTAGTATAGTATGGAAGTGTTTCATTTCAGGATTCCCTGCAAGTATAGCTTGAGCTGTTGGCTGCGAGAGAGGGGGGGAAAAAAAAAAAAAAAATATATATATATATATATACACACACATATATATATATATATGGAATGATAGTCATTTGAGTTGAAATGTTAAAGAATATAACATAACCTACTAATGTGTATATATTTCAAGCAAACTGTTAATGTTTATTTTTTAATATTTTTCAGAGACACATGGAATTACATTTAGAATTCAAATCACTGCAAAAGAACTGCTGGACACAGATGTACTTTTAAAGCTGTTATTTCACTTACCAGTCAATTATCCATCAATTCTGCCGGATATTTCTGTTAACTCAGACCAGCTTACAAGGGCCCAGTGTATGGACTTGAAAGATAAATTACTTGAGGAAGCAAAGAAACATCTTTCTGAACCCATGGTACACGAGCTGATTCTTTGGGTACAACAGCATCTTAAATACATCATTAGGCAATCAACAGCAGTTTGCAGTGAAAAAACTACTTTGTCAAGAGGAGCAAGCACGGAGGATGGTATCTGGATGCTCTTCTTGCATTTAGATCACATGAGAGCAAAGGCAAAATACGTCAAAACTGTGGAAAAATGGGCTTTGGATCTAAGGCTGACTGGAAGACTGATGTTCATGGGCAAGATAATATTGATTATTCTTCAGGGTGACAGGAGCAACATTAAGGTGCAAGAACAATGAATGCTGACTAGTTCTATCGATTTACCACTGGAAACTTATGTGTCTGTATATTTTTGTGTGTGTTTTGTCTAACATTAACAGTTTTGGAAGCAGATTGATCATTAAGAGAGTGGGAAGGCCTCAAAACTTTATTCTGTGTTTAAGAAAAATAAGTTTTCCTATGGGCCTGTGTCCTGTGTTGCTTTACTTTCCACAGTAATAACTTCCCTGTATTCCTCATGTTTCCTGACTCTAGTATGCTTAGATTCAATCTCCTGTATTCCTAAAATACTCCAGAACATACCCAGAAGATAGAAAGTTTGTGAAAAATTGACAACAGGCATGTTTCAAGCTCATTCCAGAATGCCCCCTTCCTTGGTGATCAGAGTGTTTGGTGTTCATATCACACACCAGGGCTTGCCACGTCTTCTCTGTTCCTGTGAACTCCCACTGGATTAGGCAGGTCTTTGTAGTGATGTCGGAGAAGGAGATGTTGGCTTTTCAAACCCAGGTTCCCTAGATCACTTGACAATGTGTGTGACTTAAAGCTGTCGTATAGAAACAGGCATGCAGTGTTCGGGATGGGCACTTCCAAAGTTTGACTGAGTTCTGAAATTGACCTTTTCATTAAACACAGGTCTTTGCATTTTATTAAACTTCAAGGATACTAATATTTTCTTTTTAATGCTTAGGAATACTTGATTCTTCAGAAAACTTCTAAGGTAGATGTGGACTCAAGCAGAAAGAAATGCAAAGAGAAAATGATTAGTGTGCTATGTGAAACAAAGATACAGCCACAGCATGCAAGGTATAATTTGGTACTGTTGTGGATAGAAAAGTAACTGAATTGATAATTACGTTCTAGGCATATTCATGAATTTTCCTTTTATGTTGTAGGTTTCAGACATTTGAAGTGAAAGACTATTCAACTATGGATGAGCTACAAAAGGAATTCGAAGCTGTGGGACTTGTAACTCTTTTCTCTGAATTTGTGCCTCCTCTCTTAAAATGAAACTCTGGACTTTTTGACCAAAGCAACAGTTGAGTGTGGATGCTGACAGAAGATAAAAAGACTGATCTGGCAAATGTCTCCAAAGCTTTTCTGGAAAAGAGGGGGGGGGGGAAATCGCCATCCTCCTGCAAACAGCAAAAGGCAATTTATATATTAAAAATGATGATGTTTTGACTTTGTATGTTGATAACAATTTCCAAGGAAGTGTAGAGTTAATTGTGATATTTGCACACCAAACATGAAAAGCTTGGAGGGTGGGGAGGTGTTACGCTTGAGTTTTCTATCTTTCTGCTATTAGAAACTTATTCACTACCTGTTTTCATTGTTTTGTTTTGATTCTCTCTCATGATAGTGAGTTTTTTTTTCAGTGGCCTGCTAGAAAGCATGATTAATTTTTGCTTTCTAAACTTACAGTATTTATTAGAATATTTGTGTAAAAAGCATATTGAATGCATATTTGAATGTGACGTCAGCGTACAGTTTATATTCTCTAAGTATTTACCTGCAAATGTTTTCTTCTCCATTTGTCTGACACTGTAAATCCTTGAATTTTTTTTTAAAGAGAAATTTTGTGTCATATGGAACCTTCAAAAAAAAAAAAAAGTGATGTTAACATTTTCACTTTAAAAATGGGGTTTTAAATTAATTTAAAAGTTGTATAAGAGCTAAGGAAAACAAAATATTCAGTTATTCTCAGCTAAAAGGTCTGTGTTTAAAAAATTATGTGTTGCTAGAATCTAAGGTCTTGAGAAGATGCAGGGGCTTTCTCTGTATACTGGCAAGGCCTGACAGATACTGGAAACAATAAAGGTCTTATGCATGTGTGGTATAAGGAAAAGTAATAAGTGATTCTGCAAGTCTGTATTTTGTAAGGTTTTACCAGGTGGCTGTTATGTCCTCAGCCAAATCTATAGTTTGAAATTGCCTGCTGCTCTGGAAGAAGAATAATAAGGTACTTCCCACACAACTCGCATCAAAATCTGAGTCGTTAACATATAGCTGGGGCCTTATCTGTCTGGCATGTAAATCATGTAAGTATTCTTTCTGTTGATTTGGGGAATTGGGTTGAATAGTGTATCCAGTGTGTGATCTCAATTTGGATGTGGTTGCAAACATTATTGAAGCTTACGGTTGTGGCTGTCTTTTTTGCAAGATCAGGAGTAGACTCTCCAACTCTTTCTGTTAAAAGCTAGTATAATCAGCTGTTTAAGAAAGTCATGTGTAGAGTCAGAGACTGCAAGTTGCCCTCGGATATAAACTCCTGTATTTTCTTGAATATTATTACCAGATACCTTCTTGATTATCTACTCGGTCAGAGATGGCATTCTGTAGCAGCCAGTGTAGGGGGAGGGAGTGTTTATTTTATTTTATTTTTTTTATGTATATATATATTTTGTGTGTGTGTGTGTATATATATATATATATATATATGAGCAAGAAGCTAAAGAAAAAATGACACATGGGTAAGTTTTCTTCTAATCTGTATTTATTCTCGTGATGAATAAAGTTGTTCTAAGAAGCTTGATGATTTTTGTGTTTCAGGAGCTGTATTTCAGAAGCAAATTATACAATGGATTTCTATAACTTGGATTTGTTGCTCAGTAACTTGAATTGGATAAATCAGTAAGTCCAGTGTAGGAAGGGATTACAGTTCTTACGTGTGGCTTGGTGTACTTTAAGAGAATTACAAATCTGATCAGCCTGATACTGGTCAGACAGCAAAGAATAACATGAAAACCAATGTCAGCCTGATTTTGTCAAAGCAAATGCTTTTGCCTACCCATCAATCAGTCACTTAAGCTTGAACGGTATATAGGAGTATATCTTGTTTTCAGACAAGTAAACAATATTCTTAAAGGATGTTCTTTTTGGAATGATGTTACAGCTGTCTATTAACTGATGGTTTGTTTGCATGTATTGTAAAAAGATCTGGGTAAGCCTGCAAGTCCCTGGGGCAGAAAAGTCATAGAAGCACAGACTGTGGTGCATATATTTCCCTCCAAAGGAAGAGAAACAGACATAGAAGAATGAGATTCAGGGAAATGAAGCTAAAACTTCTGAGAATAGTTAGAGTGCACATATTGGTGCCTAAGAAGCCAGTAGAGTGTATATAGCTATACAGTCAGACGTTTCATATGCAAGGAAAAACAAAGTCCACAAAGAGAAGATGGTTTATCCAGTGAAAGTAGCTTTGTTGTGGATATCAGCATGTTTAATAAAGCCTCACTCCCTATGGGTTTGCTTGTGTCTAAGTGCACGTGAAGCCTTTTCTGGGGTAAAGATGCACACGACTGCTTTTCCAGCTGGATTCTCCAGTGTCTGCTAGTAGTTAGGCTTACTCTGCATAACTCATTAAAGTATTGATAGGATTTTTTTTTCCTCCCTGTCTGCTACCTGTTTTTGTGAAAGCTGTAGAAACTTGCTTTCTTTGAGACTTCTTAACTTCTCATTCTGGTTGAAATTAATTCAGAAGTTTATTTAAAAAAGAAGAAAAAAAAAAAAGTAATATATGCATGCCCCATATGGACAGCACAGCAGCGCAACCGTAGTTTCCTTTGAAAGGCTAAAATGAAAGCTGTTGCAGTAGGATTGACTG
The DNA here is from genome assembly GCA_013398735.1 of Nothocercus julius. Taxonomy (NCBI): domain Eukaryota; kingdom Metazoa; phylum Chordata; class Aves; order Tinamiformes; family Tinamidae; genus Nothocercus; species Nothocercus julius. The sequence goes on along the minus strand of VZSV01000147.1, from coordinate 157,674 downwards.
CTTGAAAAAGCAAGCTTTGTAAAACAAAGCTTTGAATTTTGATGGGTGTTTTTGGATGCCTTGTCTTATTAACTGAGAAGCAAACAAGAATTTGAAATAGAAGTAAACCCTCTAACCCAACACTGGCCTTACTAGCACTGTTGTTTTTTGTAGGGGTATGTCACATCCAAAGCATTCGTTCTAATCCAGAAAAGATTTACTCTGATCCAAAGAATGGGGTGATTGGCATGCTAACATTCAATTTAACGGCATGGGTAGGTATCCACTAGTGTCTAGGAATGAGTCAGTAGGTGTTTCAAACAGTGGTGTGTGGTTGGTGGTGGTGGTGTTGTTGGTTTTTTGTTTGTTTGTTTGTTTTCTCTTCTCCCTCTCCTTCCCCCCCCTCCTTTTATATGACTAGTCAAAGTTTCCAAGGATGCTGTACGTCTGCATCTCCTGTGGTACAGGAAGGACAGTCTGGATAGATCTGAGGAACACTTCTCTCCTACCTTTTTTGCAGCAGACATGATTTGAAGTAACCAAAAGAGGAATATGAGGTATGGATAACAATAGACAAGAAGGGCATTAGGCTGAATACAGATTAACTATCCAGTTGTAACTACCCAATTTACTGACAGCCATTTCCCCCTTGTGACCAAGGTCTGTACATAAAATTATCTCTACCTTTGTAGAAAAAGGAGCCGAAATAAAGCTCCCTTCTCACCAGCAGGATCTTTCAAGGCACTATTTATAGCAGTCATAGTACTACTTATATTTAACTTTTTAAAATTATTATTATTGCAAGTTGAAAAGAAACTTTTATATCCAGCACATACTGGAAATTAGCCTACCATTCAAGAGACTAGCATGGCTTGAGTGGAAGTGAGAAATGCAGAGTTCCAGATGAGGAAAACCCTTCTAATAGGGGCCATGATCAGTAGTGAGATCATCAGCTTTTTCTAATTACTGAGTCTCACCAATAATGTAATTGTTCCCCCTATCATTTGTTGTATGCAGTCATAGGGGAGATGAAACACAGAACTCCTAGACAAAAATCCTTGGAATGATGTCTTCAAACAAATAAATGTAAAATATCTTTTCATTTTATGGATAAGGTCTTTTTTTCTGTTGTTGTTCAAGTTTTAGCTCATTTTTATGTAATACTGCTTGTCTCTTATTTCTGTGTGAATAACCCCAAGAAACACAAAGATTAAAATATATTATACACAAAGTGCTGTGAAGTGCACCAAATAGTGGAAAGATATTTCCATTATTTCTTTTCAAAATAGTTTTATAAAAAAAAGATATAAAGATGATTTAAAACTTGGTGTCCCTTGATTTGTTCAGCTGATCTGTGAAAATACAATCAATCACATTTAGAGTTAATCAGAAATAAGATGATAAAATGTTGCACGTACTGCATTTCTGTCAGAATTTGAAAATGAAATTCCCTGTGTTATGAAATAGTTTAATTTTTGGAATCAACTTTCATACATCTTACAGTATTACTAAGCGTTATTGTCCCATCATTTTATGCATAAGACACGTAACAGTGCTAACACTCTCTTCTGGTTTTGTATTTTAGAGACATAGTTAATTTTATGTTATTTTATGTAAGAAGTATGATTATTTATGTGCTTAATTATGGACCTAAATGGAACTTCAAATGTAAATATGTTAATAGCATTTTGCAGTTATTGTTCAGAACTATCCTCATATCTAGGCTTTTATATCAGCATTGGTTTGTTTTCTAACCTCACAATATTAACCTGCAGTAACGAGCCCTCTTCAAGTGAGAGAAAAATTTGTATATAAGACAGGTTTGCATAGTAATTTAAGGAAATCTTTGGATTCTAAAAATAAAATCCTGAAATATTTTCAGTCAATTATGTATGTGGCAGCTTTAATTTTATGCTAACAAGGTATCAACCATTACACTTGATTTTATTGTTTTGTTTTTGTGATTCTTAACAATATAATGCAAGTAATCAGTTTGTATTCTGCATTAGAACATAACTGATCATGGAAATGTGGTCAATATTTTATCACGATTTCCCATTATAAATTTCCATTATTCATGGTTTATAACTTGAACACAAAATGTCCTTTTATGATGAAATTTGATACAAAAAGTCTCTGCAGGAGAACAATGGCAGTACTTTGTGCTTATTACCTTCAACTTTTACATTTCTGAGAAAAGAAATGAAAACTGATCTATATGGAAAATAGTCAAATGATCACAGTTTTCTTGAGCAGAATTTAACAGCTAACTTGCTGTGTTATAGTGTAGAGTCTCCTGATAACTGCTGGTTTGAGGTGGGATGCTCTCTGAGGCCTTAACGGGGCCACTTCTGGCAGTGCCCAGCTGCTCCACTGAGGCTGCACATGTCTTGAATCTGATACTGAGAACTGAGGGACTAGTTTCTACTCTCAGAAAATGAAGAATGATTCACTGCTGCCTAATTCAAGTTGTACATCAGGAGAGAGGTCTGTTCCAGCCGATTTTAATCCCATCTCCAGGTACTCCCTTGTGTCAGTGCCCCAGATGCTGATAGTCTAAGCTTTACACTTGTGCTGGTCACAAAGGCTGCTGCAGGGATTCAGTGCTGTGATTTTAAGATGAAGGTGCTAAAATCAATGTACCTTTAACCCTCTTAGGAGGGTAGAAAAAAATTAACACAATGATTTTACTGGTCTCTGATCACTAAACTGGAATTGTGCAGAAGCTGGATAATCTTGTATGACAGTCGATATGAGCAGCACCTTTCAATCAAGATAATTTAAAAAAAAAAAGTTTTGTTTTTTTTTTTTCCTCTTTAAGAAGTTAAGTAACTAATCTGGAGAAGCATGCTGTCCATGTGAGATGCTGAACAGAAGCTGAGCGGTATGGCTAGAGCTATGCCAGAGGCTGGTTTTTATTTGGTAGAAGTGGAGGTGTTAGAAGGGAACAGACGGCAATAGAAGCACTCGTGATGTGGCTCTCGGAGAAGCCAAAAGTTTTTTTGGGATTGATTACTCTCTGGAAAAGAGGTGTGGAGATATGAGTGAAGAATTTGCTACTGTATCCAACCTTCCACTAGGAATGTCTGAAATAAATATGTAGCTTCGTTGTCATCTTCTCTTTTTAGAAGAAACCGCATGTAGAACTGAGAGCAAATAATGAAAGTTTTTAGTTATAGAGGTGGCAAGCCTAACTCAAGAGCTGTAAGCTATGTAAAGGAGTTAAAGTGCTTCGTTAGATGTTTTCCTAAAATGACTTAGGGATGATAAGAGCTTTGAGGCAACAACCTCAAGAAAGTCTTATAAGCCTGGGAGACCAGGCTGTCATGCTTCCAGGTGGTTGGAAAGAAGGATTGACAAGGTGAACAGAAGCTTTCAGGAGCAGATTATCTGTGAAATATGGGAGATTTGAAAGACTAATGGGACTGACAAATCACTTGCAGAAAAAAAAAATGGCTACTTGGGTGTGGAATCAGAGAACATAGGTAAGTTTTTATTTATTTATTTTTTTTATGACACTATCTGCATTGTTATTAGAGAAGTCTGTACTGGAGATGTAAGATTGTTCTTTCTCAAATACTGCATAATGGTTTAGGAGGTTTATGTATTGCAGTTCTACATCGACTGCAAAGATTTGGGTGATAACAGGGTTGTAGTTTAGTTGTGTCATGGGATTTAACTGTCAATTTGGGTCAAGAATTTTGCGTGGGGTTAAAAAACACCCTGTAATTTAGGCAAAACGTGCGTAGTAAGAAAAGAATGTGAGGGAAAGAAAAGACTCCATTGGAATGGCTACAAGAGTTGTTTCTAAGATAATCCCTATAGTAAGGAAAGACTTCAGGGTAGCATTTACATTGACAAGGAACCCAAAAATACAGCAATTCAGCTGGGCTGAACATGTAGATCAGAATTTCTGGACTAGAAGGTCCTGGGAAGTCTGTCTGGAGAGGAAGCAAGGGAAGACTTATATAAAACAGAAATACAATCTCAAGGGAAAGTATTCATTTAGAAGTTGATACTATGGAACGAAATGATCATAGCAAGAAGAACAATTTTAAAATAGAATAAAGACAAATGATCTAGAGCTGGCCCCTTACACAGCTCCTGAGTGGTGCCCCGAGGCTGAGGGGGCCTCCCAGCAGAGCGGTAGGGTGTCTGCACAGGGGTGCCTGCTCCTGGGTTGCTCGGTTAGCTTGGTTACTGCCGCTGTCCTGCGGCTTTGCGACAGCATCACCCTCACATCGAGTGCTAAAGAGCTCCTGGTGTGTGGGACTTGGGGACAGCTGAGAACAGACCCAAGGCTTGGGAGTGCAGCCATCAGCCTGATGCTTTTTAAGGTCTTCATGTTTAAACAATAATGAAAATTTGGCTACTGAATGCATAATGGGATTTATAGTATCCATAGAAGCACTGATACGGGCTCAGAAAAGTTTAACAGACGAAATACACTGGAAAAAAGAACTAACTTAAGGCAACATAATCAGCTTCAAATCAAGGGAATGATCACAGAAGGTGAACATATTCAACCATGGGGAGAACTCTTTCTGAAAGCTGGACACTTTTATTGTAGCTGAGATGATGCGGGGGAGGGAGAAAAAGCTAGTAATTGGGGTGTTTTTTGCACTTTAGTTTAAGGGGAAGAAAAACACATGGAAATATAAAATCCTTTTTAAAGGATTCTGATTTTTTTATGCATGTGTGTGCTAAATAAAAGATTTTTTTTTTTTCTTGTGTATCACACTAGTTTAATTTATAGTGGCCAGAAGCAAGCAGAAGATGAACAGAGGTCTGGGGAAAGACTAGTTTCATGGCAGAATGTGGCTTGTGGCAATATGAAGTGAAGACTTCATATTGCTCATCTGAGATACTGGTGATATTTGAGACACTAATATCTGCACAGGTATGGGTTTTTTTCTGCTATTTATTTATTTATTTATTTTCTTATTAGAGGTAGGGCATATGCTGCAACATGCAGCACTGAGGAATTGAACTGATAGAATGTGAACAGATAATCTGCAATAAACTTTGGATTACACTCAAATCACTGAGCTTAACTTGAGTTACTCCAAAAAATGGCAATTTATCTTTGGATGCAAAGTAAAGACTGGACTTTCTTCTGACAAACAGAAACCTGTGACCCTGCAGAAATGGAGAGTTTGACCAAACCCTTTACTCTTTTTTGCTTTGGCAGTACTGGAAAACCACTGTGTAAGAAATAGAAATGTGTGGCACACTAGTGGTAAGCAGGCTGCCATTTAGCATTTTTTGTTACTAGAAGTCTTTTGTGGCTGCTGTTCATTGTCCCTTTTTGTTTTACACACCCTTTCATACTGAATGTAGAACAAAAACAAAAAGAAAAGCTAAGTAGCGATTGGCTTATGACAGCAAAATCCTTATTTTTCAGTGTTAAACTGTTATTTTCCTGCGAAGCAATAGCTGGCGATTGTGAATATGGTAAATGGATACCACTGCTTCCCAGAGGATGTCTGTGGTCACGATAGACCAGGTGTCTTTTCAATTGCTCTATTTACTTTTCCTTTTGGATAAGCATTGGCAGGTATTTGCTTATTTAAGGAATGGGTCTGTGCTGAAAGTTCTCACTTTCTCTTAGAGTTTGCATTAAGTGCAGGCTCCTTTGCTCATCCATTAGAGCAGTAGATCGGGAGTTACCACTAGGAACTGTTATTTCTAAAATAAAAGATCTGAATAGAGTATGATGGGAAGTTCATCTGGCAAACACAACTATCCCAGAATGTGATATTCCCTCAGAAAATCAGTGTGAAAAATTTCTGATCTTTCTGGAAAGGATTGGAGTTTGAGAATGAATTGTTGTGTAGAAGGTGCCGTAGAGGAGCAATTGTGACTGTACCAGGACCCCAGTACATCTTTTGGTAGTTTCACTAGAAAAGGGAGGAGAACTGTATGGAGGATGGAGATTCCTTGCGATCCAAGCTGAAAAGACTGGGGGGAAAAAAAAATGAACTCCTCATACAGTGAAAATAGTCTATGATGGCCAGCTGAGACACCTCCTTGTGAAAGAGTCCGAACCTCCTAGGGCTGAGCTCAGCCTTTGCGTAAGCGCAGTGCCAGATGGGCACGATTGCAGTCTGGCTGGCCCCCAGAACCGAGAAAGTAACTTTGGCAGTTAAGTCTGGAAGAAATGTGAGCGTAATGCATTTTCTGTTCAGGCAAAGCGGGCAGCCTTGATCCCAGACAGCTGATATCCCTGGCCGCCTGACAGGCCCAAGGAATTGGGGATGCATTAGAGAGTTGTTTTTAGGCTACATGAAAACTGACATTGATTGGAACGTTTGATTGACACCTTCAGGATTTTCATTGCCAATATGAGGATAGAAATATTAAAAAAAACAAATCCACCACATTATGTTTTCTACAATACTGTTTGCTTTTGTGGTCTTGGTATACACCAGGCTCTGCTATTGTCAGAGATGTGCCACTTACGGGAAATACATAGTTATGGAGGGACACATACAGAGGATACGTGTGTGTGTGCATCTGTATGAGAAATATGTATTCAGGTTTCATTGGGCAGGAATACCTGGCCTTTCTTAACTGGACAGTGTAGAAAGCGTCTCTTACTAGGCACCTGGGCTCCTGAACACAAGTTCTGCCAGTTGTTTTAAGAGGCAAACCAGTGTTGAGCTGAACGGGATGTTTCAGACCAAGGCGTGTTCCGAAGCGCGTCCCAGCGCGCATTATATGCAGCGTTGTTAACTATGTTTTCAGATGCGATGTTTTTATCTAAGAATGCCCTGCTGTTATGAGGCCTCAAGGGAGCTAGTTCTGGCCTCCCTGGGCCAAAGACACAGTCCTCTTGTGTCTTTTTTTTTTTTTTTCCTCTCTGAAATACTTATGCATTTGCTAAATGATAGAAAATGATCAAACTTGCAAGTGAGCTACAGAGCCAAATAACTATTTAGAGTTATATGGAGTCTCACTCTGTGAAAAGCCATACACTATTATATAAATGGAACAAAGCTCATTTTCTCATTAGAAATGCAGCTTATGCTGCCCATATAAAAGCAAATTATTTAGTGAAATGCCATGAAAATTCTTTTTTTGCCCCTCTGTTTGAAACCAGTTTAATATTAGCTGATGTATTAACTAGTGTAACACCACTGGTAGATACTGAGCCCCATATGAACCCCGTGAGTACAGGGCGCAGTGTGCAGCGATGGCTCAACTCGCAGAGAGGCTGCCCCCAGTTCGGAGGTAGTAGGTGTGGGGGGTTTGTTTTGTTGTTGTTGCTTTTTTTTTTTTTTTTTCTCTGCCTTAACAAAAAGGGAATGGAGTAGGATCTTCTAGAATATAATCCTTGATGTCTGTCCAGTCTGCTCTCTAACAGGAGAGGAAAAGCTGAGAGAGAACTGTGAGCTGAAATGGGAATAATACTTACTGTTTTGTTTTCCCTGAAATAAGGAGTATTTTAGAGTCCCATGTCTCAGGCATGAAATTCAGTAAGAGAGAGTTAAATTTAGATAGGAAGAGTTTGGGAGAAAGATATGTCTTAGCCCCAGGATTCTGCTTTTGACTCATTTTTTCTGAGTGTTTTTTATGTCTTGGCAAATGGTTGCTAAAATGGGGGGCTGTGAGCCACACAGTTCAGATTGCTGCAGAGACCCAAGGAGGCAAAAGCACAATTGAAAAGGTCTATTTTAAATGCTTAAGGAATTAATAATTGCTGAAAAGTGCAGATTGTTAGAAGAGCAGGCATCTTATGTGCAGTGTTACAGACAGATCCAGCACTTGTGGGAGACATTTGTGACAACAGTCTTTCAATGGGTGACATTTATGTACATGATAAAGAGACAAAACCTCTTTATGTAAAATTTACAATGAACTTTCTAATGTCATTTCAGTTTAAAAAAAACCCTTGTCTAGTAAAATTAACTCCTTGTGTTTGATGATTGGCTTCTTACGCCCTGTTGTGCGTTTTTTGTTTTTTTTTTTTTTTTTTCCTAAAGGAGTATTTGGGACCTGGACAGAACGGGATGCTCTTGGGTGATGCAGCAGCACATAGCGAGTGAAGATTGAGGTAGAGAAGAAATACTGAGTAGAAATGCAGGGTGAGGGGGAAGGGGGTAAGGAAGAGGCACGGTGCTAGAACCCGACGCTAAGATGAGTGTGAGGAAGCGGAGCAGGGGGAGCCAGGCGGGGAGGGCAGCGCGTGGCGGGGCACTGAGGAGAAGGCCGCCCGCAGCATGGCTGTGCGCGGGGCCCTGCGTGCGGCGCGAGCTCGGCGAGCAGAGCCCGGGGCCG